>JAZEWU010000019.1:5902315-5926261 GCA_036362915.1 Geotria australis | reverse complement strand
ATGCCGGTTGACCAATGATAAATCGTGTCGGTTATTTTTCTAAATCTTAGGCCAGCGCCCACTACGGGTTGATTGACCAATCAGGAGGCGAGGCTGGCTCGCGCCTTTGTTTTGATCACGTGACGCGGGGTGGCACGTGGGCACGAAGGAGACACAAGACACGGGGAGAGACGGGGAAATACATAGGGAGACAAATAGAGACACGGGTTGAGACACGGGGAGAGACACGGGGAGAGACACGTCGACACGGGGTGAGGCACGGGTAGAGACACTGGACACGGGGAGAGACACGGGGTCAAGTCCAACATTTTGGTAGGAGGGGAGAGTTAAATAGAGCTACATAGCTCAACGGTTCCTTCCAGCTGCAATAAAAAACTGACTGACTGAGGTTCGGCTACACGACTCTATTCCACAGCCATAGCAGCTGAGAGTACAGCTGAATCCAAATAAAACTTCAGATTGGCTGCCACCCCACGTAAATAAACAGGTGTTCTCGGCAATTGCGCGGCTTCATCGCGGGAAACAGAGGGCAGCACAGAAACCCCGTGGCTGTCCGTTCTAGGTGTTTGCATCAGTGTTTTCCTCCAGCAACACGCGCTTAAACAGCGTGAAAGACGGTCACGTACCCTGCGATTGTCATCTGCGCGCATACCACTTTCGTCAACCCGCACTGCCCCAGCGCAGACAAAGCACGATCAAATAAATCCCACGACCGCTCACGGCACGCGGCGGAACATCATCCAGCGGTAGATTGACGCAGGGGCCGCACACGCGCACGCTAACTGCCGTTCATTCGTTCTGGTTTCAAGTCGATATTCATCCATCTATCCATCCATTTTCAGAAACCGCTTAATCCTGTACAGGGTCGCGGTGAGCCGGAGCCTATCCCGGCAGACACATGGCGCAAGGCAGGGGAACACCGAGGATGGGACGCCAGTCCATCGCAGGGCGCCTGGGGAAATTAAGTCAGTACGTCCAATTAACCCGGCAGCATGTCTTTGGACGGTGGGAAGAAACCGGAGTGCCCGGCGAAAACCCACGCGGACACGGGGAGAACATGCAAACTCCACACAGAAAGGGCCCCCGAGCCGAGATTCGAACCCGGGAACCTTCTTGCTGTGAGGCGGCAGCGCTACCCACTACGCCACCGTGCCGCCCCAGGTCGCTGTCCATTGTATTTTGCGCGGCGTCGATCCCGTTCCAGGCAAGGGGTTTGTTCGGCGTGTCCTCGCGAAGGACGGGGCGATGTACCGTGCGGGACACCGCCAGGCTGTCGGCGTGCTCGCGCGCGGCCCCGCGACCCGCGGAGAACGCGTCTCCCAGCCCGCCCGGCCGCGCCCCGGCTTTCCGTGTTAATCTGGGACATGCTCTGAAGCGCGGCCGATGATTAATTCGCGCGTTCCGCTGGGAGAGTCCATGCGTTAAGGAACGTCAAGCAACGGCGTTCGAATATTCAGTCAACGCGATACTTTCCGCCGCCTCCGGCATTGCCCGCAGACGTTCATTTGTTCGCTGGAGATATTAGGACATCTGAAAAGTTGTTCCGCTACCAGTGACTTGTAAGCTCGTTAGATGAATATTCTTAATTTAATGTCGGAATTATCACGGCGCTTGATGTGTAAAGCCATTTCCGATCGCCAAAGATACCACGCGCAGCATCTGTCATACCAAAATGAGTGTTTTCTTCTCTATTTCCCGAACTGTAGTAAATACGGTAGTGTTGGCATTACGTCATGATGCAAAGACATTTCCAATTGGCATTCCATAGATAGCAGTGCGTCACCCTCCGTTAGAGAACGGCCCGGGAGGATAATAATAATAATAATGATGTCACAGAAGTACTTCTGAAGTCACTTCAAAAGACTTACTTAACCTCACCAGGGGTACACCTTTTAAACATCAGTGACTGCTGATTGCCACATGTCAAACTGATATTTGTAAATATCAGAGCTGGTATGCAGGCGAAGTGTTTAAATATCCCCAATGTTATCTAATTGTTATTTGTGTAGCCATGATTGACCTGGCTGAGACCTCAAACTCGATGACAACCTGGCTCAATCACGGGTGGCTGAAAGCCAGATTCGAACTTCTCCATGTGCTGCCTCGATGCTTTGATCTCTGCGCCATCTAGCCACTTCAGGGATTGGTCCATTAGTGTTACTGACCATTACGGCCGCGTTTGGCTGCCTAGGTCAGGTTTGTTTCTAACAATCACTGTTAGATGGCCAGAATCTCTGTGTCTCTATGCGTATCTATGCATCTCTATGAATCTCTATGTACGTCTCATCGTCTCTATGTGTCTCTATGAGCCGCTGTGTATCTCTAGCCCAGTGTTGTATTTCTCACAAGCACCGCCAAATGGTAACGTGATCAGCTCCGAGCCGAGAGAACAGCCGACAGCTGACTGGCGGGATCTTTCTGCAGTGTTGTCACGTGACACGACCAGTCAATAGGAACACTGAAAAAAATGTGGAATGAGACCCCCAACTGCCGCATTATATATATATTAATTTATTCATTGTCAGAAACCGCTTAATGCTGTACAGGGTTGCGGTGAGCCGGAGCCTATACCGGCAGACACAGGGCGCAAGGTATGGATATACCCAGGATGAGACGCCAGTCCATCACAGGGCATCAGGGGAAATTTAGTCAGCAGGCCAATTAACATATTCTTTTATATGCGCCTCTGAGTCGTTCTCTCGTCGAATGAGTACCTTCGACAGTGAACGAATATGTGCGCGTTATAAATGTAAAATTATTCTTATTAATTATTATTATTATTCCATACAAGATGTATATCTCCCGCGTGGGTTTTCTCTAGTGCCCTACTTTCCTAATACATTTATAAACGCTCATAACTTGGCTATAACTATCCTTGAAAATATGAAAACGTAATGCAAGACTCTCCTGTAAAAGTCCCTCTACGGAGTGTGGCTCTGCCGGTTAAATGAGTGAACTATATTAAATAACATATCTACATATTTGGCACGGTTAAAATTCACTCGAGCAATTCAATGGCTACAATTTAGATGTTTTCGTTCTAAAACGATTGACCTAACTGTAACACTGGGATATTATGAGCGTATCATTTTCATAATTTTCAAATAGTCAATGCTTATTAATTGTTTGAATATATACAGAGAACCGCAGACCTTGGGCAATTGATGGCAGTGGCTTATAGCGTGCCTGCCTTGTGGCTCTGTAAGTTAGTCCGTTTTTATTTAATCTGGAAGGAACTGTAGAGCTATGTAGCTCTTTTAACAGTTGTCCAGCAGAGAAGGAAAGCAAGTTACAACATCTCAAGAGCAAGCGAATACTGTGTGTTAGAAGTTGAAAACATATAGTATATATGCAATTCAATGTGTGCACTGTACACGCATGAACGCATTTTAATCGATGGACCGACTAATCATTACTTGGTTACCGCATACCGTTGGCTATGTGAACATCATCACGGTTACAGGTATTACAACAAGAAATAATTTGCAGTCCCTCGTTTAAATAATTTTTCTTTTGCTAAAGTAAACAATATTTGTACTCGTGTATTAAAATGGAAATCCTCTGTTCAAAGATCCTTTTAAAGTGATGCAAGCAGCTCCAAAAGTCAAATGGCGCTCAAGTACAATCGGTCTGCATTGCTCAAGTACAAAGCAAGCAATAACATTTAAAAAGATGGAATTGCCTTTGCACACAAACCCTCATTCCCCCGTAAGATCTGCATTAAAAACGCAGAGCAAGTAACTCTGCAAATTGTGTGCACACAAGTAATTTCTCCCCTCATTAATTCCTGTATCGATAAGAACAAGGAATGAGAGAGAATTTACTTTTACAATACATGTAATGGACTTTCATGTGGGCTGTTTATAAAAACATATTAATATCCACACTGGAAAGCCTGTTCTGTATTTATTAGTTTTGTTAAAAACCAGAATTGTAAGTCAAACAAAAAAAGTACATTTGCACTTCATCTACTTGTCTTTAACACTCTCTCCCATGCATCGCGTCCACTGTGGTACACTGTTACGACATCGCTTGACTGCTATGAAATTATATGAACATTCTGTCAACACGCCTGATAATGAATGACATTTGTCGACGCTTGTGCGATTTTTTTTCAATTCCTAAATTCATTTACAATCATTTTTGGTGTTGCTTTGTAATAATTGACGTATGTTATGATAATTGCTTTCCAAAGCCGTTAGTTCGGGATAGCCGTGTCGAGCGCTCCCCCTCCATCACGACGTTTCGCCTCCCACGTTGGAGGCATCCTCAGGCATTCTGAGTTATGAGTGGGAACTCATCGGGCTAATGCCATCATCGTGAAGCCTCCAACATGGAGAGACCAAACGTCGCGAAGGAGAGAGGAGGAACGCTCGACATTGCTATTTCGAGAGGGGAAAACCAGCATTTTTGCAAATTCATTCGCAGCTGAGGTTCTGTTTGTGAGTTTAGGTCATGTGAAGGTGTGTAAGTGAAGTGCACCCGTCGATATACCGGAGCAAACGAAAGAGCACAGACGGGTGCACTTCACTTACACACCTTTTCACGCGACCTAAACTCACAAACAGAACCTCACTATGAACAACACTGGTCACGAAAGCCTTCGAGTTAATTTCATTCGAAGCCGTTTGGAGATTTGTTTCCTGCACCTGGCGATCGCCACCTTCTCTAGATCATCCCAGCTGTGGTGACAGTTGCCTAGCAACCAGTCCCTCTTCTACGACATTTAGTACCCGAAAAAGCCTCGCGCATAGCACAGTATTGCGGCGCGGAATTCATTCTCGGCTGCAAAACGAAAGCTGTCGCGTGTTGGAAAGACGTGTATAGTCGTACGTCAGGTTTTCATTTCCACGAGTGGAATATTGTTCCGTGACGCATTTTGTTATGTTGTGCGGACGTCTGAGTCAGTGTGTGTGTGTGTGTGTGCATGAGTGTTGGCGTCTCGGTTATTGAGCTGTACTCCGAACTGGGCGAGGAAATAAACAGTCGGACGAGAGCAGCTTAGAACGCTTTCACAAAAATTGAACTTGATCGTGAAAAGCAATCTACTTACGTGCCTCGAGAGGGTTCTTACCTGCTGCGACGTGGATCAAAAACATGGGCACTGACAAGCGAAAATGGAACAAAATGTGAAAAGTGACGCCAAAACACAGGCACGCGCTCGGAATTATGCCGACAGACAGCGAGAGGAGCACGTGGATCAGAGGGCAGCTGTGAGTTAGGGACACGTTACGGTGAACCCGTAAGACGAGTGAGAGGGCTCGGGCATGAAGCGATGATGCCTCGTGGTTGTGGCTAACAACGCGGTGGCAGCGGATGGAGGGGACGTGCCTTAAAAACATACATCAGCCCCTGAGATGGAACGTCAACACCAGCTCATGTGCAGGGGAATATATGGATGGCAGCATCACGTGACCACGTGGAATGGTGCCAGTATCAAATTCAAGCCACGTGTTTTGATGGTGGTCGCTCTGTGTGTGTGTGTGGGGGGGTCCTTCCTGGTCGTACGCTTCCTCATATTAACAGCAAAGGTGAGCTGGAGGTAACTGGGAGTGAGTCACACTGACACCAACTACAGCAGCGCCATCGGTCATCCCAGCTTTAACAGGCAGCCTCAAATTCCTTTATCGATAACACTATAATGTGCCTAGCGATCGGGACATTTGGTGAATAAATTAATCTGTGCCCCTACAAGTACAGATAGTTATTTCACTGCTAAATATAAGACCCCCCACTCCCCCATACTTGGTCACACTGTTCATTGCGAGTTGTTGAAGGTTGTCTTTTTTTTACTTCTCTCTAATGAAATATATTTAAAAACCATCTTGGGAATAATTCGTACAAAAAAAACGAGCACATGACAACGGTAGATCGACGACTAATAATTAAACTAAAATTCAATTACGTGAATTTACCACCCGTGTTAATCATTATTATGGACCATGATAAGGCTTATCTTCAGGCTCTCAAACCAAGCGTGACATCTAGCACCATTCCACAATTCGTGCAAGAAATCTCTAAATCACCTCCAGTTACTCAGACCCCCATATGTAACCTTTTCACTGCCTTCGACCTCTCTCCCTCCTTTCAACCCTGCCCAGCAATATAATGCACACTATTTTGTCTCTGTATGCCTTTAACCTTGGCGGTAAGACTGTCTTACCTCCAAAAGCACTCATCTCTTGCCATTGAGACCTGATCTGGTATAAGATGAAATTTCACAGATCTCAATGCAGCCGTGAAATTCTCATTAAATAAAAATATGCCCGTGTGGGTATTTTTTATTTTGCAACATTTATTGTTGGGCCCTCATTGCGATCCTTTTCCCATTCATTCCTCTTCTTCTTCTTTGCGATTCTTCGAAGCACGATGGTTAGCTTCTGGACATCGTTGTCTTTCAGCTCGGCTTCGAAGTGTTTGGTAGAATTCGCAGGTAATACTAAGTATTACCGGACAGGAATCGCGACGTGAACGCTTCTACCTTGACCCCCCTTTCATTCCTCAAAACATGTTTTAGCCAGTTATCATATTCAACTATTGTGTTCAGATATTCACACATTCAGATATTCCACATTCCGGAGAGCCTCACAGAATCTCAAGACTCCTTTTCAGGAGGGTCCTGCATTTCTATGTTTGGGCACATTGCATTCATAAATGCTTGGAATGTGGAAGAAAACCAGAGCATCCCAGAGACAGACATCCATTTGAAGGACTAGCAATCAACGATCCGTACAGATGGATTCAATCCCTCGTTCTACTGCCATCTCATAGCCTCCTTGCAACCTAGTACATTTGGGAGCTTCATACATTTTCGTATACCCCCCCCATCTCAAAAGCTCTGGTTACATTGATGCATTCTGAGGGATGTCAATGACTTGGCAAGGCATCCATCCAGCAGTGAATAGGTCATGACCGATGCTGACGATGATTAGATACTGGAAAACGCTCATTACCATATTGTTATTTGTAATAGGTTTAACAAAATACTTAGAAATGCTGTTTCCTCGCTGAAATCCCAACCCAAATCTCTTTCGCCAGCTGACTGTAGCCCGAACGGAGCTATTACGCTTAAGTTGAAATGCGGCCGCGGTGTTTTTGCTTACTGCCGCCGCTTGCGCAGCAGCGCTTACTGGCTCCCACCTGCTGCTCGACAAAGTACATCGTATCCAGTCACCGTCGTTAAAATCTGCACTCCGCTAATTACTTGCATGGCTAGCAATCTCAACGTGCCGGAAATCTCAACAGGACCTACCGCGGTCGTAGCAGACGCCGCTAGGCTGGCGTGCCGGCGCCTGTTTACGCGCTCGTGTGACCTTTGCGTAACGCTCATTTGGGGGGGGGGGGCGGGTGCCGTGGGCTCTCTTAATTGAGCAGTCGTTCTGGTGCAATGCGAGTTTCGGGTTTATCTGTTTCCGCCGTGCGCGTTGTTAATCTCGCGTGCGATTTTGCATCGGCTCCGCTCGTACGTACGGCATCGGCTCCGCTCGTACGTATCGCGGAGAGCGGCACGCGCGCCAGGTTAGAGTGTCGAGTCGGGAGACTAAGCATCATCGTCATTATCGTCAAGTGAATGGTATTTGTTTAAACCAGGTGAGAATCGAGAGAGAGAGAGCCCGCAAGGAGTCTCATTTGTGACAGTGACCCGAGGCATTAGTCTGCCAGTAGGGGGTGGGGGGTGATGATTGGGTGGTGATTGCTACGTGGGTAGTCTCAATTGGGTGTTGCAGGAAAGAGTAGCGATAAGGCACTGCCTTACAAATGCACTGACAAGAATAGGTGTACATTTTATGCTTGTTGGCCCGACAGCAATGAAGTTCAATGTCCTGTATCTGTGACGGGTTTTTTTTTTTTTTTACACATGTAAGGCAATAAATATGAAGCCCCCAACGCACATTGCCTTAGCCCTTGACAAGTGTTCAGTCACATTTGCAGGAACCCCCCATCCAGAGCTTGCAAGCTCACTGGGTATTTTCTGCTGAAATAATAAACATCGGTGGCGTAGTGGGTGGCGTAGTTGGTAGCGCTGCCGCCTCGCAGCAAGAAGGCTCCCGGGTTCGAATCTCGGCTCGGGTGCCTTTCTGTGCGGAGTTTGCATGTTCTCCCCGTGTCCGCGTGGGTTTTCGCCGGGCACTCCGGTTTCCTCCCACCGTCCGAAGACATGGCTCCAATTTAATTGGCCTACTGAGTAAAATTGCCCCAGGTGCCCTGCGATGGACTGGCGTCTCATCCTCGGCATACTCCTGCCTTGCGCCCTGTGTCTGCCGGGATAGGCTCCGGCTCACCGCGACCCTGTACAGGATTAAGCCGTTTCTGAAAATGTATGGATGGATGGGTTAGATGAGGAGCCTCCACACGCCGTGAACCCGCACACCACACCGTGCCGTCGAAATGGACATCGGCACGATGTGGGAGGGGGGCTTTTTTACTCGCGAGAAATGTGCCGTGGCCAAATGTTTATAAAAAGGAATAAATCAACGGAGTAAATTAACCGATTTTCACGCGCAGCGGGGGAAACTCTCCCAGGTTCAAAATTCTAATGCAGCAACTACACAATGCATCGTAAAGTCAATAGCCGACGCAGTCTCAGTCCAACGCGTTGCTCCATTACACCCTGCTGTCCGACTAGTTGGTCTCGTGTGCTTGACGGGTACTGGGGAATCAAGGGGGGACAAAAACGTGGCCCTAGACATCCTCCACTAAAGTACCTTCCCCTACCCACTGAAGGACTCCTCGAGGCATGTTATATACCAACTCGAAATCACGTTGCGTCGGCTTTTATTCAAAACAAGCACAAGGCTGTGTTGCGTGCCCTGTTGTGTCACAGAAATCCCGTAAAGAGCTCACTGGGTATCCTTCCTGCTGTAATAACAAACATCTATTTATCTAGTACAGTAGCTCTGTCACAAACATAAGACCTCCCGAATTCATTGACGGCACTTCCATCATCATCATTATCATCATCCGGGATCGATCCACTGCTGGGTTAAGGCATCCCCAAACCGGCATCATCTTTCACGGTGCTGAGTTTAAACAATCCGTCTATCTCCTGCCCGCGAGTTGATTTCATTGTTCAATGTCCAGAGTAAACGCACCCTCAGGCATCTTTCTTCGTTCCCTCCTGAGCCCCCCCTTTAACCAAGCCGTGCTGACTCGCCTGGTGAAGCATGGTCAAACCACCCCCATTACCGACATGGCATGCGGAGACTGACATTTAGATATAAATCTATTATGAAAGTACAATATTATTGTTGTAATGTTGTTGTTGTCATTCTAACAGCCTGTGTGTTTTTTTCAACACGGAGAAACGGGTTTGCTTTTGTACAATGTTGAAATGTTGTTGCAGCCAGTTACTTTGAGCTGTTTCACAGCATCACACTGCTTTTGCAAGTCAGTCAGTGTTTATGTAAGCTGGAAGGAACCGTTGAGCCATGTAGCTCCTTTTAACATTTGTCCAACAGGGAGGCGTAAGCAAGTTACAACATCTCAGGGAACCGGTGTCAGTTTAATCAGGGCAATTAACCTAGGCAGCATGTATTTGGACTGTGGGAGGAAACTGGAATACCTGGGGAAAACCCACGCGGACACGGGGAGAACATGAAAACGCCACACAGAAGGACACCTGAGCCGAGAATCGAACCGGGGTACTTCTTGCTATGAGGCGGCAGCGCTATTCACCGCGCCACCGGCAAGGGTTGCCGGTAGATTGTTAACACCACGAAAAGGGCAGAGCTTTAATCTTCATGGCCTCTGAAGAGCACCGGGGGGTGGTGGGGGGTTGGCTGTGTGCAAAGTAGAACACAGTGGCCAAGATAACCGCTTGAACTTTTGACTGCTGCACTTAGAGATGAGTGTACCACTCCTGTGTCTCTCCTGCCACACCAAGTACCCTTGCAGTGGGAAAGTTTGATGAATTACATCAATGTGTGCGGCTGTCGTTTCGGCGTCAGCCCTTTTATTTGACTAACGTTGCTGGCATGTTGAATGTGTGCGTGTATTTTAAAACCACAGTTGCGGCACGCAAAACCCAACGGCCAATAATGCGAAGTGGCAAAGTAGCCGGCAGCTGAGCTCTAACACATTTCTTCGAGTGAGCGAGGTTACAGGATCCTGGGAAAAATAATTGATAGGATGGAGCTTCAAAGCAAACAAGTGAATCCACGAGTGGATAGCGAATGATAAAGTTACCTATTATTCTATGGGAACTTTGGAAATGAGACGGTGGGAGGGAGGGCCCAAAGTGGGCCAGTTACGTGAGGGAAAGTTTAAGGGGAATTATTTGACCTGAACTATTGTAATTGAACGCTTGGTTTGGATGACAAGAAAGAGTCAATCTGGTAGAACGAATCTTTGCCATTGGCAGAGATATCAAGGCATGAATCTCAAGGGAACTATGCCCACGGTGGGAGCAATAAAAGAGTGACAAGCAAGTGACTGAACAATGACGTGAGGGTGATTTGAATTCAGAAATGAGCAGACAAGCATCAATCAGCCAAACTGCTTTACGTTTGATCTTTATGTATTAGTATCAGCATTACCGTAAGCTGCCTTTAATACCGCCATCATATTTGTAAAGTTAGAATCTCTGAACAGCTTGTAGCTTACCAATCGTGAAGTCTGTTTGTGACTAATGCTCCTCTGTACCGAATTTAATTATTCATGATTGCATATCGTCTCGCGTGGTCAATTCAAAACGAGGGTGGCTTTCCCACACACAAGCCAAGAAATGTCTTCCCAGGGATGGCATCGCCCATGCTTACATTGTCTTCCGTCTGGGTTTTACTGGCTACTGTGACCTTGGAGAACCGCTAATCCAAAGAAATGACTAACCCGGCTGAGTGTTTCTGTTGAAATTATTACACTAAGTGGTGTCTACTTTGATTTATTATAGAGCGTTTCATTTGCAACATGGTCCAACCGTTTGACTTTTAAAAAATCCCACGATTTGTACGACCTTTTGAAAGACGTTTAATTTTTTCGGACATCCTTTTCACAAATTATCCCTGGTCTGTTCTCCTTATCAAAATCCATTCACGGATAATGAGTCTGGCTTTTCTTAAAATAGTACGCTCACTGAATCGTCGCCTTACCTCACAATATTGTCAGTCAATTATATATCGCAGACAGGCACATCCCTTATGCACGCTGCTGATTCCCTACCCCCTGGTCTAAAAATAACGATCAACATTTTTTTTAGACAGAAAAATATCAACACTCTCAGTATGTGTAGGTTTCCAGCGGAATGGGACTCGTGATCAATCTTAATTTTACGAATGGCACGACCATATCCCTGTTTGCTGTCCTTTCTCAAATGTTAATAAATCGGACGCGTAACTTGCACCCTGCGAAGCTCCTAACCCTTGAGGACAAATCCGATCCTTGAAGGTTCTACAGGGATTGTGTTGTCATTTATATAAATGCATTTTATATATCAATACATCTATACTGCTAATACAAATGGTATACGCATTGGATTTAATGCAATACACTGAGGATATTGCAGGAGTGGAGCAAATAACCTCACGAGAAATTTGGCAATTGGTCGTGATTTGATAAAAGAATCGGTTTTTTTTCTTTTAATATTGTGACTGGTAACAACCCCTAGTGGCTGACGGATCATGTGAGCTCATCACATTCAACACGTACAATATAAAATCAGGAATCCACACAAGTGCGTTTCAATAAAGGTACGGTGATCCTAAGAACCGATATTAACCGATGTTGCATTTCCTGGACACTACATCGCGCACAGAGGACCTGCTTAGTCAACATTGTGTTTAGCCATCCTATGATGCTAATGCGTGTTGGAAGAGATCAGTATGCCCACATTTCACCCTACCATCTCCAAACTACAAGTTTACTGTCCACAGTTGGAGGGACACCAATTTTGGAGGCTGATGAACCTTACCCAATCCTACGATGATCTTGTACAGGAAACCAATGTCGGTCGCTCTGATCTGTAAGTTTACTCTGATAGCAATTAGTGTTTATTGTGTCGCAGGAATCACGCACGCAGAGCTTGCGAGCTCACTCGGCATTTTCTGCTGTAATAATGCACATCTATCGTCTATCAAAACCGCCCGATGCTGCAGTGACAATAAAGCACCGGCCCCTCTCCACGGCATCCTTTGCCAAAGTGACGTTGAATTTGAAAGGTCTCTCACTCAGAGACCATAATGGGAATTGAAATAAAATATATATGCACCATATAAATGTGTCTTAACATATATATGTATATAAATATATCCTTGTTATACTACAAATGACATTGCAGGTGGGGGATTACGTTGCCATACATGCACACAGCATGTCGGGGCGTACTGTGCACGCGTCTCATTTGTGCGCCTCAATCGTGGCACTGTGCAGGCAGCGTTCTCACTCGTTCTCTCCTTGGGGCGGCTAAACCTTGGCTTGCTCAACTTCAGCTTCAACTGATGTGAGAAGATGCATTCTTCTGGTTGCATGAACTTTAGCATGCCACTCCTGTACGCAGGGGGAAAAAAAAAATGTCTTCCCCTTTTTTGTCACGTAGAGACTATACCCTGCAGCGGCCTCTATTAGTAGGGAGACAAGATGTGTATATATATAATTGTTTTGCTGGGATTTTTGATGTGAAACGGGAATTATTTTAACATTTTCGGATAAGGATAAATGAGACAAATTCAAACGAGTTGGTGCGTGCTCCCTTCGCCTTGGAAACCAGAATCTAAGTTCAATTTAAATGACTGAAGATTTTGGCCAATTTGAGGGCCCTGCGAATGGTATATTCAGATCTGTGCCCGACCCACTGCTCATTTTACCCCGCAAGCTCGTTAGGCGCACGGCTGTCGATCAATTAAATTAGCAGCGTATTCCATTCTCCTTTTCGCCTTGTCTCGCTAACGAGGTGGAGTCCCATCGCTGGCCAAGGCAGGGAAAGTCATGCGGAACGACCCGAGCAAATCATGCTCATTAGCGCCCGGGCCTATTTCCGCGGCCCCCGCCTGACTGTGGAGATTATACACTGCCCCGAGTGTCGGGCAACGCGTGCACACACAACGTGGCCCGAGAACGGCCTTCTTCTTGGCCACCGTCTCACCATCGCACGGTGCGGAGGAGGTTGAACTACTCGGTCATAGCAAGTCGGACCGGAGGGACGCACGGTTGCACACTGACCGCATTACCGTCTAGGCACTTAACGGTGTGACTGAGCTGTCTGCAATTTTTTTATTATTGTCGTGTGGGGTTTTTTTTTTTAACGAGGGTTTGTTGGGTTTTTTTGGTCAAACTGTTGGTCTCGTTGAGGCCTCGCCGTATCCATGCTAATTGAATGTTGTGAAATTTCCTAGGCATGTCGGCCTGGCGTGTAAGCAGGTTTCCCCCTTGATTCTTTAGCCTCTGCTATATTCACATTGTTATTTAAATGTGACATTCGCGTTATATTACATATCAAAAGCATTCCACGGCAATGTGCACGCTGACTTAAAACATATATATATATCCACGTTGTGTCCAGAATTCTAACAATAATAATGCAGCATTCCAGGTTCATATTTTGAACGTATATCTATATTGCAACAGGGTGAGCTGCGCTATGAACCTAGTCACCTGGGTTCAACTGCTGACCACTGCTAACATCAGTAATGTAAGCCATCTGAATCACCCACCGTGGTTAAGTATGGTCAAACTTCATCCAGCAGTGATTTCACAAACATCTGCAATCTACTATAATGTTTACTATTTATGACACTATATTTCACTCTGCGACATCACATGAACTGACAAACTCGTATTTTTTCCTATCTCGAGCTCACAAACTTTTTCCATTGAACCCACACAAAATCCTCCTTTACCACAAATACACAGACCTGCCAATCAGGACGTAGGCACGGGTCAATCTTGAGATGATATATTTTGATATGTCCTGTCATGTTAAAATACCAAGTCATACGGTAGCAAATGGAAAACAAGGCACTTGTTCTTTCCAATCGCCTTATCAGTACGGAAGATAACCTCGCTTTTCCAAAAAACCACTGCTAGATGCACCAAGCTACAAAGTAAGTAGATTATTTTTCATATGCGTTTCCTGTCAAGGCTACTGTCACAATCGTTGGCTGTAAAATGTTTTACATCTGGATAAAAAGGTCGTCAAATCGTATGCAGTCAGAGCAGCGGAGACCAGCTCAGTCTCACAGGATACAATGTGTACACTATCTGCAGAGGACGTCAACTGCGCTAGACACTAGGAACCTTCACAATCAATACAAAACCCTAATCTATATCTTGCCCTTTTTGCTAAATTACCGGAAAGCATGTTGCTCATTACGGTAAAGATTTAAGAGATGCGGAAATGTTTTGAAATGGCACTGAACTCCCTTGTTTTTTTATGCTCTAAGTCAATTTCTATTTCATCTGAGTTCGTTACGCCTTAATTGGGAAATCATTGTTAGCAGATAATTTGATACTGGAAATTAAAATGCTGCTTCCCTTCACAGGGTGGATGAGATTTGTACACAATGTTACGGTTTTTGTTTCGATGTATTGGAACTATTAATGGAAGGTGATTAATCCAGAAGCCTTGCAAACATTTTCATTGTGCAAACATAGTTGGACACATGGAATTCATTTTTGTAATGATCATTTTATTTCTAATTATACTAATTAGAATAATAATTAGTTATATTGCTTTCATCAGCTGCCTTAGTGATGAATGTTAATTTGAACCCCAGTGAAACAAGTGTCCAGTTATGTAATAATGATCGAGGAAATAATGAATTGCATGGTTTAAAAGGAGACATTACATGCTCATTAAAATATTGTCACAAAAGATAAAGCAATGTGCTGCGAAAGAAAAAAAAAAGTGATTTTTTTTGTTTAACTATTGGTCTATCCTCGCTGATGGCCCGTCAATATTTTGCTGCTCCTTTACATGCTACTAATGGCAGCTATTGGGCTTAGATTCAAATCGAATCAAAAATTAGTCTGCCTTCTAAAAGCCCAAGTTCCGGGCCCGACTGCGATTTATCAACCCCCACCTCCGACAAGATCAATGTTAATTCTGTGGCAAAAATGCCATTATGATTCATTAAGGGCTCGGAAGAGGACAGTAGGTAGGGGGATGGTGGGGGTTTGCGGCGGTAGTAGGGGAGGGGTACTCTGTGGGTTTTATTAACGGAAGGCCGTCCGTCCGTCCTATTTAAGCGTTAATACAAGCCATGCATTGAAAGAAAGTCCCCTCGTGGATGCAGCAATGACCACTTACGTGGTCGCCTGTGCACAGTTGGTACATAACCCATCCCTTGTCCCTTGTTGTCTCGTGCATCGTATCTCTCCTCCTCCAAAACACGGGCCGCGAAGCGATGGCTGGCACACTGCTTGGTGATGGACGATCGACCTATTCTGAATTTGCCCGTGATGTGGATAGAATTCCTCTCTTTCATAGTAGCTGACACAAAAAAAAGAATCAAATGTAATTATGTCATTTTTATAGCAAGTGTTGCGTCTCCCTGGCGCCGTTCGAGAAGCGTTCAAAAGGTTGCGTGACGTTGTTCACTTCACGATTCAAATGGCTGTTTTGCCAAAGAGTATATGTGTAGTTGCCACTTTGGCACAGGTCAGTGATTCCTCTTGGACCTTGTCTCTTGCATTATGCTTTTAAGTGGCTAAAAATTGATCGAAGAAAATGTTTCCCCCCCCGAAAACCTATTTTCCCGTGATGCAAAGAGCAACACAAACCTTCGGGTTACGGGGCACAAACCGACAGCGTTACTTCAAGACACATTTCCGGTTGAAATGCCTCGCTGCAGTCCACATTTTTACGGCCCTTTTGTGGTTTGCACGATCGGTTATGACCGTAATTTGTGCCAGGATGTAGCCCGGTGGCAGCCAACACACACAAACACATACGTGAATAAGTCGCCACGTATTCAATGACATTGGGGGTTTTTTGTTAAGTGTGCACGCAAGACTGCGATCGCTCGTTTCATCACAGAATTTACATCTCAAGTGAACTTTGTTGGTGAATTTTAGCACAATTCATATTGGAGGAGCTAAGACGACTGTTATCCCTGGCCCCTCAACCACGACAGAACTGGAATCTTCTCAACAGCGCCTGCCCTCATCAGGGGTGGCCCTAAAATATTAGGGCTCCACGGTCAAATTTCTACTACGTATGTTTTTCCATTTGTGTGTTGTAGGTAATGAGTTCACGTGACCCTTGCAGCCACCGGTGGCCAAGACATTCACTCCAATATAAAATAAAATAAAATGCTTTCTTGAATCAAATTCTGACAATTCATGAAGTCACCCAAGGGGTGATTCACCACCCCCTTATTATACGTACATGCAAAGCCCTCTCGTCATTCGACTGCTGGATGAGGGGCATCACGGGGGATCATTTGACCATATTTCACTACACTGGTCAGTGCAGCCTAGGGGAATGGTAAAGGTGGCGAGAATTACCGTCGGAGCATAGAAGCACAGTACAACACGTGATTTTACGAAAGTGACCTCTCCTGGTCACAATCCTCTAAGGCAGGGGATTCAGAACGCCTGAGGATGCCTCCAACGTGGGAGGCGAAACGTTGCGAAGGAGAGAGGGGGAACGCTCGTTACGGCTATACGGAAAGAACAGCTTTGGAAAGCAATCTTCCTGCATCTAGCCGTGAAAACATACATCGGTGCAATGCAAGGTTTTCTCAACCTTTTGCACCTCACGGCCCACTTGTGTCTGGTCTCCACGGACCACTAGGTGGTGCTCGCGGCCCACTGACAGGTCGCGACCTACCGGTTGCGAATGGGGGCCCTAACATATAGCACAGAAAATAAAGAATAAAGAAATACATATATAAGCAAATAAATCGATAAATAACCGAATTAATGAACGTGTTACGGGGCATTTCCGGTGAGTGGTTGAAACGGTGAAACAGACATTATCCAGGTGGTTGAAATTTCTTAAAAACCAGTTAAGCAGGAAAGGGGTGTGTTTGAGCCCATTGCACACAGGAAGTTTCCAAAATGCCCCACCCAACGCCGTGGCCATACCTGAGAAGGCTCGGGCGTGAGCACGTGGAGAGACCAGCTTATGAAGCGCCTGCAGTGCTCCACAGTATTACCTGTCCTGTTATGTTGCGCAGTCATAATTCAAAAAGTGAAGTCTCGGATCACGCACAGCATCACTGTTTTATGGAGATGGATATGCGGCAAGTTGTGGTTTTATTCGCAGCAACGGCCACCAACGGAGGTGAGTGATTTCTGAACTTAACCTGCACACACCTGCACTGGCCAGCGTGGTGAAGTATGGTTTAAACAACCCGCATGACCAACACAGCATGCAGAGAGGCCTTCTTCCAGCAGCGATTGATGGATTAAAGGTCTGGTGTGTGACCAGCAACAGAGAACACGAACGATGCTAACATAATCAGGTGTAATCTATTCAGATATCGCTCTCCACTGGTTACGTGACCGCCTTCTCCAGGTTTAAAAATCAGGTTGCCGGACTTGTGTCGTGGCGCTTACCCTCGCTCCAATGGTAATAACAATATTGCGGATCAGAATTGTGTCTCTTGAACGGAGTAAGATTATAGGCACTCCAAACAATGGGATCTTCCAAAGATGGGGCAGCACAAGGCACAAAAGAGATGTGCCGCGTTGTATAATACGGTTGTCGAACACGATTACAAGCGACTTCACTTGTGGGTAATGCTAGAAGTGTGTGTTTCAGTAGCGAGTGGCCCTGAACATCACTCAGTAGGAGCATTGTGGCCACAACATCTCCCAGTGGCCACAGGTTTATTCCTCGGAGGTGAAAACCACTGCTGCTTCTCAACCATCTGCCTCCACCCTCGTTTCGCAAGCCACCCCCTCCCCCAGCTACGGCACGTGTGGCTATTTCTATTACACGTCTGCCATTGTTTAGTGAGCTGAGCACCTTCAATACTGTCCGTGCTCGTATAAGTCAGGAAGAGAGTAAAATATAACGGCTTTTAAGGATGAAATGCACTTTTACCTTGAAGCGGCGACATGAGAGACGGGGGAATGGATTTAAAGAAGTGGCTGTGCACGGTGGCATGGTCACAACCGAGCTGTGCTGTTTCCAGATAACTACTCAGACTCTGTGGGCCACAATTAAATTCACTATCATATGGGTGGTGGCGGCAGGTGTTTACGGGTGTGAGTTTGTCTATTTGGTGAGTAAGAGTGTATCTGGTGAAAACGTACTTCTAAAACGAGGCTTTTGGAATTATCTACTTCCGATATGTCCCCTCGGTTCGCAGTTTCAGTCGGTACCAACAAGTAAAATATACGGACTGTCTCGACGCGAGTTTTAACAAGTATCATAAGCCCATCGTGTGCACGATGCACGGTCACCACACCTGCTGACAAACCAAAACAAGGTAAATCTTCCAAAATGATCCGAGAGGCGTCTCTTAAAATAATATAATTAGTGTAACGCACGCTAAGCATGTACGGCGCTATATTTCACGGAGGTGAATAAATTAAAATTACGCGTGTTTATGCAGAACGTGTACAAACATAAATAATTCTAACACGAGGTCTCGCACAAACCTCCGCTATTCATCATGTTTGGCAGCGGCTATTATACACGGTCACCCTCATTATTTTGAAACACAATGCAATCCGCTGGGTTTGAGCATCGCATTTGATCACATTAACCGGGCCCTCTGAACAGCAGGGTGTATATATCTGTGCGACGATTTTCAAAGGAGTGGCGGCTGCTGAAAAAACCAAAAGGACAACAGAACAACAGAAATCCATGACGTTTCACACTTGACCCTTGCTTAATGGGCACTTAGGATGTAATTGTTAACAATTACCAGTACCCCCTTAAATTTTCTGTACCACGATGATAATGGAATGTGTGCTCGTGTATATCCAAAACACGCAAGTGTTCATCCCGTGAACGTGACAATAGCGTGCGTACAAAGGAGGACGGACAATAATAACACGTCAGCGTCGGAGCGTCTTTCCTCCGTGTGAGGCTACTGTACAGGATTCTAAAGCTGCGAAATAATAACGCCACGCGTTGTTTACAGGCCACCCATTGTCAGAAACCGCTTAATCCTGTACAGTGTACAGGGTCGCGGTGAGCCGGAGCCTATCTCGGCAGAAACAGGGCACAAGGCAGGGCTATACCCATGATGGGACGCCAGTCCATCACAGGGCACCGAGGGGCAATTTAGTCCGCAGGACTAATTAACCTATGCAGCAGCATGCCTTTGGACTGTGGGAGGAACCCGGAGTGCCCGGCGAAAACCCACACGGAGACGGGGAGAACATGCAAACTCCACACAGAAAAAGGCACCCGAGCCGGGATTTGAACCCGGGTGCTTCTTGCTGTGAGGCGGCAGCGCTACTCACCGCGCCACCGTGTGTTTACAGGCCGTTGATCCCAATAGCTTGGTTCCCCCTGCCTCGTGCTCTCGTGCTTCGCGGGGTAATTTTGGATCGGCAATCTGCGGTCTCCTTAATGGTAACACGTGTGCATAATTTAACGTTGTGGCAGTGAAGCACCACTCTGAATTAGGACCACGGCATGAGCTCGGGGGGGAAAAACAAAACAAGTGAAATGCCCTTACCCCGCATCTCTCATTACGTTCATTTCCACAGCCCTATTCTTGCCACCCCTCTCAGCGTTCCGGGCACCGGCCTATTTAAACCAGTGCGTGGGTGGGCACTCGTATGCCGAGAGGCTAAAATAATAGCGCGAGCGAGCGTGTGCGGTTCAAACTAAAATACGTAACGGGATGTAATTTTCCTTCGTTGCAAGACTGAATGCGGAACGAAACCATCTCGCACATAAGACACAAAGAGTAACTCGGCATATAAGGACAACACATCAGCTGCAAGTATTACAATCGAATGTGAGGCTCGCGGTGTGAGTTAATGGATCTGACCGGCACCTGATTTTGTGCGTATTTATTTGAATGTGCAATACGATGCTAACCTTTACAGAGGAGCAATAACACCGCGGTGTTAATCAGGCTTGACTCTGCTGATGAGACCCAGGAGAGAAAAACAAGTCCAGCGGTTGCGTGTTTAAACAGGTGCCGCTGGAAAATATTGACCTAGAAATGCCATAGGCTTCTAATGATCTATTTATATATATCCCGTAACACTGTTATTCTTTACGTTTTTAAAAATCCACTACAGGATGAGGGGGGGGGAGGCACACTATATTAGTAATGAGGGTTAATTAACCATGCTTTGCTATGTTGCTTAGTGTGGGTGGGTGAAGGTAGAAAGCAGGGTGACGCGCTGGTAACATCTGCGCCTCACACAGAAAAGGTCTATTCCGGCCTCGGGCGCCTTGCTGTGTAGCGTTTGCATGTTCTCCCCCTGTACTGCGTGGGTTTCCTCCGGGTTCTCCGGTTTTCTCCCGACAATAAAAAAACACATAAATTAATTAAATTTAACTCGAAGGCTTTCATGACCAATGTTATCCATAGCAAAGCTCTGTTTATGAGTATTGGAGTGCTTGGGAGTGAGCTGTCTTTCCAAACCCTGATGACGTCGGGTGTAAGTTCCAACGAAATGTCGGTAACATCTTTCAAGGTAGGTGCTGTGTGTGCTCGCTTGATTCTCCAACATATCGACGGGTGCACGACACTTACATACCTTTTTACATGACCTAAAGTCATTAATTAATTGTCCGATAACACCATAATACAGTATATCGGAAGGAGTGTCTGGCAGGTTGGCGCTGGCTAGCCGCCTGGCTGACTACTCTGTGATTTCCTCGCGACGCCGCATCCGTGTTTCGTCCATGACCAGTCGTGGAATTTGTGCGGCGCGTACTGAATTGTCTTACTATCGTAGCTTCGGGAGGATAGAAGCAGAGTACAAACAATGCACGTTACTATTACCTGGCATAGCCCTGCAGGTGCCGATGACACCCTGGCATCGCGGCACCCACAACCTGGAACAGCCTGCCACACCTATTGCGTCGAACACAGTCCCCCACAGCCTTTAAAAAAAAACTCTTAAAAAGTCACCTCTTCACCAACTCGCAACCAACCGACTGAGCAGGGCTCCGCGCCTCTGAATCAACGGGTGCAACGCACCCGGAGAAAATGCGCGCGTTATAAAAGTAGATTATTATTATTATGGTGATCACCCGTGCAAGCGCTATCCGGGCTAAACCCTGCTTTGCTTCCTAGATCTTGCGAGATAACGCACGATCCGAATGATCTGGTCACTGGCTTTCAACCGTCGTATCACGTACGCTGGTATTATCAGTGAACACGTGGTTATGGCCAGATCGCAGGGGTAAAGCGGCGTCGGAGATATTTTCCGAGAGCCGTGCTGTTTCGTTCATTGAACTCGTGTCGCCAACACGATCCCATCCTGCTCACAACTGAGTGTAGGTTTTGATAGAGAGAGAGGGGGGCCAAATGGAATTCGCAGGAAGCTCCCACCTTGAATAGCAGCAATCACCAGGGAGACGCAGAACAAACAGATTGTTAGCATCTGACAGAAGGTCCCCAGTTCCTCGTGTCACTCACAGAGCAGTGGGAATTGAAGTGCAGCTTTCGTCTTGAAGCATCCAAAACTCCCCTTTGCAAAGCGTATGTAAAATACATACACGCATCCATCCATCTATTTTCAGAAACCGCTTAATCCTGTACAGGGTCGCGGTGAGCCGGAGCCTATCCCGGCAGACACAGGGCGCAAGGCAGGGGGATACCGAGGATGGGACGCCAGTCCATCGCAGACACATTAAAAACTGTAACTCATTAACACATTAAACCCTTAACACACTAAAACCATAACACATTTCAGACAGCCTTTCCCGGGTTTTGTATTCTTAAACGCCTCCGCAGGATTTTAAATCGTTACTCAACTGGTATAATAACGCATATGTATGTATATACCGCCGCTATGTGTGTGGAGCGGTGGTGCAGCGGTTAGCGCGCTGCGGTGCGAACCCGGCTGCCCGAGTTCGACTGGTGCCCATGGCAAACCAACAGTGACGATTTTCCAAGCCGGGCCTGAGGCCTCCCCTAGGTCGACTCGGCCTCAAATCAGTACCTGGTGCGATGTGTAAATCACCGCCACTAGGGAGACAAAGGCGGCCGGGCGTGGTGCTGGCCACGTACCCCCTCGTGTGCCGTGCTGGCCTTTATAGGTGCTCGCGAATAGTCCTTGACCATAAAGTCTGTTAAGGCTATATTGGGGGGGGGGATCTTTATCTTTGTTTTGCATGTGGGTTTGAACTTGTGTCCTTGTGACCTTTTGCTGCTGCACTACCTGAGTGGCGATATGTACATGCATGACCCGTTTGTCGACCTCACTACCGGATGAGGGCCACCCCATTTCACGTTGGTCCTCGTGGGTTTTCGCCGGGCACTCCGGTTTCCTCCCGCAGTCCAAATAAATACTGCTGCATAGGTTAATTAGCCCTGCGATGGACTGGCGTCCCATCCTGGGCATAGACCTGCCTTGCGCCCCGTGTCTGCCGGGATAGGCTCCGGCTCACCGCGACCCTGTATAGAATTAAGCGGTTTCTGACAATGGATGGATGGACGCTGGTCAGTCTGGGTTGGTGAATGTGTGGGAGTTGGGGGGGGTCCCCACTACTGCCCACTACTGCTCAAATGCTTGTTACACCTGCTTTTGAATGAAGGTCATCTATCCAAGCACTAAACGGGGTCACCTCTGCTTAGCTTGAGGCATAACAGAATCGGGCACATTCTGGGAATCTCGCTCGTAGGCAATTATATGGATAATAGCAGAGTACCCGCCCTGCGGCCGAGCGTGTTCCAGGGGGTTTAACACCTTCTGACGTCTCTTGCTGATAACGTTTTCTGCCGACACAACTGCTTTGACCGGGATTTGTTCCCGATGTCCTTTTGGGAATATTGTTTTCGCTCTGAGGTTTCAGAAGAGTGATCAATAAGTGGGAGGCAAACCTGAAATAAGATGTAAAAGCTTTTTAAAAATTGCACGAATGAAGGATTCAAACCGGGTACCCCCCTCAGTGCTCACATAGAAACATATAACATATACTTGCTCCATTATTTATGGATGTAGAGACGAAGAGACGAAAAAAAAAATGTGTACGGACATATATGCAAAATATGAATCCACTACACTGCATATATATGTACGCACACACACACGAACACAGAAGAGTGAAATGAAATGAGAATTTGCCCAGAGATATTTCCCAAGCAATCAGAATTGGGCCTGAGCCGACGTGATTACAAGCACCAACAACAGAACCCGCTGTAATGAGTGTTCGTCTGGATGATGTCTAATACAAAAGATTACATCCCTAAAGACTGTGGTTAAATTTGCTTTTGATTAATACGGAATGGAGTGCAGACCAGGAGCCATTACTGTCGACTTCCCTCCAAAAAAGTAAAGCAATGACTTGGGCTGTATGTGAGTGTTCCATTTAGTGTTTTTTTGCTTTACATTAATAATACATTTTAATATTTTACTTTTATTATTGTTATTGTTGCCAGGAGCAAGCATCCAAGCTATTATGAGAAGATTGCATTGCAGGTTTTTAAGCTGAGAGCTTAGCTCGCGATTAAAGCAGGTAAAGCCACAGGATTACGCCATTTGAGAGCCATCCCGATTTGCAAAATCCCTCATCTTAGGGACAACTTCATCCACTGTGGCTCAGGGTTATGGTGAACTCCCAGCAGCGCAGACCAGGCTGTCAAAGCTGACAGAGCCTTCCTCGTGTCACCTTGCAGTTGGAGCATCTCTAGGTCAAGTACAAAGATTTACTCCACTTGAGCACACATACACACACGCGCGCACGCTCATGTGCGAGTGTTTGCGGCTCAGTGGTTAGCGCGCTCGGTTACAAACCTGGCAACCCGAGTTCGAATCCGGCTCCGGCTCAGGGCCAACACCACCGGTGTTGATTTTCTCAACCGGTCCTGGGCCTCCTCTAGGTCGATTCGGCCTCAAATGAGTACCTAGTGCGGTGTGTAA
>JAZEWU010000019.1:5858262-5891716 GCA_036362915.1 Geotria australis | reverse complement strand
GGCGCCCTGCGACGGACTGTCGTCCCATCCTCGGTGTTCCCCTGCCTTGCGCCCTGTGTCTACCGGGATAGGCTCCGGCTCACCGCGACCCTGTACAGGATTAAGCACTATCTACAGGTGTCGGAGGATGGGTTGGGGTAGGTGGGTGGGTGGTTGGGGTGGTGTGGGTGCGTGTGGATGGTTGGGGTGGGTGCTTTAACAAGATCCAATTTGCAGTTAAGAGACATCGGAGAGCGGGTTTCGAAGAAAGCAGGTGCGTGATCTCGCACCGGCATTAGTGACTTTTGAACGTCGTTTCTGTAGTCCGAGGGAGTTTGGTGCGAGTGCAGCGAGAGTGGAGAATAACTCCGAAGCAACTTCTAATTGGTGTGCTGCTGTGGTCTGGAAGACTCCAGTGTGAGACTAGAGTGTTTCATGAATCAATGTGAGCTAATAAGAATAGATTTTTAAAATAACTTTCTTTTATAACTTTATTGTGCATAATTTGTTACGTCTTAATGTGCGATAATTTGTTTCCACTTGGCGGAAGAAAAAAAACCCCATCCAGCTAAATCATTATTATTATAATTGTCATACGTCGATTTTCTACCAAACAGTTTGTTGGGCATTATTCTCATGGTTGAAAAAATAGTTGTCCCCCCCCCAAAAAAAAACGACCGTTAGCAGCATGCGGCTTTCACCTCGTTAAGTAATTACTCAGTGTAATTTTCATTTATCATCGCACTAATTTGTGTCCATTAGGATCGTTTTAAGCTGCCTGATTTTTTTTTTATTTTCTGTGGGGGAAGGGAAGGTTTTTTGCCAACCACTTTTTGCCAGACAGCTGCAACGTCAGTGAAGTCTCTCCAGACTAATCGGTCACGCACAGATACGGGCAATTTCACACGTGCCGCTCAAACAGCCTCATGCGTTCCTTGCCCTTTAAAAAATAAAATATGTAATTTGTTGTCTATTTTACTGAAACAAACGGAGGACGTTTAGTAATGTTGTCCTGCATTTGCCGTCAAACTCCACGCGAAAAATCCTGGATCTCAGTGTAACACGGGAACCGCGGGGTCAATTATCAACTCTCTATTGCCATGTTTGCATAATTCATCGTATATCGCGATGCTTATTCTTTACAAGGGCTCCGTAAATGCTGACTGAACATGGCTATTTATTATTAAGAGCAATTAATATTTCAAGGAGGGTCTATTCCATACCTCGACAAATATTTGCATTTTAAAGCTGCCCGCCGTAATTATGGGCTTCTTGAAGGTTGAAAAAGACTTTGCACGACACATCTTGTGAATTTAAACATGAAGGTGGCTCCGGTGGGGCTCCGAGGTCAGGGCGCAGAGCTCGCACTGCTGAGAGAAAACCTGTGTTCGAATCCAGCCTTCAGCCATGCGTGGTTAAATTGGGTTCTCGAATGAGTTGATGGTTATTTGCCCGGTCACAAACGAATATTCAAAAATAATCTCGCAATCTTAAATTTGGCTTTCCTAACGATAATTAAAATGTAACAAACAAATCTGGCACTGAAAATAACAAATATGATTTCGGATAGCATGCAATGAAAATCAGTTTAGCAGAGCATGTGTAGGGAAGTGCGGCGCCCCTAGTGTGTGGATGGGAAGTAATTTGAAGGGATTTTCAGAGTGGTTCCGTGATGCCTGCGTCTGAGGGTCATTCTCGAACACTGTGTGATGCACAGTGTTGGAGAATGATACGCATGACATCGTTGAAGTAAAACATTGTTATAGAGGAAATAAATATCTAAAAACATAAGTGGAAACGTGTGTAGGAGGTATCGGTTTGAGTGTCTAAGGTTGTGCGAATAAAAAAAAACGCATGAAGAGCCTACACTACATAGCGCTACACCTCGTGTGTCCTGGCATTTATAAAAAAAATAATATAGGAAATAAGTCAATTATTCAACGTTCTGTGTCATTAAAACAAATCATTTGAGAACAAAAGGAGATTGGAAGTGAAAAGCCATGACGATTGTAAATATTAGGGTTCCGCATTGTGCCTCCGTCCTAAACGTTCCATCCCGTTGGTGTAGCCGACACCAAGCCCCACCTGTGAAAGCCCAGCGATTACAGGGCGCCTGTTAATATATCAGCTGAGCTGGGGAAAATCGTCTTACTGGCTTGGACTATGGAGGTAATTCCCTTGCCCTAGCCATCAGCCACCCAGCCACAGCCTCGACTTTGGGCTCCGAAATAAGAGATCACATCCTCGAAGCTCTGTGTGGGTACAATCGGCTTTGCCATGGTGCCTTGATTCCTACTCTCCGAGCAGTTTAAAGTACCTGCTGCATCTGAGAGTCCTCTAGTGTGTGATTTTTCTTTTAAATAATCTCTTTTTCTCTTACTCTTGGAAATCGTTTGGCCAATGCTGCGGTGTCTCGTGCCCCGCAGGCCCACTGAAACGCTTTAGCTAATGGGGGCGTTAGCTGTTAGCGAAAGGTTGCGGCAGCATTTAGCCGCCGAGTGCCCGTATTAGGCGTCTTTTACGAACTGAGTGGCCGGCGCTGTTGACTTTCGTTCCACGATTCCAAATCGCGCGAAGAGCTTTGCCGCGAGTAGGCGGCAACAACGCGAGACGTTTAATTCATCTCGACTGCCGTCGCATCGTTTCGGTTTTTTTTTCTTGGTGTCGCGGCGATCCGGAATGCAACTCGGCGGAATTTCACGAAGAGCCCCATTAATGAAAGAACAAGGCAGCATCCATCAAATGTCCATTACGGGGATAACCCCGCTTGGGCGTTTAGCGCTCAGTCTGGCGCGAACGTGAATAAGAGGGAGACAAAACTATGCTGTAGCCGTGTGTGTGTGTTTGTGTAATTTTTCCTATTGATATGCAACTGTAATGCTGCAGATGGAAATCAACCTGCGAACGAATGAGCCTTTGCGGACGTGTTCAAACACAAACAGCTGTTTGTCAGCACGAACACTTCCGTCCCTCTATGGGTTTATTGGCAGTAAATGTGCTCGTTGATTGTACGGCGGATAAATAACAAAAATAGCTTTTGCAGAGTAAACCGTTTCATCGGAGGATTCAGACAATGGATATTCACGATGTCGGCAATTATATATTTTATCGGATTTTTTTTTTTTGCACCGCATTAAAATAGAGTAAATGTTTTAACAAATGTAATTATTCTGCATATCCATGCTTGTGCGAATGTAAAAGAATGTAGCCATTACCAGGTCGAACAAAAGACACATGGAGGGTAATGCCTTGACAGCGTTTAATTAATTCCGTGATAATTGCGACAGCCAAGTGGTCCCCAAAAAACGTTCTTCACATCCGCTGAAATTAAAAATCCGCCAATTTCTTTTCCATTTTTTCCACATACCGGTTAGCCTTGGATGCCTTAGCGCATGCGAGCAATTCTTTGAGTAACATACGTATGGTAATCTGTGAAACCAGTTAACATAGTATATATTCGCATTGGCAAAAAAAAAACCACAGCATGTTAAAGCCTTGCGATGCATGCAGAGCTCCGCCGAGTGTCGAAGCCAATGACAGACGGCAATGCAAGGCATGAGAACGCCTTACCTGGCATGGTGTTTTCCTCTGGAGAGCGAGAGGCATTTCAGGAGGTGATAGGTCAGAAAAGATGGGAATAGGCGCAAGAAAAGGGCAGAAGACAGATACAGGGGGAGTGTTGCAGCGGGAAGTAAAAATCAAAAAATAATATATGAGAAAAACAGAAAGTCATGAAGATGGCAATTGGTTGAAGGTGGAAAGTACGGGGAAACGGGGGAGGAGAACACAATAGGCAGAGAGAGAGAGAGAAACACACACACATCCTTAGGTCAGGCATGCTGTTGTATATTCTCTTTGCATGGCAAGTCATGCAAAAACAACCATTAAAAAACAACGGTTGCATCATAGGATGCACAACCTTGACTCCCGGCGTCGTGGGATCCTGTAACGTCCTCGCATAACTCCCAAAGTCAGCGCGCTGTATCGTGACATCGCATACCGGTCAGCATCAGTACAAAGATATTTCTGCTCGGGTTACAATGTCACACGAAGCTTCTTCGCAGTTTGTTCCTTTATCGATGTACATTTTTTTTTTTGCTTTTTTGTACTCGTGCGAAGCTTTCCAGTAGTTGCTACTGGATATTGGAATGCACGACAGCATATGTGAATTTTTGTTTGCATTTGCACAGTGCGGCAATGCCGATGTTACAAAAATCCTCCATATCCAGTAAGTAATACAGTAGCACAAACCGCCTCCACTCCTGGACAAAAGCCAAACAGCACGCAGCACAGTAATGAAAAGATTCATGTTAATGTATGCTTTCATTGCAGACACTCACAGTCTTGTTGTAATTGTGAACATTACTCTTATTCGTACTTTGTTATGGCCGTTCACCATCTCTAATGAGTTCAAGCTGGCAATAATGAACACATTTATAACATACTAACAATCATCTATCTTTAAAAAAAAAAAAAATCGCAAACCATACAGCGATTTATAGAAGAGCTCCGTATCGCTAAACGTGAACGCCCCGGCGTGTATTGGTGGCGACGCGCAGAATAGAGTCCTTGGCCCCTTCGTTGTTTCGTCGCGATATTGCGCGAACTCTACAGAATGTGACAGACGGGCCCGTGATGAATGAAGCTCCCACCATTTGCAACCACCTCAACCGCCATTAGGTGATCGCCGCGAAAGGAAGGGGGTGGGGAAAGGAAAGTTCTTCGTCATTCATTTTTCCTCGTTCCAAATTAGCACCCTTGACGGTGACTGATGCTCGGCGAAATTTGCCACCGTGCCGAGTGGAGCAGCGTGCCAGCCTGAGTGGGCTGAATGCTAATTAAAGTGAGTTCTCTCGCGCGATAATCAATCTAATGACAAATGGTCATTAGCCCAGGTAAAGCCGATTCGTTGTTCACACGTTAGGAGCTATTAACATAATGCTCTTTTTAATTTAGGCGCTGCGGATCATGTGAAAGCACATCAACTGCCGAGACCTTGGCGCCGTCAGTGATATTTTTCTATCAGCTACCGATAGCGAGCGTCGACGTAACGAGGAATATGCTGGGTGATAAATTGTTGGGTGCGTTTATTAGATTGTATTGCGGTTGACGTATCAGCCTGATTTTTGTTTTGGCTTGCAGCTGACTCTTTTCAGTAAAAGGTTTTTTATGTTTAAATCTATGACTTAACAAAAAACGAAACCGGTGCTTGCGTTGTCCAATTTATCCTGCGTCTTCCTAAAAAACGTGGGTGTTTGTGTACATAGATACCATGTACGGCTATACAGATATATATAACCTGGCATGGCAATGTGATAGCAAAGTGATACCATTTAAATTCGTCAAGAAAGTCGATGAATCAATATTTGAATAGATACCTATAAATAAATAAACGAAACAAATTAATGGCTAAATTAATTAAATGCCTCTGTGTAACCTCAAATGTCGGTTCAATGTGTACATTACAAGGAGGCCAGTGATGCATCGATCCAGCAGGAGGGAGGCAAGGCTGAGGGCAGAATCCGATTTAAACGGGACTGTTTTCCTCACAAATCACAACTCATTGACTCAGATTGTGGTTCTCCAAGAGTGAGCAATGTAGCAATCCACCGATCTGATGGTTGCTCTTCAGAGCTGTTGTTTCGCCTCCCATGTTGGAAGCATTATCAGGCGTTATGATTCCAACGTGGGAGGCGAAACTTCATGGGGAAGAGCGGGAGATCTCTCGACACGGCTATCCCGAAACAACACCTCTGAAGAGCTACCAACCATCATGAATCGAACCGTGAAAACCTACATCAGTACACTGCTCTGGTCTCCTTGCCATCGCAACTGACATTTGTGTTCCAGCGTTCTTTAAAATGTTTAAGCGATAAATTTACAAAACAATATTTGCCCTGCTCGCCTCTTAGACCCGTATTCATGAATGGTTGTTGCAAGCACGTGTGCTCTCTTGCCCCAATGTGGTCTCTTAAAAAGGTGGACATTATCACTCAATAAATGTTTCATCAATCTGTATTCTCACGCAAGCAGCTGTAATGGCATTCCAAATTACTTCTTCTAAGAGGGCCGGTTGTAGGTGCAGTCTTGAAGAAAGTCCATCGTGTCTCATTACCCTGCAGATTAGTTCAAGGGCAGTTTGAGACTGGCAGCGTTTGCAGGACAAGAGCCCAATTAAACGGGTTCTGTCAAAAAATTCTACTGGAGCCAGCCACAGTGGAACAAATGCACTGGCTGTCAATGAGAGATACTATGAATATCTTGTAAATAGAATTCCGATCTGTTTTGCTATCAGATGGAATCTAAAAATAAAGAAACGATTGGCTGGAAGAAAGCAAAAAATGAACGTGGAAACACTGAAAGATGAACCATAGAGAAATGGCTTTGCGAACAAAAAAATAAAAGTTGATGCTCGACTGAAAACGAATTTAGGATTGAAACTCATTTAAAATGGTTTCAACTAACGTGGCTGTGTGCCTCTTGTCAGCGCACCAAAGCAAACAAACGTAATGAGTATTAAAACGGTGTCCGAGCAAATATGAAAGCATTTGCGCGGACTCATACCCCTCGCATTCGCCTCTTCCACTCTCAGAAAATAAACACGGGCAGCGCGTCTGTATCACTAAGCAGCACTAACGCACGCCGGCAAGTAAAATCAAAATGTGGGTTGGATAGCGGTGGGGGGGGGCATTTGTTTATCTTGGGCTAATGTTTGAGTTTTTTTTTTTACTTAATAATGTTAAGTCTTGAGCAAGCAAGCCATCAGCAAAAGGTGGCCTGGCCAGCGTAGCTCTCGCCCTCCCACTGCCACCAGCCCCCACTGCGAGTTGCGCTTTGCCGTTTTATATCGAATGACCCTCGTCCGGGCCTCGGTCATTGGACTCATGCATTATTCACGTCCGCAAACACATTACACCGTGAGCGCGCGGCATTAATAGTTTATTCCACAGCGATGATAGGAGATTAGCTCTGATATGGAGAACGCCGAATTAATGAGGTCGCCAGTCAAACCTCCCTTTTCTTTTCTTTTCGTCTTTTTTTTTTGCATATTATTTTTTTTTCTCTCAAAAACATATCTGAAATTCGCAAACCAATTCTCCTTTGATTTTAAATGAATAGCACCAGAGATTCTGGTAAATAAATAATGAAACGTCCGCATAAATACATTCTGGTCGGTTTTTTTGTCATCAATTTCAAGCATTTTCTGAACACCCCTCCCCCTCCATTTTTTTTTTTTTATCTCGTGTTGTACATGCGCACATCTGGATATTCTTTATTGTCTTAACACGCCGGCTATTTTTATGTTATTCTGCTCGGCTGAGGCGAACATAAAGTTACGCGCGCACAGCTACCGCAGAAAGTGTTCGACAACTCTAACGCACCGCCTAAATAAATGATAAAGTATTCTCTCTTCCCTGGTTTCACGTCATACATTAATAGGCGCAATCGTGCCCGCTAATGTAACGGTTGACACTGCGCTTGTCGCTCAGTGCAGGCTCCACTAGCTTGCACCCGCAGCCGGTTCCCATGGTTCCGTTTCAAGGTGGGCAACGTCAGACGAGGTGTTCCACGGTGTCACTCTTGAGACACTCCTGTTGCCGCGTGGCCCTGCACGACCCCACGGCAATCCTCGAGTGTGTGCCACCGCACGTTTGGCATGTCTTCCCTCCACCCCTCTTACTGCCCCCCATCCGCCAGCCCAAAAAAAACATTACAGATATCGCAGTAATGTATTGTTTTGTTTCAAATGTGACGCTACAGTGCACAGTTGAGAATACGTGTATGATGGTTGCTCTGCAGAGCTGTTCTTTCGGGATAGACGTGACGAGCGATCTCCCTCTCTCGCTCACGACGTTTTGCCTGCCACGTTGAAAGCATGATGATGCTTTCAACGTGGAAAGAAAAACGTCTCGACACGCTATCCTGAAAGAACAGTTCTGAAGAGCAACCATCATGAATCGAGCCGTGAAAACCTACATCAGTGCGATTTATATCATTGTCAGCCAGAGGTGAAAGTTAGCCGGTACAGTTATACCAGTAAAAATGTGGCCGAAGCATTCAGTACGGTACAGGTGGGAAGGGAGGTTTCCAATACGTCCGTAACGTTAATATATGTAAGTTACTTTACCCCCCTGTTGTCAGCCATGATCAATCCACTGCTGGGATGAAGTTTCTACCCAACTTGTCACTATCCCCCAACTGCCTGCAAAGTAATAATTTTCCTCGCGGCTCACAAGCGGGCTGATTTCATCGCACTAACTCCTTCGTGGACAGGCTCTCTCACAAGCGTTCTGTTAGTTGGCCGACACAATGTCACCATTCGTGACCGCTAGCACGGTTATTGACCGTGGAACAATCGCTCGAGTGTAAATAAAAACACAAGCGAGCTAATCCACGCGGCTAATTTTGTCCACCTTGTGACTGGACGCTGCGTCGATCTAGACTAGGACGGCATTTGCTCCTCGTAACTTCATTCTGCGAGTGAGCAAGATGTAGAGAATCGTTAGACAAATTGTGCAAGGCTTCCAAAAATCTTCGCTCGCTTCAGGATTACTACACAACATGAGCATTAGACTGTTAATTTTTGGGAAAAATAATCTAAAAAGAAATCTGAGTTGCAATGCGTTTAATGATTCCTGAACAGTACGGTTCTCTTAACGTGCATAACATTCTCCTGTTAGAATAATTTGTGTGCTGTGCCAAGTTATGAGATGCAGCATAAACTGGCAGCTCTGCTTGATTATTGCCTGTTTGCTGCTTCAAGGGAATAAACATCACTTGAATTTATAATCTCTACTCATTATACCGCTTTCAGTGCTCCAGATCCGTCTCAACTCCAGATGGAGTCCATTGCCAATTAATCCATATTTGTGGGTGCGAATGGCTGTAGCAAACGCAAGCAAAACACTCACGCGTTCCTGTTTTCGACTGTCTAACAGATCCAGCAATTATGCAGCCGCATCAATTATCACTTACAAACATGCACACGGAGTAAGTGCTTGGAGAACTGGATCCTGTCCCTAAGTGACATAGGTGTTTATCAAATACTGATTCCGTTTGTGTGTGTTAAATTAACTGTGGAGACCGTGCAAAACAAGCTGCGTATGATCCTAGTGACAAAGTTAAACGCATGGCAGCAAACGGCGCCTACTCGTGAAACTCATTTTGGAAGCGGCAATATTTTGCGTTAAGCTGCTCCGTCGATTTACGGCTGCAGTAAGCATTAGTTTTTTTTATCTGCGAGTCCATTGATAGGTGGAGGTGAGTGTGTTCGTGGATAAAAGCAATTCAACCCTATGAAACTGTCCAGACTTATAGGACAATTTTCAGCTTCTCGAGTGGCGCTTAATTTAAATTTGCGAGCCATCTATTGATTTGTTTCATCCGTGTACTTTTCCTCGGAAGTGATGGCAGGATGCGTTGCATCGGCCGACGCTGCCTGCTAACGCCGAGCTCCGCTCACTTCATTTCCCGGGCCTGACGAGCGATGACACGGGTTTAAAATGTGATTGGTGCGCCGGCACAGGCTCTGCCAGAGCCTCCACGCCCCAGACAAACTTTTGACAGGAATCTGTCAAATGAGCGATGAAAGAATCCATCAGAAGCCAGGTTTGACCTCCGCGCTGGGCTCCGATTAAGAGCGATTTGTCTTGGTCTGGCCGACACGTTAACAATAAAAGGAGGCCGGCGGGCGGGATAGGGATAGGCGACAAACGGCTTGCGCGGCTCGCTTGCGCGGCTAAATCTTTTTAACGTGGCGTCCACTCGACACTCTGGGTGCTCCATCGACCCACTGTTAGTGAGACTTACGGCCCCGTGACCCAGGAAAAAAACGAGTTCGGTTAAACGGACTATCTCCCCAGCACCCCCCCCCAACCACTTGCATTGCTCCCCTTTTACCCCCTCGGCCCGGATCCCATATCAAGCGACGCTTTGCTTGACGTCAGAGTCGCTCCTGGGTCCAACGCTCGTCCCATTACTGTCCGTATTGTTGTTCTGTTACCTCCACCCCTGTTCAAGTCCTTGAGCAGGACCTACCTCTTCGCCCCTGCTCGTGATTGACTGCTCGCGCGCCCAAGGCCTTGCTGTGTCATTCATGCCGCTTCTGTGGTTTCTCTCGTTGTGGTTTTGTTTCATATCTCCCTGCGCACTCTTCCTTTCATTCATCCGTTTCCCCACAGGTTGGGGTCCCCACACGTCGTGTGCGGCATCTTGAGATGTTGCCGTTATATTTAAATGCAAATTAATATTTTGTAAACGATTGCTTTACATTAAGTACACTGGGAATATTGTACTAATGGAGATGAATTTTAGATCAATCTGAACGCCGTGTCATTATCCGACAGGATTATTTCATGTATTTAAATATCCTGCAGGAATTGCCGTTTAAACGCCGAAAATTATTAAATTGTCACGGCATCCCATATGCTTCTATATTTAAATGTCTTTTTTTTTTCCAAAGGAATGAAGTTTCACACGACTTGTCATGCACTGCCATAGCCATCTGTCTTCCCTCATTGCTCTGCCGCTGTTACTCTTGAGATAAGCGCACATTTGCACAATGCATCACGTCCCCAGAAACACATCTACATAGCGGCAGATATCCCGCCAATAATGCGCGTCATGCTGAAGGGGGCATCGATGTCATTTCGCCGCTTTTGCAATGCTCTGGATTTTTTTCGCAAACAATTGAAATGGCAACCACTTTGGAAATTAAATTATGAATATTTAATAGGACACATACACAACGGTTTCAGCGGGGGAAGCCGATCCACCCCCCCACGCTACTCGCCGACCTCCTTCCTCTAACCAGTGCGAAGTCATCAGCGCCTTCACTTTAGCCATATTTACACGGTTAATCATTGCGAACTTTTTATCGTTTTTGCTTTTGTTTCTGTTTCAAGTGACGCTGTGGCGCTATACGGTTATGCAGTGAAGGAGCTATACAGTGTGTGCAGGCGGTGTAACTGCACTGGGGCTCATGTAATAATAATAGCATTTTATATAGCGCCTTTCACCCGAGGGTCACAAGGCCCGGGCGGCCCAGGTGCCAAGCTGCAAAGCGGAGGAGAATTAAACAGGGGAGCTAATTGACCTCTTTGCACCAGGGCCTCCAGTGCAAGGCTGCGCCATTGAAATACTAGAAACTATTCCTCACGAGGATCAGCGTAACATTATATTTCTAGAATGCTACACGTTAAATAAACGCACAAACGAACATATGCTTGTGGTAATGCTGAATTGCCATTCTGTGCATTGCAGTCCAATTATTTCGCAGGTATGGCCAATCCAATTTCATTAGATCCCGGTGAACTTGTATGATTGCGTGCTTTAAGACTGGGCGATATTTCTTCGGTTTGATATCACAACAAACATCGTGGATAATGGAAGTGCAATTCCTCCTCGTGACATCGTAATGGCACACTGCACAGCGAGAGGCCGTGAATCACAGTTTGATTACAATCACCGCTGCACATTTTCGTGCATCGCCGCTATAAAACCGGGGAATGGGATACAGTGTAAACGACAGTGGCCAAAGCTGCGGACGAGTGTACTCGTCAGACCTGTACATTTCAATCAACGGACAAAGATTACAGAATATGTGATAAAATATGAATACGTTTGGCGCAGGCCAAAACGAAAGCAAGCGTCGTGTTTTCGTTTTATTTTGAAAAATTTAAGAGACGTGAAGCGCTGCAGTGGAGCAAGCAGTAAAATTGACACCACTTACGCACATGGAGGAAACGTGAACATCGTTCCATTGACTTGCCGGAGTTAAAGATCGTGACACTATTAGCAAGAGTGTGCGCCACTGTGTGCCACGTTATTGCCAAATTAACCACTCAATTCCATTTACCCCGAGTAATGTGTCCATTACTTAACGGGCTAATATTAAAATTAGGATCGTCCGGTTAATCTGAGGATGAGCGCTGACGCATCGCGATGCTGGGTACTATAGCTGAACTAGTAAATATATATTTTTAAAGCTATCGGCCCTGGGGTAGCGAAAATCGGAGACTCACTCTCGGCACGTATGCCATTGAGTGGGAGGAAGCGCCATAAAAGTCATCGATAAAATCGGCGTAAAATGTTCAGCCATCCCTAGCTGTAAACTTGTATATGTACACTTGTATATGTATGAATGCACGCATGTGCTACCTGCGACGAGTATACACGGAGACGAGACTAAATCCGTCGCAGCATTTATCTCAAGCTAAATAGGACTCTCTTCTGCGCGTTCATCATCGTTTAAAAAAAATAAAAAATCGTCAAACACAGTTTTTGGAATAAAGAAATCACCACGACATGAGAGTGTTGGCAATGAAAACCAAATGAGAAATGCTATCGTACATGAGCAAATGTAAGAGAATAAAAGCTTGTAGTTTTGGCCAACTCTTCTTTCGCTTTCTTATAAATAAAAGAAACACGTAAAGAAGCAATTTCATTTCAGAATGTCAGCGTTAACCAATTTCACCTGTGAGTGGGTTTTTCTTGGTGGAGTGCTAAATCAAAAAGGCAGTTGTGCAAAATCCATAATTATGTGCTTAATGGTTGGTGTGAAAACTGTTAATGTCAACCTTTTAACACTCACAACATTCGCAACTATGTTACGTTACGCAGTATTTACAAACATCTTCTTGACCCTACAATGCCACGTTATCGGCGATATTAACACGAATTATCGAATAGTATTTCCGATCCACAGAAATCGACAACGATTTTTCTTCGAGATCCAAAAGATATTGGGGGGGGGCAAAGCAAAACACAAACACAGCAAAATCAACAATAATTAAATACCAAAAGAAAAAGCAAATATTTTAACGTTCCTCATAAACAAATAGAGGGTGACAATTTTTTTTTAGCTCTAAAATAAAATAAATATCACTCTCCGGGCAGAGCGAGGGAGGCGCTGGGAAGAAGGAGGGAGTGCTCCGAGGGAAGCCAGCCGTTGGCTAGACAGGACCGGTGGATTTGTGCAGACATTAATAATAGATCGCCAGCGTTCTCGCAGCACCAACTGCTGCGCCGTCTCACCACGCGTATTTGTTACACGGCTGCGTAGGCATCGTTTTACAGCCCTCCGCCACATAAAAAACCATTATTCCGGAAAACCTGTTTTATGGAACTGGAGCGCGCGTTGTCACCATACGGCGAGGCGCGCGAGTGGTGTGCCGCGGTAGAACAAAAAAAAAATGACGCGCCGACTTTGGGCCCTTAAACGTCACCCATGCAGCGCCTACCGTCTGTTGTATCAGTGTGTCGACTGGTTTCTTGGAACCCTGGGTGGTTGGGAGAGGAGAGGTATCGTCGTGGTGGTGGTGGTGGTCGGCAACGCTGATGGTGGTGGTTGGGAAAGGTGGAGATGGGTCTGTAATGGGTGTTTTTAAAACCGTGCGTTAATTCACGTTACGAGTAGTACCGCTTCTAAAGTTTGCACGGTGCAGCCTTAGGTAGCTGCGCGTGCAATAAAACGGGACCTCAAAGTGTGCGTAAATAAATACGCTTGAAAAATAAGTATACGGTTTCACCTATCGAGACGCGTATAGTTTTTTTTATAAAGAGGGCGATCGCGTGACGTGTAATGGAAGACGCTTCAATTCAACGCGACACCTTCGGCAACGTGAACGCGTCGCTTAGGCCGCAGGGTTTCTGGTTAACACGAAGCCGACGTCGCGTGGGTATCCACAAACACACAACACAACTGACATTGCGAACACGACCAACGGACCCAGAAAGGTCCAAACAAATGTTGAGAGCGCACACGCGCAACACCGCTTTCCTGCAAAGTTATTTCTCGACCAGTAACATATACATATCTACACACAGACGTACACAGACGTACACATACACACGTGAGATTAGACAAGAATTGCCGGTGCCAGCCACTTGGTCACGAGTTTCAAGGCAGATGACGAGGTGTCATATCAGCGCTGAGATTTTCTTGCGACGGTGATGGAGCTGCAAGAGACCCGCTTGTGAACACTGTATCTGGGTTATTCTGCAGTGTTGACGCCACCTTTGCACCGTGCGCGGCTGTGATTTCAGCGCAGAGCAAACCACAACGCTCCGCTGTAAAAACGGAGGGGGGGGGGGACGCGTGGAAAACAATCCCCTAAACAGCAGCGAGTAGACAGAGATTAATGAGCTCTTTCCAGCAGATGATTTTTGAATTTTTACGAGCACAGGCACACCCGGGCTGGCCTCCCATCCAGATAAGGTTCGCTGAATGATGCACGTATAGGGAAAACAAATGGCAAACATTATTAAACGGGCACAGAGTCAAAACTAAATCTTACCCTGCTGTGATTATAAACTATAAAAAATTGGGTATAATTACAATGTTGAGTAGGATTCGCCCTGCTTAATTAATGGATGGATGGAATGGATTTGGGGTATAGCGACGTGGGGGCGTGCAGGGAGTTTTTGCGAGCTCCGAGGTTAGCATTTTTGGGAACACGTGTGCAGCGCTTTGTGACCCTCGGGTGAAAGGCGCTATATGAAATGCTATTATTATTAGAGACTAACCGAGCGTTCAAATGACCGGATGATAATCGCACGTCGCCTTTTGCTCGTCTCCCCTCACCTTCGTCGCAGTAGCGCCCGTCGAAGCCGGTGCCGGTGCAGTCGCAGAAGGCCTGGCCGTCCAGCACGGAGCACAGGCCGCCGTTCTCGCAGGGGTTGCGCTCGGTGCACACGCGCTCCGCCTCGGTGCCCACGCCCTGGCTGCCCACCAGCTCCGGCACCGAGAAGACGTCTGCGCCGCCGCCGCCGCCGCCGCCGGGCCAGCGCCCGTCGTCCGCGCTGTAGCGCAGGTCGAGCAGCGTGCCGCTGAACGGGAACTCCCTGTCGGCCGCGGCGTGCGCCGGCACGTCTGCGGGCACGCCGCCGACGAACAGGTCGCTGGGCGGGCGGCGCCTGCCGGTCGAACTCACCGAGCCGTGGCCGTGGCCGTGCCCGAAGCTGTGGCCGAGCGGCGCGCGGTCGGCGCCGGCCGCGCGCGCCACCCTGTTCTCCCCGTCGACGGAGAGCTCGACTCGCCTGCCGCCGCGCCGCACCTGCACGCGGTGCCAGCGGCCGTCGTCCACGCGGCTCCCGCTCAGCGCCAGCGCCTCGGCGCCGCACGACAGCCCCGCGCGCAGCTGCAGGCGCCCGTCGGACAGCGACGCCGCCAGGAAGCCGCAGGCGCTCCTCTCGCCGCCGCCGCCGCCGCCGTCGTCCTGGTACAGCACCATGCCCCGGCTCTGGTTGGTGCGCATCTGGAAGCTCAGCTCCCCGCCGGCCGGGGCGACTTTGGACGAGGCGCCGCCGCCGGAGGAGCCGGAGCCGGATTCCCAGCGCTCGAAGCGGGCCCACTGTCCGCCGGAGCCGCTAAACTCCAGGCCGTGGTTCGGGAAGGCCAGCAGCGTCGCCAGGAGCACTTGCAGCGTCGCCGACGCCGGTGCCATCGTCGCGCGGGAGCAGCGGGTAAGACGGACGCCGACCTCGCTCGCTCGCGGGCGGGCGAGCCTCCGGCCGGTTTTGCGCTTCGGAAATCGCTGGCCCCCGCTTGGAATCGACTGCCTCTCACTTGTGCTCGGTTGTCGGCAGTTGAGCTTCTCCTCCGCGAGTCTCAGCGCGCGTTAGTCTTATGAGCAGGGCGATCATGGGTACGGCTTCGCTTGGTGGTGTTCTCTTCCATAGAGGAGAATGTCAGTACGGTTGTTTGTGCGATCGTTCGCGGCGTGGCTCTGCTCTTGCCTTGGCCGAGACAGCAGCAGTCGTTTCATTAATTAGTTGCATAGGTTTTGTCTTGTTGTAATCGCTGGCTGCTCAATGTGTTGCAGATCGATCTGGTAGACGAGTCATTTGATACCGTCGTTAAAGAGTATGACCCATTACGGTGAAACTGCAAGGGCAGCCTCTAACAAGGTACTGACAAAATCAGTAACAGGAGATGCAAGTGAAGTTCCAGTCCGCAAATATCTCTCTTTCTTATTTTGGACTGGTACAAACGCATTTAATGAAAGCTCGCGGAAAAAAAGTGCATGTGATCGGAGACCTGAAAGCGGTTGAAGGATTGCAGAGTTGAAAAAATGTGATAGTTTAACCGCCCAGTTTGGGGCGAAGAGAGCCACAGATGAGATTAGATGCTCCCGACAAAAATATTCTCTCTGATTTATGTCGCGCAGAAGGTTTCTTGTTAGGAATTGGGAATATCCCAGACGGCTAGAGTTGTCACGTTCCCACGAGGCATAAAGTACCGAGCCAGAACAGATTGATTTGTGCTGTTTGCAAGAACCTGCAGGATTTTTTTCTCTCTCCCAGGTAGACTTGTCATAAAATTCTGAGTTGACCGCGTGGACACGTTCTGTGGAGGAGAAGAGACCGAGAGAGGGAAAGAGAGAAACAGAAAACAAATAGAAGCCAATTAGCGATGTAGTCGTCTCTGTAGCTGAGTAGAGATTAAAATGGCGGAGCTCCGCACGGCAGCGAGCAGGAAACACCTCCGACCACAAAAACGCAGGACACTTGATATTCCGCAACGACACGTAACTTGTAATGAGCCTCTGAGAGCACGATACCACGCCACTCACACGGTGCCCAACACTCATTGACCCCCCCCCCAAATATAAATGCCCTTTGCACAGCAAAGGTAAGGGTCCGTAATACAGATTAAAGTTGAGACAGTGGCATGTGGCATTATTATTGGGCGATGGGCGTTCCGACCCCTCCTGAAAGTTCGTGAACCTGGCAGCCCGTGCGAAGTGTGCGGACAGTGAGAATACGCATAAACAAAAGGATGGGCAGTTACTGCTGCAGATTGTGTTTTTATTATCACGATAACCGATTTGGTTGAATATTATTCCGAAAGCCTATGAGCAACTCGTACAGTACGTACCTGACCTTGTCAGAGATAGGAACGTGAGCAGTGTTGACCCTGCACAGTGCTTGGATGGGTTACCACCCATGCACAAACGCGATGCGATGGGCAGCAGAGGGCTGTACGGCACACCCGTTGCTATAATGTAATTTCCGTGCTTAAACGTGCACGCTCATGTCTTTCAAACGACCCCATCATGACCCGCATGTCACGGGGAAGCCCTCGTCTCGCAGCGGACTGAGAGAATATCTTTACTCGTACGCAAAGTTTGGCAAGTAAGTAGACAGATGTTTACTTATAGATAGATGTGTAATTACCACAACAGAGATAGCCGGTGAGCTTGCAAGCTGCGGACGCGTGTTTCCCGCGATGCAACAGATGCTCGACCTAACCGACGCGAACAAGATCTAATACGGCCACTTCATCGCACGCAAACGCCGCGCAGAAAAGCACCCAAGGCGGGGAATCAAACTGCCTCGGGCAAGACCATTCTATATGTGAGGCGCAGATGTTACCACTGCGACAGGCTGATCTCGGCGGGCGAGTGCGTGAGCCCCCTGCTCAGGCCGGCGACCACCGGGGGAGGCCGCGTGCCGTGGGTGTTGTGTTACGGTGCTCTCATTGAGCTCAGCACCGCGCCCGTGTTCCGCGGCAGAGGCCTACGGTGTGCCATACGACGCGATTGACTTCGTGTATAATTCACGAAGGTGTTCGGTTCAAAATATGTTAATTAAATAAATAAGCGCCCGCAACGCGGCGATAATGTTGGTGCGAATTTGTAAACGAAAGTATAAATAGCGTTGTTGTTCACACGACAGTTGAACTTCAAATGTGTTTTTCAAAACATCGTGGCTTTCATCGTAATATATTACAATTTAACCGCAGGTTTTTTTTTCAAGCGAGCTATCTCTTTCCTCTGTAAATGTTTCTTCAGGGTTTTTATTTTATTTTAAACTACAAACACTTTGTTCAATGAATACCTGGCGGGTTTGCATTATTATTATTATTATTATTTTAAACCATGACGCAAGAGAATCCTATTAAATGGCAGGGTTATGCATACTTTACCCTATTGTGCGTTATCAGCCTGAGCCGTGGCAACGACAGATATTGTGCCGCATCTCCTACAAAGCGTTTGCGGATTTCGTTTTGTTAATACTTTTATTTCCACGGCACGAACGCACGCGGCAGTCGATCTGTGGGGACCGTGCGATGAGGCCTCGAACGTTCACGGCCCAGATGTGCAAGGTGAACGACGCTCCTTGTAGCTCAGCCTGCGAGTGCGTAGGCCCCAAAGCGGGGTGACAAACGGAGGGTTGTGGTCGGGGCCGCCGGATTAGAGCCGAGGCTTTAGGAGCTTGTAGCCCAAGGGCCGAGGATTTTTGTCGGGAGTCTTCACAGAATGCACACGGTGACATTCCACAAATCGGCGTTCGTGCGGAGCGTGCCATTCGCACATCCTTCGCGTCCGCCTTGCTCCCTGATGAAGCTCGTGTCGGTCGCGAACGCGTTTAGGAAAATCGTGAAGAAGAGGAGCGACTCCTCAAATTCGTAACTTTATAAATATTTACAAATTGGTTATCCCCACGTGGAATATATATACTCGCGAATTTTAGGATTTGGGAATCTATGTGGTTTTCCTGTCCCGCTCGATAATGGCGTAAATGCAAATGACTAATCCCATAGGCTATTTGGTCGTACAAACCGTTGCATGGGTGTGTGCGTGTTTTAAGATCTTAACACTTTACGCATTGCCGGAAAGGGTAATACCTCGTACATTCTACATTATTTGTACAACGGCAAAAAGGTCTCATAGTCAAAACAGTTTCATTCATTCTAACTTCGATTTACCTTTACAGTTTGTATATTGCATGTGAAAGCTATCCCGCAAATGTCTAAAAATATTAACAAAAAAACCACGGCGTGTTTGGCATCAGTTATAGACGGTGGTAAGAGCCTGAACAGAAAGAGGGGTCCCCCAAAAATGTAACAGCCTTGGGCTGCCATCAATCTCAAACTGGGCCTCGCTTGTAGCAGGGTAATAATGTTTGTCACCTGGGATGGTAGATGGAGGGAAATGTGTCAACATTGGCCGGCACGGTGGTGCCGTGAGTAGCGCTGCTACCTATCAGCTACCTATCCACAGCCCTGTGCAGCGCTTTGCGACCCTTGGGTGAAAGGCGCTGTATAAATGCTTTTATTATTATTATAGCAATATTTTTTTGGATTCGATTCCCAGGTGGGGCACCTTTCTGTGTGGCGTTAGCGTGTTCTCCCCGTGCCCGCGTGGGTTTTCGCCGGGTACTCCGGATTCCTCCCAAAGCCCAAAGACACGCTGCCTAGGTTAATTGTCTTGACTAAATTTCCCCCCGAAAATTGCCGTGAGATGTTGTAAACCTGCTTACTCCTCCCTGCTGGACAGCTGTTAAAAAGAGCTACATAGCTCAACGGTTCCTTCCAGCTTAAATACCAACTGAGTGAGTGACCACATGCCCCTGCCTGGGATATTGGGGGGAGGTCCACCATGTACATCAAGGTGTTTACTATTACTCCATCAATTATTTTAACGTCCTGATGTAGGTATCCAGGGCTCAATGTATGAGAGTTGCTCTCAAGAGCTGTCCTTTCAGAACGCCTTACGATACCCCCAACATGGGAGGCGACACGCGCAAAGCAGAGAAGGAACACTCGACACGGCCATGCGGAAACAACAGTTATGGAGAGCAACTTAAATGTAATTAACTTGCCATGAAAACAATGGAGAAGACTGGATTATGTATATGCCGTGCTGAGGCTGAATTCATGATTACTTGTATTTGTTTGGTTGGGTGGTATTTTTGCCCGAAAAGATGATTGTTCACCTTAATCCATGTCTAGTCTCCATGAAATGGCTCCGACTCTCACGAGCGCCAAGAAGTGAGCTTGCATTTCTTTTGCCCGCGCTCCATAATGTGACTGGATTCGGTTTTATGAATCACTCGCGAACCGGTCCGGGACAAATTTAACGCGGCAATAGACTGCAGCTGTAGCCGTGCCCGTGTTAAGAGGCGGCGGATTCTCCCCGTGGGTGACGGAGAGATCGTAGAATGTCAGAAAATCGCTTGCCTCACCGCTGTACGCGCGAGAGACGAAAATGATTACTTGTCATGGGGGTTGTACGACTGTACGATCCAAGTCAGAACCTTCCCTTGGGTTCATGTCTGGGGCTTCTGTGGAAAGTTTTGCCCGAGCAGAAAAAGGCAAAGAGCAGTTTATCTTTCGTCATCGCTCCGAGGATCTCATTGGCTTCGCCGGCAGGCTAGGCGATTCGTACGGAGCATTAGATTTTTTTGTTCTTTAATGGCATTACATTTTAGTTGTTACTATTGTGTGTTCTACCATTCATTAAGAAAATTACAGCCATGGAGAGGACTTCATATAATTACTGAGAGCCACCCGATTGCTCTCGACGTACAAGACGCATACAAAGGCGCGTTTCAACCACTCGGCGTGGAAAACGCACGACGAGTGGCTGGTCACGACCTCATCTTTCATAAGTGTTGCTGGCTCCTGCAACCCTGAAGGAGCCATCCTGACGGAAAGAGACAAACGTAACGGCCGGCAGGAACAGCACTGTGGCTCTGAGGCTTGCTTGATCCGCTCCTGGTGAGCCGGAGCCTATCCCGACAGACACGGTGCAAGGCAGGACTATACCCAGTATGAGACGTCAGTCCATCACAGGGCACCGGGGGCAATTTAGTCAGCAGGCCAATTAACATGTGCAGCAGCATGTCTTTGGACTGTGGGAGGAAACCGTAGTGCCCGCCCGAAAACACGCACGCACACGGGGAGAACGTGCAAACTCCACACAGAAAGGCACCCGAGGCGGGATTCGAAGCCGGGACCTTATTGCTGTGAGGCGGCAGCGCAACTCACCGTGCCACCGTGGAACCAATGGAACCATAGGGCATACATAGCGAGCATCATCAGAAGTATGGATTCCCTATGGTTCCATTTAAATGGGACACCCTGTAGATATCCGTCACATAGTGCGAAACCAACGTTGATATTGGGCGGCACGGTGGCATGCTGAGTAGCGCTGCCGCCTCACAGCAAACAGCCCCTGGGTTCGATTTCTGGCTGTGACGCCTTTCTGCGTGGAGTTTGCGTGTTCTTGCCATGTCTGCGTGGGTTTTCGACGTGTACTCCAGTTTCCTTCCACAGTCCAAAGACATGCTGCCTAGGTTAATTGTCCTGAATAAATTGCCACTGGTGCCCTGAAATGTGGAAACTTGCTTACTCCTCCCGGCTGGACAACTGTTACAAAGAGCTACCATAGCTCAACGGTTCCTTCCAGGTTACATAAAAATGTACTGACTTGGAATTGTTGCCAAGTTGATAAATAAATTGCTAAACGTTAATGCAATGGGGGTTTATTTTGTTGATGAAGTCATTGGAAACCAGACTCGGGCCAAACATATGCTACAATTGAAAAACCAGCTTGATTGCCGGCAGCTGAAGCACAGATTTGAATGCGGGATCTCAACAGTGTTGGCTCAGCGCTCTGACTTCTAAGCAGCCACCTGGCCACCTCTCTGAAACCAGAGACCCTTAAATAGCACCGCCTTGGCCAGAGTGCTATTGCAGGAGATTCTGTGGGGAATCCTGGAACACATTTCTGGAGCAATTTCACCCGTAGAATAGTTCTGCCTGGAATGCGTTAATTCTTGACGTCCGTTCGGCACGATCCTCACACCTTGATGTATTAATCCTGAGATGGTTCGGAAAGGAACTTCATCTAATTTAAAATTGATCGATAAATTAATGTTTGTTGGGGATTGCTTTAAACTGCCGAGAAGCGTTTACTCCCTTTGATCTTGGTCTGGGCATACCCCACAAAGACACGAACGCGTTTGATCAAAATCAGCCTAAAGCAATGGCAAAAAGCGAAACGTGGTTTGATTAAACTTAAAATGCGAACTTCTTTCATGTAGCCTTTTCTGCAGGTGCCAGATAGTGGTATCAGCAACGTGAAAATTATTATGTTGTTGAAATATGTTTTGCCACCAGTGAAGTATATGTTTGAAATCATTGCAAATAACTTGGAATCTCGTTGTGTTCTCTCAAACACAATTAGCCACAACTTAAACGATCGCACGTATCGTTTCATTGACTTTTGTGTTATCAATTCGTACACTTTTATTTAATCCCCTATGTGACATTCAATGACTGCCTCTTTAAAAATATATATATATCCAGACTTTCACAAATCAAACGATGTTAAGCTGTTGAAGTAAGTTTTTTTTGTAGATTAAGGATACAACGTTAATGATTTTTTTTCACATGCCTATTCAGAAAACTAAATTTTTTAGCCTTGTAAATCTTTGAGTGCAAACTTACAAGCTGTGTGCATGTATCCCATAACCACAATATCTATACATATAGTCTTGCTGTATTTATGCATTTTACAAACGACATTGAACTGCACGTACGAATTTACGGTAACATTCTCAGCTCTTGTGATCACCGACATCCGACCAGGTGTGCTCTGTAGTTCAGAAACAAAATCCCGCGGTTTGTGACGTTGCCACTTACTGGCCTTCCATCTCTTCGAGAAAATTTTTTCCATTATTATCTACAGCTATTTTTGTTTTGAGCAAATGCTATTTTAAAGTCCCCACGTGCATTACACACTCCCTGGTTTATGTAAGGTCATAGCAACATCGTATACAACATTCTATAAATGTCGTTCGCCTATTGAAATGCAATACCGGTGACACCCAAAGGTTGCCACCAAAAATTAATATGGCTATCGCTCTTCAAAGTGAGAAAATTATTCTCTCTGATCAGGTGGTCAACTGACCCGTTTTCTGTCACTGAGCGAAAACAAAACGTGCTTTCAGGGCGGTGAATGTGCGGACACATATCGTCTGTTTAGAATTTGCCATGCGCTCTAACACGCGCCTTCACCTACCCCCCACCTCTCCTCTTTGTCGGTTACCTTTATAAACTGTCAACTTCCACATACAACCATAACGTCTGATGATGCTTCCAACGTGGGAGGCGAAACGTTGCGATGTAGAGCGGGAGATCGCTCGACACGGCTATCCCGAAAGAACAAGCTCTGACGAGCAACCATCACGAATCGAGCTGTGAAAACCTACATCCGTAGAATTATATTTTCGTCACCCCGTTTGGGATGAGCTCTAGCAATCCGCGGCACGACCGCGCAGTGACGTTTCCCTCGTGCGAGACGCTGGGAGGGAAGATGCAAGTTACGCTGTTTTATTTGTTCATTAAACGCGCGCGCGAAGCTCAGCGTGTGCAGCGCGCGTCACATTTCTGTCATCGCCCGTGCCCACTTAGGGCACCGCAAACGCGCTCTGCCAAAATTCTGTAAAAGCCAAAACGTGATTTACACGCTGCTCTCATTCACCGCGTGTCTTCGGAACGAGCCAAAGGAGCCAATTACGCAGTGAAGTTGCACTTGAACTGCAGTAGGGCTCTTTAAATCACTTTAATTAACCGTACTTATTTGTTAAGTTTCCTCTCAGCAGTAACAAACAAATTTCAAGTTCATATTAACATAATTGTGATCTGATTGCAAAGAAAAGCTTTTTTTTTTACCCCCATCATCCGCAAAAAAAAGAATAGCGGGAGGTGTTAGATTATCATGCTAAGTGGGGCTCTAATTACAAAAGAAGACTATTTTTTGTAAAATTGTATTGCCGCATTGAACGTTTTAATGTATTCGACATCTTGCCACATTACCAGAGAGGCTGCAGGGTTGTGAATGTGTCACAAATTAAGCGTTAACATCTGGGACGAGCCCGTGAAGTATATCTGAACCTGCATAGGCCTAAGCAAGACAACGTTTACTGCTCGGCATGGCTATCCTGAAAGAGCAGCTCGTAAGAGCAATTCTTGTACTGTACATCGTTAATTTGAACCCAACGTGTAGCATATGCAGATTAAAGGTTTGTGTTTGTTTAAAGACACCAATTCTGATAGGCTCAAAATCGCTACAGACTTTTCCCGTGGAATGTTGCCTCGGCTTTTTCTTTACCGTCGGGCAAAACAATACAACGCCTGATGATGCTGCTTCCAACGTGGGAGGCGAAACGTCGCGAGGGAGAGAGGGAGATCGCGCGACACGGCTATCTCGAAAGAACAGCTCTGAAGAACAGCCGTCATGAATCGAGCCGTGTAAACCTACATCAGTACAAAAATACCACGTTCCCATTTCTCTAGTAACAAGACAGTTTTCAGAAAATGATCATTACGAGCAACCGCGAGCGAAGAAACCCTGAAATGTACAATCCGTGGCACCTTGACACTTTCGCGACGCTGGGTGTCTCGAATTCCATAAGAATATTCGCCTCGGCTAAGAAAAGCCTACCTGTAAAAAAAAAAAACCGTAATGCCTCCTAACATGAAACAAATATCTGTACATCTCCCGGAAAGAGAGCCCTATGGTTACATAGCAGGAAACTTTTGTTTTTGTCCTTTATTTTTCATCTCTGGGTCGCTGTTCTCGAGAGCAAAGCGTCGGGCTGTGAATTCATGCAGGTTTATAACCGAGGGGGGTTTGTGTGGCATGTGAGAATGCAGTTTAGGTAGGAGCATTGACAAAGAGGCCCCGTATAGCCTTCGATAGACTGTTGCGGCAAGTGTTCGTGAGCGCCTATGAAGGCCAGAATAGCACAAGGGGGTGGTTGGCCAGCGTCAAGCTCGGCTGCCTTTGTCTCCATAGTGGAGGTGTTCAAATGTTCGCCACCGTTATTGGCCGTGAATGGGAATCGAACTTTGGTTACTTGGTGTCCTAGTGCAGTCTGCCATCCACTGCACACCGAACTCCACAAAGACAAAGATTATCTGTACAGCCTTAACAGACTGTGGGGTCAAGTGCTGTTAGCGAACACCTATAAAGGCCAGCATGGCACATGCAGAGGCGTATCTAGGGTATGACAGGTATGGCACGTGCCCTGGGCGCCACTTGAAGAGTGATAAAGCTCATCAAGCTCGATGTGACCTATGCTCATTGTTGTGGGTGGTGTGATGGGTTAAATGCGGGCTTTCTTCCCGAGCACAATCTGAATTGCCATTGATGTTTCGCGTCAATAAAGTCGAAAACAAAAGACAAAGATCCCCCGTGTAGCCTATGGCAGACTGTTGGGGCAAGTGCTGTTAGCGAGCACCAATGAAGGCCTGGACTTCCAGAACCACGCCCGGCCACCGTTGTCTGGTTAGTGCCAACGTTTTTCACAACCCATCAGTTACTCGTTTGAGGCCTACGAGAGTCTCAGGACCAGTTCAGAAAACCGTCACTGGTGTTGGCAGTAAGCGGGAATTGAACTCGGGTGACCGGGTTCACAGCGCAGCACGCTAACTCACACATACATTAATAATTCCTGAAATAGTCCAGTCGGCAAAAAACGTAGAAATCTTCCTTTTCTCCCATTGGTAGTAACAAATCCTGTTATTTTAACTTATGCTGGCATGAATTGTATTAGTTCATTGCACCAGCGACATTTATACTGTATATCACGAATACCGGACACAATTTTGGCGTGAGCATAATTACACACATATACACATATTACATGAAGAGCAGGCATTCTTCAGCATAATGGGCTTCTGCCTGGTTCTAAATAAAAGGAATTTATACCTTGAAATAACTAACTGTGAAAGTATATTAAAAATCGAGTTTCATATACGCTTGTATGGAAAAGGTCTTTTTCTCTAGTGACCTGCTGATCCCCTGGCGCTCTGTCCATGGCACCAACTGAGGACATTTGAGCATTCGCCGAAAACACACAACTGAAAGCCGGACGCAATATTAAAATGAGCCCGGCGGAACTCTTGGAGATGGGCCGAGGGCCAGGGTAACGGCTAGTGCTCGTTGCTGGTTGAATTATTTCTTGCTGTTGGGGGGTCAGTAATGGCTATAGTGTTTGGCTGGCTAGTTTGTTAGGATTAGGGTCGGTGATTAGGCTCGTAGTCAAAGCTGGTTGACTCGTTGGTTAAGATGACTTGATTCAGATTTATAATACGAATGGCTCATTCGTGCTAGTGTCTGGTTGGAAATGTGGTTAGGTTAGTGCTATAAATTGGTCGGATCGTGTGATCTGCGTACGATACGTGGCAGGATGGTGCAGGGAATACATCTGCGCCTCACAGAAAGAAGGCCCTACCCGAGGCAGTTTAATTCCGGCCTCGGCCACCTTTGTGTGTGGAGATTGTGTGTGTTCTCGCGCTGTTCTGCGTGGATTTCCTCCGCGTGTTCTGGTATCCTCCCACGCGTAAAACCGCTCATTAATTGGCCGATATCATAAGGACGCAGTGTCTGGCAGGTTGGTGCCGGGTCACCACTTGGCCGCCTCCTCCCCCCGCCCCCCTCTCCGATTTGCTCTCACCCGAAGAATTCTCGCTTTCAAACGGAATCCCTTCGACATTGAAAGAATACTGTAAGAATAATAAATACCACGCAGTGTATTACCTCTTCAGTGTTTGGGGCGATTTTTCTCTCCGCTATTTGACAGCACTAACCATTTACGGGGCGGTTATTTTCCAAACCACCTTTGTCTCCCCCGGCCGTGACATGAGGGCTGCAGGGAGCCGTGAGACAGGGATATGGTGATGATTTTCGCGAAGGTGGTGATGAGAGTTGTGTTAAGGCGTCGGTCAGGGTCACGGAGCCCATAAGCATAGTCCACAATCTGTCATTACGCTCGTTCGTGTGTGTGTGTGTGTGCGCGCGTGTGTTGACGGTCCAAGACGCACACCAGGCAACTAAACCATCACGGGCAAATAAATAGGTACGGCGACATTAAAGTCACGTCACTTCGCCGGCTGCAACTCGCTCATTGCACACCTGCGCTATGGGTAGACTCGCTCATTGTTGATATGCCGTTCTCTTCACGGCCCTTGTGCAGCGCTTTGTGACCCTCGGGTGAAAGGCGCTATACAAAACGCTATTATTATTATTACTACATCCGTTTAGCTTGTACGATGGTGTGCGAGCCAGTGACGTGATGTAGGAGTGTGCAGGCGGTGCAACTGTACCGGGACCCGTGCGGGCAGCAGGGGCTAACGCACGGGGTGTACAACCTATTTTTCATGACCGGGGCCATTCATTCATTCATTCATTTTCAGAAACCGGACAAAGGGCCACAAAACTGGTCACGACCCCCTGCTTCCTCTCTGCACCCCCCCTCCCATTGCAGGCACACAGAACATTTACAGTAAGCTACAGCGGTGTATAGGCCTCTGTCAAAATACGAATATATTTCGACATAGCCAAAAAAATGAACCAAATTGTTTTCATCCATCGATTGTCAAAAATCCGCTTAATCCTATACAGGGGTCACGGTGAGCCGGAGGCTATCCCGGCAGATACAGGGCGCAAGGCAGGGCTATACACAGAATGGGACGACAGTCCATCACAGGGCACCAGGGGAGATTTAGTCCGCAGGTCAATTAACCTATGCAGCAGCATGTCTTTGGACTGTGGGAGGAAATTTGAGTGCCCGGCGAAAATGCAATTTAATCGATTTAGATATTATTTTTTTCAAGCCGGGGTTGTTGGAACCTGGCTTCATGTCGTGCCCCCCCTTGGGGCCAAGGTATCTAACTACGAAGATGCGGCGGGGTGGTGCTGGGTGGTACGGGCTAGTACGGGGTGATAGGGGGGGGTGGCAGAGAGAAGTCGAGAGTCAACAGGGAGTCCTCCAGCGTAAATCCCGGTTGTAGCACCCACGGTGCCAACACGCCACGCCGCCACCGGCGCGCGCTCTGCTCGGCGCTTGCTAGGACATGTTAATTCACGTTCGCAATGCACGCTCGTCGTTTGGTGGTGGTTGGTGGTGGTGGGCGGGGGTGCGTGGTGTGTGCCACGGGGAGTGGTAACTCGGTCGTTAGCGCGCTGGGCTACACAAACCTGACGCACCCGAGTTCGAATCGCCCGTCACGGCCAACACTCACGACGGTTTTCTGAACCAGTCCTGGGCTGAGCCTAGGACGGGCTCGGCTTCAAGTGAGTTCGATAGTCGGGTGTGCAAACATCGCCACTAGAGAGACAAAGGCGGCCGGGCGTTGTGCTGGCCACCGACCCACTCGCGTGCCGTGTTCGCCTTCATAGGTGCTCGCTAACGGCGCTTGACCCTACAGTCTGTTAAGGCTATATGGGGGAGCTTTGGCGTGTGTGAAGCGGTTAGCGCGCTACGCTAGCTACCCAAAGACACGAGGACGATTCCCGCTCACGATCAACACCAGTGACGATTTTCCGAATCGGTTCTGCACCTCGCCTAGGTCACCCCAGCCTCAAATGAGTACCTAGTGGGGTGTGTAAACATCGCCACTCGGGAGACAAAGGCGGCCGGGCGTGGTGCTGGCCACCAACCGACTCGCGTGCCGTGCTGGCCGTTAATATATGCTCGCCAACAGCCCTTGACCTCACAGTCTGTCAAGGCTATAGGGGGGATCTTTTTCTTTGTCTGCGCGCCACTTGTCAAATGAATGAAGCGCGTTACCTTGAGGCTGTGTGCCGTGTCCGTGTGACTGAACGGACCCACAGATAACTCGTCATATACCAGTGTGTGTGTGTGCGTAGCAGCGAGCGGTGGCCCGGTTTGGTGTATCGTGTAGCTTGCGATGACCTGTTTAGCTGTGTGTGCGTGTTTAGAGTGGGGAGCGGTGACCCAGTGGTTAAGCGCGCCGGGCTACAAATCTGGCGACGCGAGTTCGAATCCCGCTCACGGCCAACACCAGTGACGATTTTCCGAACCGGTCCTGGACCTCCCCTCGGTCGACTCAGCCTCAAATGAGTACCTAGTGCGGTGTGTAAACATTGCCACTGGGGAGACAAAGGCGGCCGGGCGTGGTGCTGGTCACCCACCCCCTCGTGTGCCGTGTCGACCTTAATAGGTGCTCGCTAACGGCACTTGACCCTACAGTCTGTTAAGGCTATACGGGGGAGCTGTGTCTTTATCTTTTACAGTGGCCAGTGATTGCACACTAGTTACAGCACTCACTACGAACGAAACATCTACTCTGCCTTAAACGAGTACCTGGTGCGGCGTGTAAAAAAACATCAGCGCTGGGGAGACAAAAGCGGCCGAGGCGTGATGCCGGCTACACCAACTTTGAGTTTTTTTTGCTAACAGTCCGCACGATTATTCCTGTACTTTGAATGTGTGTCTTTGTATGTACGTGTGTTTCAGTCAGTCGGTTTGTATCTAAGCTGGAAGGAACCGTTGAGCTTTGCAGGCGCGTCGCAGCTGCGGGTGTTGCAGGAAAAGGTGGGGGAGATGGAATCATGTTTCTGCGAAAGTGCGGGTGTCACAACACCCGCGGCTGTGACGCGCCTGGCGCTATGCAGCTCTGTTTAACAGTTGTCCAGCGGGCAGGGGTGTGCAAGTTACATCTCAGGGCACCGGGGGAAATTTAGCCAGGAAAATTAACCGAGGCACGCCGACACGGGGAGAACACGCAAACGCCACACACAAAGGTACCCGAGCCGGAAATCGAACCCAGTTGATTCTTGCTGTGATGCAGGAGTGCGTGTGTGAGTATACACGTGCTCACTGGTGGCTTAGTGGTGTGTTACTATGGTGCCAACCACCCCCTACGTTCAACTGCCCCACCATGGCATCTGAACCTGTCGTGGGCCCTACCCTCACGTCGACTCGGCCTTCAACGATTGTCTACACTCTACACAGTGTCGGTGTGAACTTCTGATTGCGAGAAATATGGAGGTAAAAGCCAATGGGCGTGGTGGTAATCACGTTACCTCCACTTTAATAGGTGGGTGCTCGTTAACGGCAATTTCCCGACACGGTCTAATGATTAAAATGGGCTGTGTGATCAATCACTGGGGTTTATTTGACAATGTAGAGCTCGTCTCAGACAAAGTACAACGAAGTCTTAAGGCTAAGTGCCTGTAGCCTGTAAATGTCTGCATCAAATAAAATTTGGAAGAGCAGGTATGAAGTAGGTGAAAGCCCCTGCATTCGTGTGAGTGTGTATGTACTGTATGTGAATGTAAGGGGAGCTGTGGCGCAGTGGTTAACACACTGCGATATTCTGCGCACCGGTTTGAGTCCCTCTCACGGCCAACGCTAGTGGCTATTGAACCAGTTATGGGCTTCCCGTATGCCTCAAATAAGTACCTGTTGTGGTGTGTGAAGACAGGGATACAAAGGCGGCTGGGTGTGGTGATGGCTACCTACTTGCTTCGCGTCATGCCGGCCTTCATAGGTGCTCGCTAATCGCACTTGCCCGAAGAGTCTGTTAAAGCTATATGGGGGATCTTTGCCTTTGCGTCTGTGTGTCTATGCGGTCGTGGTGGTGCAGTGATGAGCTGAATAGTTCTACAAACCCGGCCACGGATAATACAAACTGTGGCGAGTGACAACTTCCCGGATCTCCTCTAGGTCGACTCGGTATTAAATGACTAACTGGTGTGGTGTTTAAAAAAAAAAGTCAACATGGGGGAGACAAAGGCGGCCGGGCGTGGTGCTGCCAACACCACACTGCTTTTTAAAATTCACTCCCTAACAGCACTGGCACAGTTTTCAAGGCCACACAGAATATCTTGTATTGTGCAGCAGGCTATGTGGGTTGCTGTGTAGGCTAACACGGCGGCTCTATTGTAAGGTGTGTGCATGCCATATGCAGTAACGACTGGGCCTCAAATGAGTACCGAGTGCGGTGTGTAAACATTGCCACTAGGGAGACAAAGGCGGCCCGGCGTCGTGTTGGCCACCCACCCCCTCGTGTGTCGGGCTGGCCTTTATAGGTGCTACTCACTAATAGCACTTGATCCTACAGTCTGTTAAGGCTATACGGGGGGGGGATTTTAGTTACAACCATAACGCCTGATGATGCTTCCAACGTGGGAGGCGAAACGTCGCGAGGGAGAGCTGGAGATCGCTCGACACGGCTATCCGGAAAGAACATCTTTGAAGAGCAACCATCACGAATCGAGCCGTGAAAACCTTACATCAATACCTTAGTCTTTTATATATATATGGATTGTATATATGTGTGCGTGTGTGGTTCGTTTAGGCGAACGGCAATACAGAGGCAGACCCGTTGAAAAAACACAGCGAGGAATAATGTGCGAGGCAGTTGCTGGGGACAAAGACGAAAAATGTTCGCGCAAAGGAAAGGCAACTGTGACAACTCGAAAATTACGCCCGTGATGGAGTGCCTGGCACAACGTGTGCGGCGCGCACGCAGTCTCCGACACGGGAGGCGAAACGTCGCCAAAGATTTAGGAACGCACGACCCGGCCATCCCGAAAGAACAGCTTTTAAGAGCAATTCACACAGCCCCAACACCGTATTCGTTCCACACGCAGCGAGATCTTCAAAGACAAACACAGCCCGCTAACCCCCCTCCATAGGCTTGAGACTTTTGGGGGTAAAGCGCTGTTAGAGAGACACACACACACACAGGCGACCCGGCACACGACCGGGTGGCTGGCCACGACAATAAGGCTCACTTCTCTACCGCTATCGCAAACACCCAGGCTAGGCTCGACGGAGCGCAACGTGCTATCCTCTTGATCGCCACAAATCACGCGCCGTGATCAATCCACTGCTGGATGGGAAGGTGGACTCCGAACCGCGGCCGTCGCTCACGCTGGTGCGATGTAACGGTGCAGCAACGATGCCCTCCCACGAAGCGCGTGTACTCTCTGCTCGATCAATAGAGTACGTACTGTATGAAGGTTGTCGGGGATCCGGATATTTTACGTGCGTCAAACCAACCACTCATTCAATTAATTGTCAGAAACCGCTTAATCCTTTACGGGGTTGCGATGAGCCTATCCGGTCAGACATAGGGCGCAAGCCAGGGCTATGCCCACGACGGGACGCCAGTCCAGCACAGGACAGCGGCGGCAATTTAGTCAGCATGCCAATCAACCTATGCAGCAGCATGTCTATGGATTGTGGGAGGGAACCGGAGTGCCCGGCGAAAACCCACGCGGACACGGGGCGAGCATGCAAACTCCACACAGAAAGGTACCCGAGCATGGATTCGAACCCGGTGACTCCTTGCTGTGAGGCAGCAGCGTTACTCACCGCGCCACCGTGCCGCCCTTGAACTAAACAGTTGAATGTAACTCGGATGGGAATGCGCATGTCCTGATCGCGGCAGTGTGGTGACCAGCGTACTGCGCTTCAAACCAGGCGACAATAGTTTGATTCCAACATTAATGATGAGTATCTGAACCGGTCCGGAGCCTCCCCTCGGTGGACTCAGCCTTAAATGAGTGCCTGGTACGGTGTGTGTCGCAATCTCCACTGGGGAGACAAAGGCGGACGGGCGTGGTGCCGGCTACCCATCCCATCGTGTGCCGTTTTAGACTTCATAAGTGTTCGATAACAGCACAACAATCTGTTCAAAGCTATATGGGGGATCTTTGTCTTTAACCTAAACGCACGGATGCATCTTTGTACTAACGTGGGTTTTTAAGGCTCCGTGTATGAGAATTGCTTTCCAAAGCTGTTCTTTCGGGATAACCGTGTGCGAAGAAGAGAGACAGAGAGGTAGAGGGAACGCTCGACACGCTTGAAAAGTAATTCGCTGCTTCATCTCTGTGCAGGTGGCTATTAAGACCGCGAAGGTTGCATTCCTGGAAAACCGGTTTAGCAAAAAAACAAAACGCGAGCTCGGGGAAATTGCGTGAACCGGTTCGGGGGCAGATCCGCGAACGGAGAAAACGGAGCCAGCATTGTTCTCCTGTATATGTAACGGTGCATACATGCATTCTCTCTCCACAATGGGATCACTTTATACTTTATAGTCTGTGTGGAGAGAGGTGCAGACAGCTGTCACTCCCGGCGAGAGGGTGAAAGCGAGCGATCGTTTGTCGTCGTACCATGTACTTAAATCGTGCAGCGTAATCGCAGCCGGCTGCAGCGTAACTTGCTCTCTGTGTGTGTGCGCGCGCGAGGGGGACCCGCTCGGAGATTTACGAAGTGAGCAACAACGTGGACAGAACAACAGGAAAACACTCCCGGTGGGGACGCTAGAACCGACATCGTAACGAACCGCTATCGTGAGACTCTCTCAGAATGCCTGGGGGTTGTTGCCAACGTGGGAGGCGAAACGTCGCGAAGGAGAGATCGGGAGCGCTCGACACGGCTAATCCGAAAGAACAGCTTTGGACAGCAATTATCACGCACCGAGCCGTGAAACCCTACATCGGTCCGTCCTAACGAGCGTCCAAATATAAAAAAAAAACACGAGCCACTAGACCTGCCGCGTGAATCACCATCTGTGGGGAGGCACTGAACTCCTGTCCACAACCATCCCCTCTCACCACAAAGACAAAGATCTCCCTCGTATAGCCTTAACATACCGCAGGTACAGGTGCCGTTAGCGAGCATCTATGACGGCTGGCACGGCACACGAGGTGGTGGGTGCTCGGCACCTCGCTCGGCTACGTCTGTCTCCGCAGTGCCGACATTTACACACCGCGCCGTGTACTCATTTCAGGCTTAGTGGAACTAGGGGAGGCCCAGGACAGGTGTAGTCCGTGAGCAGGAATCAAACTCAGCGTGCCGGGTTCGTAGCGCAGCCCGCTAATCGCTGCGCCACCGCTCCCCCCCCCCCCCCCCCCCC
>JAZEWU010000019.1:5821639-5832717 GCA_036362915.1 Geotria australis | reverse complement strand
GCGCATCTATGGTCTATATGGACATGACGTCAGCCTCAAATGTGTGCCGAGTACCGTGTGAAAACGTGGGTCACTGGGGAGACAAAGGGTGTGTGGTGCTGGACACCCACCCCATCGTGTGCCGTGTCTGCCTTCGTAGGTGCTCGCTACAGTCTGTTCAGGATCTTTTTGCACTTTGTTCCATGTGGGCCGTAGCAGTCAGAGTTCACCTAGCCTGGTACATGTGTTGTGTTGAAATCACTCGAAGCCGAGGAGCTGAAAGACAACGATGTCCAGAAGCTGACCATCGTGCTTCGAAGAATCGCAAAGAAGAAGAAGACTGGAACTTTTAGACGAATGGTGGCTGCTGCTGTCGCGTATGTCCCACATAGCATAGTGACACGCGTGTCGGTTGAATGTAACATGCAGGTTACGTCATGTCCCAGGCATGCCCTTTGTCATCCTGTCTTGATGTCTGGCCTATGTGGTAATGTATGCACATGGCGTTTCATATCTGTATGCGGGCCTCGGGGGGCGGCACGATGACAACCGTGAATACCCAACCGTCGCAGTTACGTGCGGTCCTGCGTTTAGTTCCTGGCTCGAGTGCCTTTCCGGCATGCGTGTTCTCCTCGAGACCGTGTGCGTGTTCGCCTGGTACTAATATTGGCTATGTCGATTAATTCGCACGTGTGTTGTATCGCAAGAATCCCGCTTCCAAAGCTTGTTAGCTCACTGGGTATTTTCTCCTGTAATAACATATATCTCTATATCCTCCCACTGTCCAAAAACACGCTGTCTAGGTTAATTGGCCTACGATGAACTGGCGTCCATTCATAATTAATGAATAACTCTCATTGTAGCCTAGTTTAGCCTAGCATCGGCCCCACAGTGAATGGTCAAGTTGTGAACCTCCTATGCAGGTTTTGTCTGTTCATGTGTGAACACGCTACCATGTACGTCTACAGTGCATGTCCTATATATGTGTCGGTTTGCTCTATATCTGTGTTTCCTTTATGCTCTGTATAGGCGTGATGCCTACAATGTGGACTGTATGTATAAATGCCATTTGTGCTGAAGTATGTGCGTATATGCCTGAGTGCACTTAAACTAGCACAAGCACCACAGTCTGTTTTGTGTAAATCCCAACGTAGGCAATGCAAGTTCTATGCAGCCATTGATTCATTGTTTAATATTGATCCATAAGGTCGCAATGCACACATTGAATCACATGTGAAAGAATCAATGTTTTTTTCCCCCAATTTATTCCTGTTGTATGTAATGGATTCGCATCTACCTTGCAGCCACTGCAGGTGCTATTAATAATAGCAAAGTAGAAATAAAGAATACATTCTTGAATCAAAAATTGACCCTGAAGCCTGACAAACAAACGTATCACTGGAGAATAGAATTGTACCATACCTACTGTCTACGCTGTCCACAGCAGTGCACACCTCGGTGTATATATATGAACGAAGATATAGCACGATCTCATCTCATTTTCAGAAACAGCTTGATCCTAAATAGGTCGCGGTGACCTGGAGCTTATCCCGGCAGACACAGGTCGCAAGGAAGGGCTATACCGAGGATGAGACGCCAGTCCATCACAGGCCACCGGAGGCAATTTAGTCCCCAGGCCAATGAACCCATGCAGCAGCATGTCTTTGGAAGGTGGGAGGAAACCGGAGTGTCCGGTGAAAACCCAGGCGGACACGGGGAGAACATGCAAACGCCACATAGAAAGGCACCCGAGCTGCATGATGTCCGGTGCACATATGCCGATTCTGTACATTTGTGCGCGCTCCAGGTTGTACCTAGCCTGGTCCAAGTGTTTTTGTCAAAGGTAAATACCGGTACGATGCAAGTCCTATGCAGGCTATGTATTCTATACGCGTCTTGTGTCGGCTACATCCGCTCTTTTTGTGACGCATATTTAAGTATGATTGTCTTATGCGTGCGTGCCCTTTGCCCCATATTTGTATGTGTGCCGTGTTCACTCATTATACCCAAGATGTGACGCCAGTCCATCGCAGAGCACCGGAGACGATTTAGTCAGCAGGCCAATTAATCTAGACAGTAGGCCAATAGGGGGTGTCTTTGGACTGTGGGGTACCTGGTGATAATCCACGCGGACACGGGGAGAACATGCAAACTCCGCACAGAAAGGCTCCCTTGCCGGGAATCGAACCCGGGGCCGTGTTGATGGGAAGTGACAGCGCTACCCGCTAAGCCAGCATGCCACTCGCTACATATAGGTATACCCCAGAATTCACTTGGCCTTCCACAAATGCCACTGGAAGGTCACCGTCAATTGGTGGATAACAGTGCCTGCTGCTGCTGTTGTGTGTGTGCTGTGCAGGGTAAATACCCCGATGTGATTTTGTATATAACAATCTATAATAACGTATTACATTTATATCGAGCCTTTCACCGGGAAGTCCCAACGCGCTGCACGAAAGATTGTTGGGGGAGGAGGCAGCAACGCGGTCAGCCGGCGCCAACCCACCAAACACCACCTTCTATATACTATGTGACAACGTTATCCATCAATTAATTAAACAGCAATGCATCCGTACGTATGCGCGTTTTTGCCCTGGCCCCTGTATATACCGTTCATTGTGTGTATCTATCTGCCCTGTGTGTGTACACATGCGTGGGAATGTACAGATGTATTGACCACAGAATGCCCTGTAGGTGACGAGGGGCTAAGATAGGAGCGCGCTATTACATTTGACACGGGTGTATTATTGGCTCGGAGAGAGGATTTTCTGGGCAAGACCCAGGCGCGTCATGACGCCTGTGACATAACGTTTGAATGGTGTCTGACGTGGTGACATAATTTTTTTAAACGTGAGCGCGTGATCACTCTGTGTGCGTAATTCCGTGGGATTATTTTCGCCGAATTACCGTTATTCAAATACGGATTCGGCGTGAACGCGTGAACGCGGTGCGGGATAAGCCCCGCTCGGCACGTGATTTGATTTTCGCAAAGTGATCTGTCGTTTGCTGTAGGTCTGTTTTACATGATCGAGTTATATGAAAGGCCAAATAAGACAGCGTGAATGAATGTCGATGGCATGCTGAGGCTGCCATTAGAACTTACGAGCGTGCCTGGTTGCGGGGGTGACGTTATCATGCAGGCGTGCACGCGCGCGTGTGTGGGGAGGGGGCCTGGTGTCTCGGCGGTTAGCGCGCTGTGCTACAAACCTGGCCACCCGAGTTCGAATCCCGCTCACGGCCATGTTTCTGTGAAAGTGCGGGTGTTGCAACATATGATATGACACTACCTTAGGAACAAGTGGGGGGGGGGGGATGGAATCGTATTTCTGGGAAAGTGCGGGTGTCGCAACACCCGCGGCTGCGACGCGCCTGGGTCCTGGACCTCTCCTAGGTCGACTCAGCCTCAAATAGCTAGTGCACACTCGCTCAGTCAACCTAGGTTGACTGAGCCTTAAATGAGTACCTCGTCTCCACACAGACTTATGCGGCCGCCATCCAGGCTGACCAGTGACCCCCCACGGGGGTGCGAGTATTAGTTTTACGGCCGGATGCCCTTCCTGATGTCAGAGGCTCTTTAGATGGTTATGTATCTGGAATCTCTCCCCCGGGACCTGTTCACCAACGGAGACCCTAGCAAGAGTGCTAGACTCCCGACCTTTTGACAAAGGAAGACCCTAACCGGAGCGCTAGACTCTTGACCTATTCACAAATGAAGACCCTAACAGGAGCGCTAGACTCCAGGCGATATAGCTCTGGATTTCATTGATAGATAGATGTTTATTATTACAGCAGGAGCGTATAAGCATTTTACGGGATTCCTGCGACACAACGAATACGCAAATTTACAACAATAAATAAAAGTAACAAATTGGAACACGCAAATCCCTCCACGATGGATCCATGGGCTTGATAGATGCTCGCTAACTCTACTTTGCCCTAACAGTGTAGAAAGCTAAATCGGAGATGTTACGTCTATGGTTTGCAAATGTTTAAATGTGAAGGTGGCTTTTCAAAGATGTCCAGCTTCAGGCATTAAATGCCTCCAACGTGGGAGGCGAAACGTCGCGAGGGAGGGAACAAGGGAAAGCGCTTGACATGGCTATCCCGAAATAATAGCTTCAAAAAGCAACTATCATGAATCGAGCTTTGAGCGTGCATTAGTGCACTGTTTAATTGTATCAAATCATGTTATAAAACAAACAAAAAACAAATAATGCCCTTTCGTATTCACCTGCTTAAATAGTGCACAAATAATCAAAAGACCAAATATAGTTTGCTTGCAACATTTATGAAGTGGAAAAAATACAACCGTAGCCGATGCCGTTTCTAGCTGATTTGCTTCATACGGCCAAGTTAAACATCCACTTGATTATTCTCTAATTTGTAGAGATGGATGTACGTGTGCAAATTCCCTTCGGACCGTCTCATATATTGCACACCTCGCCTCGCTATAATATTACTAATTCTCGGAATCATGTCACCGGGGGAGTGCCGAAGTCCTGTTGGACTCGCCATTGTAATTTTTCACGCATAATGACCTTTTAATAACATCAACGCGCACGCGATGAAATAATTATAATGCATTGTTCCGTGTGAGGTCCATTATGACAAGAATGTCAAAAGGCTGTGTGCGCCACGCGTACAGTCAATAGGTCTAATTGTCGCATCCATAGTGTGTCGTTCTTTCCATTCCTCATCCGACACAAACCGCGCACTTCAAACCCGGCACTCCAAACCCCGCACCCCTTCCAACCCCCCACGAGTCCCATTACGACCCGCAGCGCCGGTTATTATTATTATTATTGTCTAAGCGCCAGGAGAGCGGTTCGTGTCGAGACTTGCCACCCGGGAAGCCCCATGGCACGGCCCACAATTATAGTGCCAGTGTGCGGCGCACTGGCGCGCCCGATCTTCAATCGCACCCCGGCGGTGCTCGCAGCGCCTGGGCGGCAGTGGGACCAAGTGCCCTCCCTGGAATAATCCTCCCCGTGTCCGCCTCCCCGTGTCTCGGTCTCCCTGTGCTGGGGATTTGAAGTCCGCTGTTTAGCTGTCCACCGTAGGAAGAAGCCGGGCGGCACGGTGGCGTAGTGGGTAGCGCTGCCGCCTCGCAGCAAGAAGGTCCCCCGGTTCGAATCTCGGCTCGGGGGCCTTTCTGTGTGGAGTTTGCATATTCTCGCCGTGTCCGCGTGGGTTTTCGCCGGGCACTCCGGTCTCCTCCCACCGTCCAAATACATGCTTCCAGGTTAACTGGCCTACTGAGTAAATTGCCCAAGGTGCCCTGCGATGGTCTGGCGTCCCATCCTCAGTATACCCCTGCCTTGCGCCCTGTGTCTGCCGGGATAGGCTCCGGCTCACCGCGACCCTGTACACGATTAAGCGTTTTCTGAAAATGGATGGATGGATTGGTGTCAGACACGACTCGCCGCTGATTTTGCCGGCTTGAAAGCCCCCGGCCCGCACTAACCTCCGCGCCACCGCGCCACACACAGCCGCTCGCCTGCTATATATGTGGACAATTAAGTGCCGGAGCTATCTGCTCCTCTGGTGGTTCCTGAGAGCTTAAAAGTTTAATTTTTATTGCCTTCGATTGCGCCTCCGCTCTGTGATGTACGGGGCCGCTCTCCCCGCGTCTGCGCGCTACAACCCGTCCCGAGCGATACCACCGTCTAGACGGTTTACGCTTTCTCACCGACAAAAGCCACACACACACACGCTCCACTCTCGGCCATTAACTGGCGTGGCATTACACAGCAACGCGCGGGTCATTAGGCAGTAAACAGCACCGGCGGCTATCTAGCGTGTAGCTCTATGCGGTTTTACAACAGTGGTATGTCTTCCCTTCTGCCCCCCACCCCCCGCTGTCTCTCTTCTCTTTGTCGCCAGACTAACGTGGTCTTCTTCAGTGTCTGTGTCCCACCGCTATGGGTGCGAGTGTTGGCGGGGAGCGGTGGCTCAGTGGTTAGCGCGCTGGGCTAGAAACCTGGCGACCCGGGTTCCGATCCCGCTTACGGCCAAGATCAGTGACGATTTTCGGAACCGGTTCCGAGCCTCCCATAGCTTGTCTCGGCCTCAAATGAGTACCAAGTGCGATGTGTAAACATTGCCACTCGGGAGACGAAGGCGGCCGGGCGTGGTACTGGTCACCCACCTCCTGGTGTACAGTGTCGATCTTCATGGATGCTGGCTAATGGTACTTGCCCCTACAGTCTGTTAAGGCTTTCGGGGGATCTTTGTCTTTGTCTTGTCTATCGATGTATATAGATAGATGTTTATTATGATGGTTGATCTTCAGAGCTGTTCTTTCGGGATAGCCGTATCGAGCAACATTCACAAAACGACACCAGGCAAAAAAAATCTATCTTAAAGCGGTCATGTCAGCAGGATTAAACATCAACAAGAGGCGTCAGGAGAACGTGTTACACGCTCGGAATAAGATCTCTCGCAGGGCGGGAACTGGCATCGCGGCAAATGCTAACGGACGCCATGCAGCCGGATGTCTTTGGACTCCGGTTTCCTCCCACAGTCCAAAGACATGCGGCTGCATAGGTTAATTAGCCTTCGGACTAAATTGCCCCCGGTGCCCTGTGATAGGCTGGCGTACCATCCTGGAGTATAGCCCTGTCTTGCGTCCAGTGTCTGCCGGGATAGGCTCCGGCTCACCGCGACCCTGTACAGGACCAAGCGGTTTCTGACGATGGACGATGGATGGACGGCACGACCTGCGCTAGTGGAGGGGTCGGCGCTCGACTGCGTTCGAAACTCAGCCCCATCTTCCCTGTGAGAGGCTGCGGGGAGACGCGGCACGGAGCGTGCATAAATAGAGATGCTTGATGTGTTTACCATCGCGTTGCTATTTGTTTTACTTAGTGTTGTTTTGTAAGTGTCTCCCGACTGAATCGTGCCCGCTCCGACGCTAGAGTCCCCCACACCCACCAGCCCAGTGTTGTCTGTGTCTATTTACACGCGCGCGCGTAATATGCATAAACGAGTCATAGGGGAGCCTCAGCCTAGAGCCCCGCGTCTCGCGACTCCCTCCCAGATAACGCTCACGGCAGCCCCCGGGTCCCGACTACAACCGGGGAGGGATTAGAGGGGCCTAGGGCGAGACCTCCCGCGCCACACACACACACCTCCATACAACCTTCTCCTCCTGTGAGACTCCGGTGCTGTTTTGTTTCCCCACTTATGGGCGGGCCGCGTCAGTTGAGGTTGTGAAACGCAAACTTGCAATGCCAGCGTCTACCCGCAGCCCCCCTCCCAGCAACAGCCTTTATCATAAACCGCTTGATTCTGTAGAGAGGGTCACGGTGAGCCGGAGTCTATCCCGGAAGACGCAGGGCGCAAGGCAGGGCCATACCCTGAATGAGACGCCAGTGCACCGGGGGCAATTTAGTCAGCAGGCCAATTAAACTATGCAGCAGCATGCCTTTGGACTGTGGGAGGAAACCGCAGTGCCCGGCGAAAACCCACGCGGACACGGGTAAAAAATATGCCAACTTCCACACGGAAAGGCGCCCCCCCAGTCGGGATTCGAACCCGGGGTCCTTCTTGCTGTGAGGCGGCAGCGCTTCTCACCGCGCCACCGTGCCGCACATCTTCCCGCAACCCCCCACCCCGAAACAGCCCCCCACCCCTCCATCGTTGTGCTCATCAATACTGTCCATTCCAACGCAAATGAGGCGCAATCAAGATACAGTGCGCTCGTAAGCGCGCGGATGTTCATTGGTAATCACGGAAAGTTGGGCCGCGGGGAGACGCAGGGGGGAATCCACAAGTCCGTGGACTCCGACGCTCGCCCGAATCCATGTTTCATTCATTATCAGCAGCCGTGGAATCCTCGCGTGCAAAATACGGCCCCATTTATTAGTTCTGGCCAGGCAGTTTTACATCTAAGCTGGATGGGACTGTTGAGCTGTGTAGCTCTTTTAACAGTTGTCCAAAGGGACAACAACAGTTGTCCAGAGGGACAACTGGTTAAAGGGGTAAGCAAGTTACAACATCTCCGGGCACAGCGAGCAATTTAGTCACGACTGTTAACCTAGGCAGCATGTATTTGGACTTGTGGCAGGAAACCGGAGTGCCCGGTGAAAACCCACGCGGACACGGGGAGAACATGCAAACTCCACACAGAAAGGCACCCGAGCCGGGATTCGAACTGGGGTCTTTCTTGTTGTGAGGCGGCAGCGCTACACACCAGGCCACCGTGTCACCCTATATATGCCATTGCTCACCAATTACGCTTTTTGACCGTATTTGTCTCGGGCCGGTGAAATACACCAGTGGTAGTACCCGCGGATTCCTCGTGGGCAAAATGTAGGCAAAATATGGCCCCGGTTCGAATCCGGTAGGGTGACCTAGTTAATACTACGAGCGTATTTTCAATAGGAAAAATACACTCCGTCAGCTTCAAAGATCCGGTGACATCATTCAATTGCGTGGCCACGTCACGATCTAAATTAGGGGCCCCGTTTGGCAAAAACAAACTGCCATCTCGGTCGTTTCCTTGCTTTATGGAGGCATGTAAGTGCAAGCCTTGTTATTGTTATACATACAGATGCCCCACGGAGATAGAATACGCTATTGCGGGCAAACGGGGCCCTCCTGATCTATTGCTATGTTTTCCATTGACACAGCGAATCAAATTAGCTGTTATGGGCAAATAAAATCTGACAAGCGTTATTTGACTAAAGTTATGGGGTCACGTGATCGCTTTTTACGCGCGGCAACTCGTTAACGTTAAACGTGCGCGCATTAAAAATGAAGCGCGCGTATGGCCAAATCACCGTCGATGTGCACCATCTCATCAGATCTCCGAGGCTAAGTAGAAATTAACGTGGATATAGCGCTTGGATGGGCGACCACCATACATAGCATAGGTGCTACAGGCTGCTGTGGGGTTGAATTGTCAGCAGAGGGCAGTACAGCAAAATGCATTGCTCTACCTTGATCCAATGTCCTCGTCCAGGGGTGCATCACTTATTTTTCATGAGGGCCAGTTGCAGATAAAATTACCAAAGGGCTCCAGACTGGTCACGATCCCTCTCTGCATCCCCCCCCTGTCCGTGAAGGCACACAGAACATTCACAGTGGGCTACAGCGGTATAGGCCTATGTCAAAATACGAGCGTGTTTTAGCCGAGGCCAAAAATCAATTAAATCGCTTTCAATAAATGTAATTCATTTTTGATTATTATTTACGGGCCGGAGAAAATGTGTTGCCGGGCAGTATCTGGCCCGAGAGCATTCTTGTCCTCTGCTATCCACCTTCACCAACCCGCACTCACCAGCGTGGTGAAGTATGGTCCAATAACCTTAACGACCCACACGGTGTGTGGGAGTCCTCATTCAGAAGTCGATGGACAAAGACTTAGGTTGGCGATCAGAGTTTTCACAACGAGTTCACGTTTAGTTTTTTCCCAGACCGTCGCACAACAGCAAATGTTTGCAAATTCCGCCCGCTTGCTTTGCACCTTTCTGCCACCCAGTTTTGTTTATCCGTATAAATCCATCGCACGAGAACCTAAGAACGTATGCAATGATCACCACCCAGGCTTGTTGCGTTTTTCGGCCGGTCCTTTTTCACCATTCGTCCAGTCTCACGCTTAATCGTGAGGGCCCTTTATATTATTGTTTGGTCAAGTGGGCCAGGTCGACCTTGACCTCGACCGGCTTACGGCGTCATGACCCCGCTCTGGAAGGCCTGGGAGATTAGGGCCTTGGTATGATGCAACCACAGGCATCATTCCAAGGTCAGGCTTATTTAACGTGGATCATGGAAACGAGTCGAAACACCCTGGCGGCAAAATCTTGTACGCAGTGGACACGTTGGACACAATCAGCCAGGCAGAGATATCAAGGAGAAAGAGCGATAGTATTAAAGTAGGTGGCTACGCAACATGTTTTACGGATGGTTTTTGGTTAATAAATAATGAATAATTAAAGAGACGGGGCTCCGTTTCGCCGTATGAAAATGAAGTAGATAAACGTTTAATAATAATAGTGTATTACGTTTCTATAGCGCTTTGCACCCAGACGTTCCCAAGATGCTGCAGGAAACCGCAGAGTGGTGGAGGGGAGGCATCCACCCGGTGAGCCGGCACCAACTCGCCATGCACTGCGTGCTATATATTATGATGGTATCGGACAATTAATTGGGGCCGTTCCGCCTCTTGGGCCTTCTGGAAAAAATGTTTTCCAGCAGTATACTGTACGGTATTTGAGTAAGCAAGCAACGCGTGACTTGCGTCATTTTCCTCACTGGCCTGCAGCTCAAAGGAAAATGCCCCCCTCGTTTGTGCTCATCCATACATCGATTGTCAGAAACCGTTTAATCCTGTAGAGGGTCGCGGTGAGCCGTAGCCTATCCCGGCAGACACAGACACTCGTCTATCACAGGGCGCCGGTGGCAATTTAGTCCGCAGGCCATTTAACCTTTGCAGCAGCATGTCTTTGGACCGTGGGAGGAAACCGGCGAAAACCCAGGCGGACACGGGGAGAACATGCAAACTCATGCAATGGGTCAACTCATGTATAAATAGGTGGCTCTGTTTAAACGTCACCATTGGCGAATCAGTGGTGGCTGGCCAGTGGGACATGCCACCTCATCAGTGGGCCACGCAAATCCTTAATACCTTAATAGGTGCTCGCTAGAAGCTCTTGCCTTACCAGTTCCTGTCCCTCTACGGGGGGGATCTTTGTCTTTGTGGTGAGCGGGGGAGCTGGGTGGTGGCGGGAGAGTGTGTCCGCCGCTTGGCGGTTAACCAACATTATTTCGTAGCAGTGGAAACCATCGATCTGCGCGTTCGCGGCGTGGGTTGCGCAAAATGCCACTTTAATGCAAAGTTATAATTAAAGCGCAGGGGCGCGAAGTTGGCGAGGGAAGGCAGCCCGGGCGAGTGTGGTGGCGGTGATGTGGGTGGTGTGGATGGCTGGCTGGCTCGAAGCCGGGGTAGTTGCTGGTGGGGGTGACCAGGGCCGGGTAGAGCAAGGAGCTTGAACACTGTCGGGCAGCAATGGAACGAGTGCCAAATTAATTAGCTAGCGGAGCTATGAAGCTGCACCTTTCGACCCCGGCACATCCACACCACTTTCTCCGGGGGG
>JAZEWU010000019.1:5809915-5820600 GCA_036362915.1 Geotria australis | reverse complement strand
CGCAGACGTGGATCCCTTGGCGGGGGGGTGGGTAGGCTCGTTGCTCGGGAGACGCGGTCGCATGTCCTCTGTGCGCCTCGTGGCGACACCTGTAGACCCGGGGCTTGTCGCGACGGCACGGTGCCGTGTTTCCTTTGGGTCGCCTCGTCATTTATCAGTCTCTCGCCGGGTGGGTGTGGGTCCGTACCGCCGACCTGCAGCGACACTTGCTTTTGACGCAGGTGCAAAGTTGACGCCCGGGGCGGTGGGCAGGAGTCGTGCGGTGACCGGAAGTTTGTTTTTGTCCGGCTCTTTTGCGGCGAGAGTGTGCCAATCGTTCGGCTGTGGCCATTTACTTGCAAGGCCAAGGGTTTGCGTCTCGAGGAGGTGTGGCGGTAACGCTGCTCCATAGCGCCGTTCACTCTCTCTCTCTCTCCGCTCTCAGATCATTAGTACGTGTGGCATTCGCGCCATTCTCATAGCGCAAGACGGTCCCGTAGGTGTGATGTTTGACAGATTATTACAGTCTGGGGTAGCTTCACAGCGAGGGACGATGTTGCCTCGTGGCTGTATCCAATTAGGTAATTTGCGAGTCGCTTGCTGTCTTGGCAAATTTGGCCCGTGACCACTGGCGCACGTGGCCCAATATTTTTTTTTCAGTCACATCACGGGACTTTCTGTTTACAAAGACACCCTGCCCGAGCCCACTTACTCTCCTGAACAGTTTGAATAACGCCCCGAACACACGGTAAGTCCTCCAATCCACGGGTTTCTTCCGGTCTCCAAAAGTAAATGAGCATTAAAAAAAGTAACACTACCACCTCCTCGCTTCACAGCATTACTCTTTCCCCCCACCACGTTTTTTATTTATTTAATTGTGCTGTAGGCATCGTGCCACGAGATGAAGAGCTTCCACTTCCTAATGCTCACAGCGAGCAGTGACCTTGAGTGAGAGAATGGCTCTGACAGATGATGTCACGGAAGTACTTCTGAAGCCAGTTAAATTAGGTCTCTTTATGCACACTCGGAGCACACCTATTAGAGGCCGTGCAAAGAGTGCGTTCACACGTCAGTCAAACTCAACATTCTCATCATCGTAGCAATTGCATGATAAACTAAGTGACGACAAGGAAAATGGTACGCGCTGGGGTATTTTGCACAATTGTTGGTGGGTGGGTTGACTAGCCGACCACTCTTCCTGGCCTGTGATACAAACAGTCTTTGCCAACCAGCTCGTGTCCTTGACCCTGAATATATCCCGACTTCTGGCACATTCATTGGCCGGTTTTTTTCACTTTTTGGTCGCGTTTCACTTTTAGGATTTAGTGTTTACAGTAAAATATAAGGGGTGATATGGTGGCACAGCGAGTACTGCTGCTGCCTCGCTGCTCGGGTGTCTTTCTGTGTAGGGTTTGCATGTACTCTCGTTTCCTTTCACCGTCCAAAGACGACATGCCACTGTCTAGTTTAATTGGCCTGATCAAGTTGCTTGCCAGTGTCCTGCGATGAACTGGCGTCCGATTCTGGTTTGTATCCCTGCCGTGCACCCTGCTTCTGCCGAGATAGACTCCGGCCACCCTCGAAGATGTACAGGATTAAGCGGCTCCTGCGATGGACTGGCGTCCCATCCTCGGTATACCCCTGCCCTGCGCCCTGTGTCTGCCGGGATAGGCTCCGGCTCACCGCGACCATGTACAGGATTAAGCGGTTTATGAAAATGGATGGATGCTGTGTTTTTCATTAGTTGTTTTTGTTTTCTGTCGTTGTGCAGCGCTTCGTGACCCTCGCGTGAAATGCGATCTATAAAATGCTATTATTATTATTGCGCCTGTCCGTTTCCCACGGCTTTTCTTAGTCCTGGCCAATGAACGTGGAATGCGTGCCTTGGGGGGGTCTCCCGGTGGGAATTGTGAGTCACCTTATTTCAAGATCGTGAAAAACTCGCGCCTCCTACATCCACTCCGGCGATGAAGCATCGCCATCGTTAGTCACAGATAACGACCAGTACGATGCAGCCTGACCCCGAGCAGCAGCCACGGCGTTTGCGTTAATTAGCGCTAATTAATTAGCCCCTGATTTTACATTTTCACCACCGAGAAAAGGCTCGCTTGTGCGCGCACGCAGCACAGACTTTTGGGACCGCGGCGGGGAAAGATGACGGGGAGAGGAGACAGAGGGGGAGAGAGACGAGCGATACGTGGGAGACGAGCGGTGAGAAAGAGAGCGTGCAAATGAGTTTGGCATTTCTGCATGTGGCCACATCTGATCGTGGCGTTCATTAGTTTGCATGGAAATGACCTTTTTCATAAATAATTACCCGTTGCGCTGAACCAAAAAGATTCCCCGTCGTTTCGATTTTATGCTGCGTAATTAATACAAGTATATATTATTATAAGGATAAAAGCGTCTGCGGGATTTTATTTTTTTCTTACACATAACTAAAGTGAACGCTGTAGGGGGCATTGCACTTGGGTGCTGTCTCCATCCCGAATGTTAGAACGCGTGTTCGACACGCGACTGAATGGGGCGGTTACACAGACTCATTCATGTGCGCGACACTGATAACTCGCTGTCGGAGCGAGCTCAACAGCTCGGCCCGTGTTCACTCAGCAAGGGGAGGGAGGGTCATGAGAGTCGGATGGTGAAAGGAAAACGATGGGTTGGCGGCACGGTGAGCTTCAGTGGTAACCCCCTCGCACGAAGAGTGTCCTGCCCGCGGCGGTTCGATTCCTACCTCGGGCGCATTTCAGTGCGGAGTTTGTGTGCTCTTTTCCCCTGTTCCGAGTGGGTTTCCTCCGGGTTCTCCGGTTTCCCACCACAACTGAGCTAAATACGAATTAATAAATTGGCCGATAACATCGTAATATTGTTGCCGGCTAACTGTGTGGCTCCCCCCCACTCTCCCGCCGCCTTTGTGGAGTTTCTTCATGGCCCTGAATAGTCCATTCTTCGAACACCTTCGTCATTGAAGGAATGTGTGCGGCCCGTTATAAAATATATTTATTATTATTATTATCATACTGATGTACATTTTCACGGCTCGATTCATGATGGTTGCTCTGCAGAGCTGTTCTTTTGGCATTGCCGTGTCGCGGGAGAGAGCGAGAGAGATGGACGTCGCTCGACACGGCTATCCCTAAATAACAGCTCCGAAGAGCAACCATAAATTATTGTTATTGTCCCCGCTAAGAATAAATAAATCGTATTTATAACGCGCACAGATGTCCTGCCCCCTGGGTCGCCTGTGCCTGTGAAGGCCCGTGTCGCGGCCACCACCACTCACGACACTTTGGTTGTGTCTGTGCGAAGGGTGGGTGGGTGAAACTGGTGCAATGGGCAAATCGCCGCGGAATAATGCTTACGGGTGACACTTGCGTACAGCTGTGGCCGTCCCTGATAAAGTCCATCTCTTCAGCGGTGACCCCATACGCTGATGTATATCACGAAGCACCCACTGCAAATGCCAGCGTGGGGTTTTTGTATGGGGGTTTTTTTTTTTTTTACCGGGAATGCAATTTAGCTGCTGGTGGAGCCTGGGTTGTAAGTTACGTCTCGCACGGTGCGGCTAGGCAGAGTGTGTTGGAGTCACTTGAAGCCGCCCGCCGCTCCACTTGTTGGTTGTGAGCATCGCTCGTCTCTCCTCCTGCGGTTGTTGGAGGGCGGCTGACATCAAGCTGCCTTCTAGCATATTTCACGAGCCCCCTTATTCACAGAATTCATCGAGTTAAGAGAGGCCGATCTTGATAGAAATTATTCCAGGCGTCAGCAAGTCCAATAAAGACCATTGGACGTTTTTGCCGTTGTACAAAAAATGTAGAACATACGAGGTTTTACCCTTTCCGGCAATGAGCAAACAGTGTTAAGATGTTTAAACACTAAGTGGACACCTATTTGCAAAGGCTCCAGTTTGCACATATGCTTATGGTGTTTGGCCAATTAGTTTGAATGACAATGCATTATCATAGCATCAATTTGCACTCCAGATACCCATTTAAGGCTGAGTCGACCCAGCGGAGGCTCAGGACCGGTTCAGAAAATCGTCACCAATGTTAGCCGTGAGCAGAATTCTAACTCGGGTGGCCAGGTGTGTAGCCCAGCGCGCCAACAACCGAGCTACCGCTCCCCACACACATAGGCACACATAGGCACACACATGCACACATACACATGTTTACAAAACGGGGCAAACGACGTGCATTTCAAGGTACCAGCGCAGACTTGCAATGTTCACCGGTGAGTTATTGCATCCAGACACTGCACCTAAATTGTATTTCCATGGAAAAGTCGGCTGCCCTTTAAAAATACATAACAGCAAACATGAATCTGCTGCACCTAGTTTATAACTTTAATTTTTTTTTAACATCAAATAGAGTCAATCATTCCCGCAAGGCGGCCCTTATTATCTTGTTATTGGAGTCAGATTCTTGTTCACAAGGTCTAATTGATGAAAAAATATGCATTATTACCTTCAGCATAGGGGCGCGCTATGACATCTGGGAATTATACAAGAATGGCGATCCTACTGATGCGAATGTCATGCCTAAGCAAGTGGGCAGCACGTGGAAGCATTGGAATCAGACCTGCCCTGAAGGGGGTGGGTGGCCAGGGCACCCGACCAGGTAGCGAAGCTGTAACGGCCACCAGGAATATATGCGGGATTCCAAAATGTGAAAACGGTGGACGAGAGAGGGACACACAGAGAGCATAGAGACATAGAGACACAGAGAGAGATTAGTCTTCCAAATGTTCTGCTTTGACCAGGACACTTCCTGTCTTAAAAGGCCCTGTCCTGGTGCATTTGACAAGTAACCTTTAGGGGAGCGATCTGTTTTGGGTTGACGCCGGCTGACCGCGTAAGTTCACTTCCCCCTCCCCCCCTCTATAGGCTTTCTCGCACCTCTGAATCGTTCTCTCTTTAGTTGAATATATTCAATATTGACTTAATCTGTGAGCGTTTAAAATTGCATTCATTATTATTATTGTTCACTCATGTTGCTATGTATGTCAAGACCCTCTCTAATTAGAATATGTAAAGTATCAAACGTCGCAGACGAGGGATGTGGGGGATATTTTCAGTGTTGTAAGATTATTTTCTGGCCTATAATCAAAGAAGACTAAATCCATTGTTTGAAAAATGGATTAATTTTAGCCACCTCTCTGAGCAAGATAACTTTTGCGATATAATAACAACATTTTTATAACACCTTTCAGGATCACGACCTCACAAAGTGCTGACGGAGTAATCTTTGATACATCATTAATTATATTTAGAATGTTTATCCCCACACGGGTTTAATAAGATGTTTTTTTCCGAATAACATGCGTGTAGCCATGGGATAGCTATTCTGGACATGTAGTGCATCTCTGACAATGCTTCATTGCGCTTTTATTCGGTTACCATCTAAAGGGAAGAGAACATTGAGACAAGCCACGGGACTATTCTCCTAAACTCCATTATTGTTTTATTTGTTTAAATCTCATTTTACTTTAACCGATGGCTTGGGTAAAAATTTGCCTTGTGATAATTTCCCACACCCACCCACCCACTGCGCTGTTTCAGTGAATAGTCACAGTTCGGTGGAAGTGATTCAAGTGCTATTTTTTGAACCAGGTTGTTTGCGCCTGATATTCAGGCCTCAATCTGGGTTATGTAATGTTAGGTTACAGAGCTCCCTCCTGCTCTCTCTGTCTCCCCGTCACCTCGTCTGTCTCCCCGTCACTTCATCCTCACCTCGTTTCTGTCTCCCCGTCACCTCGACGCACGGACAGACACACTGTTAAAAAAAAAATATCTTTATAGATATTTTGTATCGTGCGTGCTTTTTCAATTGCATCGTTTCACGCTGTATGTGCAGTATTTGCGCCTCTAGCCTGGCTGCGACATTGACATATAATTTGCTAATTATTCCGTTTGCAAATGATTAATTCCTGCACGCTTGATGTAATGCATGTAACCGTATCGTGAGCATCATGATTTATTTGAATGGGTTGATCAATGCATCCTTTACATGCGTTGAAATGAATACTGTACTTCCACAAAATGCCATATCCTTCATATGACCGGGGGAGAGGGGTGGGTTATATTCAGGAGACACGTGAATGCTGACAAAAGGTGTTAGCAGACAAGATTTTTCTAGGAGAGAAAAAGTGACGAAGAAATGCTGTGGTAGGTTCCGCAGTAGAGAAGTCTCATTGCACCGATGCACAGACGGCAAAATGTCTGTCGTGGGAATATTGCCGGAGGGAAAGGCTTTCTGAAGAAAGCGTAGCTTCAGGAAACCCTTGCGGAAGAGCGTAGAGGGAATCAATGTGGAGGAAAATCGTGTGTCACTCTTTGACTTGAAGAAAAGGGGGCCCACACCGTGCAAGATTCGACAGGATTGACCGCAACACCTGACAGTACCTAAGGGTAGGCAGATAACTCAATCAATCCCACGTAGAAATATAACAACAACAACCGTCTTTCGCCACTAAGTGGCGGTCACGTCACCACGTCGCCTGTGCCGGGCCATATGCACCTTGAGGCCACGCGAAGTGTCGAAGGCTCGTAGAAATACATAACCTGCGTTAACAGACACACGTTCTGTGCAGGTGAGACACAAGGACCCCGTCTGGCCAAAGCCCGAAGTACCGTGCGGTTCCCTCGAAGGGATCGAGGCGTCAGATCTGTGTCGGTCGCCGACCGCGTTACCATCGCCACCTTGTTGACGCCCACGCCACTTAATTGGACGCTAATGTCGCCGAAGTCGCCGCCACGGCATCTAAATACACCGAGCTCTGACGGAGACGGTGATGGCGCTAATAACGCCGACAATGTTCGCGGCGTTGTGTAGGTGTGTGCGCGGCGGGGGCGGATGATGTGCCTTTTTGGGCAGTTCACTCGGATGCTCCGTGGCAATTTGCAATGCGTCGGGTGTGATTGGCGGAGGTGCACATCGGGAGCCGGTGTGTGCTACGGGCCGAAGGTCGGGTGCAGAGGGGGTGTCGTCAGTGGCGTGGCGTGGGTTGCCAGCCCCCGGGGCAAGGCGAGTATCGCGTCCCCTAACCGTTAGCACTCCGCGAGTCCCTTTCACCAGTCCAGTATTGAATAAGAACCGACTACCGCGTCGGGAAAAAAAAGTATCACGGCAAAAATGTCACGTGGCAACGTTTGTTTGCCCCGTCATGTTGAAAAACTGTGTAGAATGTTCGAACATTGGGAGATTTTCTGTGTGAAAATAATATTATAACAGCATTTTATATAGCGCCTTTCACCCGAGGGTCACAAAGCGCTGCGCATGGGCCGCGAAGAGAACGGCACGTCGACAACGAAAGAAAAAAACAACCGATGCGAACCAAAGGAACAAAAATTAAATGTGTAAGGCTGCTTCGAATATACCGAAATATTGCGCCCCCTAAGAATCTTACGCCCGGGGCAAGCGCCCCGGTGGCCCACGCTACGCCACTGGGTCGTGGTGTGTAAAGTGCTGCGGCTGAGAGGGTGGCGGCCCTTGAGTGACGGCTGTGTGACGGCAGTTAAGTACTGGCGGACGGGCAGGCGGAGGGAGATGTGGGTTGTGCAGTGCGGCGCTGGCAGCGCACAGCGTTATTCGCGTCTGCGCACATCGGCCGCATGGGACCGCCAGTGACCAGATTTGTATGTGAGTCGACGTGTGTGTATGCGTGGAGGAGTGGGGAGTGGTGGCCTGGTTGTTAGCGCGCTGGGCTACAAATCTGGCGACCCGGGTTCGAATCCCGCTCACGGCAAACACCGGTGACGGTTTTCTGAACCAGTCCCGGGCCTCGGCCTCGAATGAGTACCTAGTGCGGTGTGTAAACATCGCCACGAGGGAGACAAAGGCGGCCGGGCGTGATGCTGGTCACCCACCCCCTCGCGTGCCGTGTCGACCTTCATAGGTGCTCGCTAACGGCACTTGTCCCTACAGTCTGTGAAGGCTACACGGGGGATCTTTGTTTTTGTCTTGTCTTGCATGGAGGAGTGGTCGTATAGATGGTTTGCGCGCTCCAATATGAACCCGGCGACCGGAATCCGAGTCCAGCTCGCGGCGAACACCTGTGACGGTTGTCTGAACCTATACTCAGCCTTAAACGAGTGCCTGGTGCGTTGTGTAAACATAGTCACTAGGGAGGCAAACGCGGCCGGGCGTGGTGCTGGCCACCCTCCTTGTCGTGTGCCACGCTGGCCTTTATAGGTGCTCGGGACCTTCAGCAAGAAGGTCCCGGGTTCATATCCTGGCTTGGGGACCACTCTGTGTGTATTTTGCATGTTCTCCCCGTGTCCGCATCGGTTTTTGCCAGGCACTCCGGTTTACTCCTACAGTCCAAAGATATGCTGCTTCATTGGTTAATTGGCCTGGGGACTAAACTTCCCCCGTGCGTTGTGATGGACTTGCTTCTCATACTGAGTATAGCCCTGCCTTGCGCCCTGTGTCTGCCGGGATAGGCTCCGGCTCACGCGGCCCTGTACAGGATTGAGCTGTTTGTGACAGTGGATGGATGGATGGGATTACGTCCCAGAACTGTGACAGTTGATGATGGTTTTGTCTTCGATGACGATAATGACCCTCGCAATGGTTGCATCAAATCCTGCCCATGAGAAACACCTCTTTAGTATTGGCAGTATTTTTTGCAAATTAATGTTCGCATTAAATTTAGGACAGTGGGTGTAAACGACATTGCCTTAACAAACAAAGAAAAGCATTTAGACAAAAAAAACACAATTCACGGATCAAATCGTGACCTGGAATTTGTATCATTGGAAAATGACTGCAGAGCTTGTCCTTCCCCAAGGTCAACTCAGCCTTAAAACGTGTATCTGGTGTGGGACGTAATGATCAGCACTAGGGAGGGGGGGACACAGTCCACTCGCTCGTACACCTTGCCAGCCTTAATAGGTGTTCGATAACAGCACTTGTCCCCAACAGTCGGTGTGGCTGCACAGACAGGATCAGCGCGCGTGTGTGTGTGTGTGTAAGTCTGGCTCTCAGAATGGATCTGCCGGCTTTGATGCGGTATTTATGCCACCGGGCAAGCATCTCAAAACCACTCTCTGCAAAACTCTCTCTCTCGCTACCTTTCGTGATGCCGATGCTGCTTTGGCTCACTGTGGCTGCTTCGGCTCACCGTGGCATTATGTTACTTAAGTGAGCATTTATTTTCGTGACATTATTTTATTATTTTCCTTAGGGTAGAACTTTGATATGTTAAAGCCGTTGTGTTAGTCCATCCCAGCGTGGCAGCGTGGCGCGTGAGCGCCATGCTAACGGAGACGCACCGTGGCTCTTATCTTGTAGATACGTATCTTCGCTCTGTGTCCTGGGCTATTTAACACAAGTTTGAATGCTCATTAATGAGGAAAAAAAAAAGCCTTTAAAGTTAGATTCCAGGCTCACGGCGGTAACACTCTGGTGATGTCACTTCATTGGAAAATGGTAAAAAAGGAACGGTGGCGCAATGAGTAGCGCTGCCGCCTCGCAGCAAGACACACCCTGGTTCGATTCCCAGCTCGGGTCCCGCCTTTCTGTGTGGAGTTTGCGTGTTCTCCCCGTGTCCGCGTGGGTTTTCGCCAGATGCTCCGGTTTCCTCCCATAGTCCAAAGGCATGCTGCCTAGGTAAAATTTTCCTGGTTAATTGGTGAGTTAACAGCTGTCGAGCGGGGAGGGCTAAGCAAGTTACAAAAGCTCAGGGCACGGGGGACAATTTAGTCAGCAGTCCAATCAACCTAGGAAACCGGAGTACCCGTCAAAAACCCACGCGGACACGGGGGAGAACATGCAAACTCCGCACAGAAACGCACCTGAGCCGGGAATCGAACTTGAGTGCTTCTTGCTGTGAAGTGGCTGCGCCACTCACTGCAGCACCGTGCCGCCCGAATCGGCCATCGGTCCAAATTTGAAAATCACTTTCAATTGACGTATTTTGGATGTTAAACAGCAACACTGCGGAACCACTGCCAAGCAGACCGTGTCTACGAAACAGCACCTTCGCAAGAGCCTCGTGCTATGAGATTGGCGCGAAGAGCAAACGCACTAAATTATGAATGATTATCATTGTGAATGCGGCGCAGTGCAATCTGTTCATCACACAACCGCCCACTGTCCCGCTACTCTGTACAGGCGTCCACGGACGCTACTTAACTCACCCGAGCGAACGCCCGATGCCTTTTCCCTTGTATCTACCGAACTCAACACACGGCGAAAATATTTTTTTCTGTTGCTCTGCATATATCACAGTCAGGTTTGATCTAAACTGGAAGGGCCGTTGAGCGATGTAGCTGTTTTTAACAGTTGTCCAGCGCGTAGGTGGGAGGAATAAGCAGACAAATATCACATGGTAGGGTTGTACCCTTGATGGAACGCCAGTCCATCGCAGGGCACTGGGGGGCAATTTACTCAGCAGGCCAATTAACGTAGAGAGCAGCAGGGTGTCTGTGTATTGTGGGAGGAAACCGGAGTGCCCGGCGAAAACCCACACGGACACGGGGAGAAACATGCACACTCCAGACAGAAAGGCACCCGAGCCGGGAACCGAACACGGGTCCTTCTTGCTGTGAGGCGGCAGTGCCGCCCTGCAATCATACGAAACAGAAACACCGCAACGGCGTTGTGTTGAAACCCATGATATTGTTCGCTATAATAATGCGCTCGGCTGTACATTTAAAGCAGTGTGGTTTTTTTTTCTCATTAGCCAGCCATCAGATTTTTGTC
>JAZEWU010000019.1:5782232-5801969 GCA_036362915.1 Geotria australis | reverse complement strand
AGTGGCGAGCCGCAGAAGGGGAATCCCTCGCCTACCTGCAGCAAACACGATTTACCTGTGTGGGCACAGGAGCCCACAGCCGAGCCGGGAGCGGACGTTCCTACCAATGAGATGTGTTGGCGCCACGAGTGTGTGTGTGTGCGCGCGCGGAACACCACCGCGCTCTGTAAATTATGCATTTGCTACTTGCGGCAGCATTCCCCGCGGGTGGGGGGGCCTGTAATTGTCTGGCGCAGATGCGCGATGCTAACACGTGGAGAAGCTCCGCAGCCGAAACAGTTGCTGAGGAAATCCGCGACATCGCCGCGCGGTTACGCGCACGACCAATGATCTGAATTAGGCCGCGACGTTAATCGCACGCGGCGAGCCGAGTGACACGTTCGCCTGGTGAAAATAAAACGCGACCTTGCGCTGATAAAGTAAAGTTTATTCTGTTGCAGCTGCCTCGGTTTCCTTATATAAGCGTTACGACATGCCTCGGCTGGATGTTGACTCCCAGAGCCCCGTGGAAGATCGAGTTAAAGACGGAATAGGAAAAACATTGGCCCGTGAGCTGACCTAATGAGCTGACCAACGGTCACCTCTGTTAATAATGCGGCTCGAGTTGAATGAGAAAGCAAGCTTTAGCAAGTTAAATTGGCTTTCATCGAGGTCAAATCTAGAATCTTTCCAACGTAACCTTGCATTGGGGTCTTTCCCACATGACTGTATTGGCCGTACGGGAATGTGACCCGACGATTCCCCGTTCGGGCCTCACAACACGAGAAGGTGAATGTCAAGCCTCGCTTGAAAAGGGGGCCTTCTAAAGCAAGGTCGAGTTGGTGCGGAGTACGGTTGCACTGCATCCTCTTCATCTGCAGTCGATGTATAACATTGAATCATTCGCGTCAATATAGAGAGTGCAGCAGTGATGCAGTCTTAGACAACTGTCTGAGTGTTTTCGGGATAGCCGTGTCGAGTGTTCCTCCTCTCTCAGCTTCTGCCTGACGATGGCGCCAACGTGGGAGGCGAAACGTCGCGAAGGCAAGAGGGGTTTCACGCGACACGACTAACCCGCAAGAACGGCTATGGAAAGCAATTTTCATACATCGAGCCGTGAAAACCTACATCATCACAACTGCCTTCTCCACAATTGTCTCCTCGTGTAGGGTTTCCGGAGACACACTTTGCCACTGTGAGCATTGGTGACGATACTGTGCTGATGAGACCTAATGAGGATGAAACTGGTCCACAGTTATTTATCATTGCATCACTGCTCCTCCTGTTGGAAGTCAGTGTCAGGGTGGTAACATCTGCGCCTCACGAAAAGAAAGTCCTGCCCGAGGCGGTTAGAATCCCACCTCGGGTATCTTTCTTTGTGGAATGTGCGTGGGTTTCCTCTGGTTACCGCGGTTTCCTTACACAACTAAAAAAAAAACGCTCATTAATTAATTGGCCGATAACATCATAATATATAGGAAGGAGTGTCTGGTGGGTTGGCGCCGGCTGACCGCGTGGCTGACTGCCCTCCTCTCTCTGCAGTTTTCTCGCGCCTCCGTGTCCGTGTCTCCTCCGTGACCAGGCGTGCAATTTGCGTGTATCATTAAGTGTCACGGTTAGTATTATTTTCTTGCTGGTGTTTTTACAGAATTAACGGAGGCTGTTGCCGCTGCTTCCGGCATATCTGTGTGTTTCTTGAAACGCGTGGTTTTTCCGCCTGCGTTGATATTCTGCAACAACGGGGAGTTCTCGTCCATTACACGTTTCAATGTCCGATTCTGCGTATTCTCTGAACCCGCGGTGATGTGCGGCTGAGAGAGGGTTTCAAATGGATATTTCATCTCACGACCTGGTTTCATCCAGAACACAATTGGAGTAAATTTATAATATGATTTCTCAAGTTGGACGTCAGTAGTGAATTTATCAGCAGCACTGTTGTTCTGCATTGTCGTTGCTTCAGAGCAACTTAGAGATGCCGTTTGTTCAACACGATGCGCATTCAGATACACACAGCAGTCCTGCTGGGCAACATTTTCAAAGTAGCAATTGACTGTTTAAACTGTAAAACCACGTCCACATTTATTTAATTATGCATCTCAAGCGTGCCCATGTTGGTTTCAGACGGCTTGACTTCCCAAGAATAAAACAAGGGTCCTGAAAGAATGATTACAAGTGGTGTAATCCATTCTTGTTTGTCTTTATGCAAATAGACCGAATGTTGAAATCAGGATGCAAATGCTCGGTGGATGCTCGCGTCTCAGGACATTTAGAGGTGGCAACGGCTTGGGGTAGCCGTCATCCAGCAGTGGATAGACCGCGACCGATGATGATAGGTAGACCCAAGGGAGGCAATAACCTCTGATCCAGAGCCTATTGCGGCAGACACAGGGTACAATGCAGGGCTATACCCATGATGGGACGCCAGTCCATCACAGGGGACCAGTGGCAATTTAGTCAGGACAGTTAACTTCGGCCGCATGTTGTTGGACTATGGGAGGACACTAGAGTAGCCGGCGAATACCCACGCGGACACGGGGAGAACGTAGAAACTCCACACGGAAAGGAACCCAAGCCGGGAACCAAACCCAGGCGGTACTTGCTGTGATGCGCACCACACGGCAGTGCCAAACCCACTCGCGAACCCAAATGCCGATATGTTGAGCTGCTGCACTTGGCAGTCCGAAAAGTACGATGGGATAAAATTGACACTGAAAGGAAAAACATTAGTCATAAGTATCTTCATGCGTTGGCAAGGAGCAGCAGCGGTGAGATGTGCGAAGGGAAGATGGCTTCCGTGAAGTCATTTGCACTGAATTTGTATTTTGGCAGAAAAATTATCCCTGTCACCATAATCATCACAGTACATCAAGCCCTGCTCTTTGTCTTCATCTCGCATGGGTATATTATTAATGTGCTGAAGCACGGTTGCGCGGTGGTTAGCGCACTGCGCTATGAACCCAGCGACCTAATGTCGATTGCTGGCCACGACCACCATGAGCGGTGAAACGTTTATGGACCCCAGTCTCAGCACTCCTCCTTCACCAAATCGCATTAACCAGCGTGGTGAAGTATGGTCAAACAACCCCCCCCCCACGATCACCGTGGGCTTCATTCATCAATACGATGACTAAGAGCTGTAGGTTATTTTTCTTTTATACAGTTGCTTATTGCTCTCCTAAGTGTTTTTGGGATGTAGCACGTGTTCGATAGCTTGATGTCCAATGTTTCGTTCCACAGGTAAAGTAAGGTTGTTTAGACTACTTACTGCCAGTGCCCTGAGATGTTATAGCTGGACAACTGTTAAAAGAAGCCCAACTCTTTCTTCGAACTTAAATCCTAGCTGACTGACACGTTGCGAGTTTTTTTTCTCAGAAACTAAATTTCAATAATTGCGTCGGACAATGTGGAACACAACTCGAACACTGGAGAGCTGTACAGCCCAACCACGAACACCCGCACTGAACTATACAATTGTTTAATTTTCAAGGTTTGGGATGTGTTCATACGTGTTTCTGTTCAGAGACACCAATGAGTTCTGCCTTGATCAGTGGCAATATCAGCCACGCTTCCTGCCGAGAAGGAGGCCAGGGTTTATTGGGTATCTGCCGCACCAAGGGAGGCGCTTCGAGAATTAGCCATAAACCGCTCCCTTAGCGGACAGGGCCTAATGAATACCCTATTGCGTGTGAAATTGTACTCTTAGTAGCAATCGCAAATCCTGATTTCAGCCGCATAAGCAATGCTGAGATGTTAAGTGTTATGTTTATGCGTCGCGGAGAATGGAGATGCAACGGTACGCTGTGTTGTGAAAGTGCGCCTCCAAATAAAACAATGTAGCATCCAGCACATTATCTCCTTCTTGAATGTAAATTTATAATGCAATGGGGGGAGGGGGGAGGGCGAGGGGGTGGGATGTATTGCTTTAATAACAAAATGTGTACGTACATAAACCCGAGTTAAAGAGATGAAGACTTTTGTTTGTAATCTCTTCACGCGCGCGAACTTCGCGAATTAATTTGCGAAAAAGGCAGCGGTGCGGAGGCTGGCATGGGATCACAATTCTCCCTCGTTGTGTTCCACGTTGGGATCACAGTTCTCCTTCACAATTCTCCCTCGGGATCACAATTCTCCCTCGTTCCAGTAATAGCGATGCAACGGCCGTTTGTGTCGCGTTGAAATGTGGCTGCGTCGACAGCCCCCTGTACGGAAACAGCGGGCATATGTATTTATTGGAGGCTGCCCCTGGCAGCAGAAAGAGCTTGCACTCTCAAAGTGCAATGAGCTACCTAGAATGTTTTCCCGTCCGAATGTTAACTGTATTGTTATTTATCTATATGGTCAATTATACACAATGCTGCGTGTGAAAGGTTATTTGTTTGGGTTTTTCTTTGGTTAATTTGTTATTTTCATATTCTTTCGTTATTTTTAGTGAATTCACGTGTTTGTTGTGTCGCAGGAATCCCTTAAAGAGCGTGCAAGCTCACTGGGTATTCTTCTGCTGTAATAATAAAAAATCTATCTATCTGAACCGAGGCAGAGGCAGTCGCCTGCTCTCGCACTGTTAGTTTGTATCCGTTGGGTCATCTGGAGTTTGCAGTTATGATTATGGATTGCTGTGTGTGCACACTCAGATCCATTCCTTTAAAGCTCGTGGTAAAAGCAGAAGAGGAAGAAGGAGTGTGGCAGACGCTGCATGATTAAGGCACAGGACCAATTGACAACACTCGGAGGACGAGTGACTTAAAGCTATTGATGTCTCACAAATCGTAACATTTCACAAGCATTCAGATTTGTGAAAATGTGGATTCGCTTATAGCTTTTTTTGTCAAGTAGGGTGTCAGCTCGTTATTTAAGAAAAACAATTGGAGGCGGGGGTGAGGTTAGGAAAAAAATAAGTGGAGATTTATTTTTGTGGAGATCGTTGTAGCGATGCTTAGGCATTCGTATCTTAACATTTGTATTCGGCAAGAAATTTCTCAACAACTGAACATATGCTAATCAAACGTTGTTTGTTCTATGCTTAAACGGGTTATCCTTGGTGTGAGATATTTACTCTATATTCAACTAATAATATAAAATAAAGCTCAAATTCGTTTTTCTTCACCATCAAATATTTATGCACATTTTATTTTTTTCCTTTAAATGGATATTTTTACATCTCATATGCTATGCAATCAGAATACAATATTTAAACTTCACATCAATCTCGTAATGTTTAGTGATCAAATGACCTCTTCCCCCAGACAGTCCGTGTGATGTAACCTCGTTGTGGGCTCATGACTCGGGCTGACAGATTAAAATCTATTGCCAGAACAGGCCACAAAAGGTTCCATCAGAACGGGACAGGACCATTTTTTATCATCGTTATCAAAACCTGCTTCATCATGTGCAGGGTTATGTTAATATGGAGCCTATCCCGGCAGACACAGGACACAAGGCAGGGCTATACCTATAGGACGGCAATCCATTGCAGGGCACCCGGGGTAATTTAGTCATGCCAATTAACCTAAGCAGTATGTTTTTGGACTGTGGGAGGAAACCGGAGTCCCTGGCGAAATCCACGTGGTCACAGGGAGAACATGCAAACTCTATACAGATAGGCACCCGAGCTGGGAATCAAACCTACCTGGGGTGGTTGCTGAGTTGAATCATGTGGCTGTGGGTGCTCTTTGTAAGATTATGCCACTACACTAGTGTAACCATTGCCTCCACCGTTATCATCAGCCATGGTTGGTCCACTGCTGGATCAATGCCTCCACAATTTGCCACCGCCTCCCACGATGGTGAAATGCAACAGTCCTCCAAGCACCTCCACCCATCGCTCACGAGAAACAGATTTCCAGTCGTGCCGTACTGTGTCTGGTGCACGGATAGTGTGACATTTCAACGAAAACTGTGTTTTCATTTGTTTTGCCAACTCAACAGTCGGGCAATGCAATCAGCAGAGAGCCTATATTTTGCCCGAAATTCATGAAAGATAATGCAGACGCAAATTTGCTGTGCTTGCGAGCAGTGGCTTTATGAGTGGGGAAGTGTTGTGGATGGAGTGCTTTCAGATCGCTCGCTCAGCAGGAGACGTTTGTATAATGAGTAACGGAATTCGTGGGGTGCCCTAATAAGCATAGTCTGCCATAGGAAAGCTTGAGATTTTTTTTCCCCTTTAAATGTTGAGTGAAAATGTAAAGTTTTGGATTAACGCTTTTTTTTTTTTATATACAACAGTAAATCATAAGCAGTGTGTGTACAGCGTGTAAACGAAATATGCTTTGGGTACAATTTCTGTAATCACTGTTTTGCTTTAAGAGTGTTTAAATAAGGAGAGACTTTTAATAAATCTGTAACCTCCAGTAATACAAATGTGGTAAACATCGCGTAAGAATTGCTTTCCAAAGCTGTTCATTCTACCGACATCGGTACAAACATCGCATAGTTAATGCTGATACTCAAACCACCCTGATACACAAACGCAATATTTTATCTTCTCTAGATTTTGCCGCGAGATAACCGATGTATCTCGTGGTCTCATATGGTGGTTTCTTTGCACCAGTCATATTATAAGATCAGTAAACTAATGTTTTATGTTATATGCTCTCCGAGAGGAGAAATTCCAAGTGAAATCATCGACGAAATAAGCTACGATATGGTAACACTTGTACGAATTTAGGCAACGATTATAAATGGGGGGCGACACAGTTGCGTAGTTGGTAGCGCTGCCGTCTCGCAGCATGAAGGTCCCTAGTTCGAATCCCCGGCTCGGGGGCCTTTCTGTGTAGAGTTTGCATGTTCTCCCCGTGTCCGCGTGGGTTTTTGCCGAGCAATCCGGTTTCCTCCCACCGTCCAAAGACATGCTGCCAGGTTAATTGGCCTACTGAGAAAATTGCCCCAGGTGCCCTGCGATGGACTGGCGTCCCATCCTGGGTATAGCCCTGCCTTGCGCCCTGTGTCTGCCGGCATATGCTCCGGCTCACCGCGGCCCCGTACAGGATTAAGCGGTTTCTGAAAACGGATGCACGGATTACAAATGGATTAATGCAGGTTTCGACAGCTCGATGTATGAGAATTGCTGTCCATAGCTGTTCTTTCGGGATAGCCGTGTCGAGCGTTCCCCCTTTCTCCTTCGCGACGTTCCGCCTCGCACGTTGGAGGCATCATCGGGCGTTCCGTGTGGGAGGTCTAAACCCAGGATGTGAGCACGCTTGCAATGACGATGGCTGAAGTGTTAGGTGAGTTAAACTTCCAGTGCCGTTCGTCATCGCTCGCGGTGAGAGCGCCGAGAGCTGGATGACAGGCAGCACAGGAATTAAGCACATATCATCGGTTGTACGGATAAGTGCAGGAGCAGTTCATTCAATAATCCATGACAAGTTGAATTTCCGGAAAGTGGATGCCTGTTGGGTGCCAAAATTGTTAATGGAAAACCATAAAGCAAACAGGATTCATGCTTGTTGTCGAGTCTTATCGGCCAGATTCCCACGTGAAGGCAATGTGTGTTTGTCTCAATGCAGCCGGTTCCGCACGTTTGTAAACGTTACCTCGATTCACGCAGTTGTCACCGTGCAGTGACCTGCATACACGCTCGTATTACGCGCACACTCCGTCACAATTTTAGTAATCTTGCAGCAAGTAATTGTATTCCGTCAAACGCGTACACGGACACTTGTATTGGTGTGTACACGTACAGTACCTGCCCCTGTCACCATGTCACTGCTACATCAGTGCCTCCTCGTGCCGTGTGGGTCACAGGGGTTATTGGACGGGAAGTGTATTTTCTTAATGCCGATCTGCATATAAACACGAATTTATTATTGGAGTCTGAGATTTGGTTCAGCACGCGGCGTGAATTCGCGGCCACTTTTTCTCATCAGCCAGGGAGGTGCAGTCTGTCATAATAATAATAACAGCATTTATAGAGCGCCTTTCACCCGAGGATCACAAAGCGCTGCACATGTCTGTGGAGAGAACGGCATGTCAATAACATGGTTAGTGGTGGTGGTGGGACCCGTCTCATTCACAATCTCGAACACAGATCACGCTCTTTCCCAACAGATGCACCAGCCTACCGACCCTTCTTATTACACTACCGTCCCCTCTTATCATCAGTACAATTAAACTTAGTCCCTCACTTACTGCTTGAATAACGCAACTACGATCGATTGGTGTAGGTTTTCACGGCTCGATTCAGCAACCATCACAATTACGATTGATCGATTAATTGGATGCTTCCAGCGTGGGAGGCGAAACGACACGAGGGAGAGATGGAGATCGCTCAGTGACACGGCTATCCCGAAGAAACAGCTCTGAAAAGCAACCGGCATGAATCGAGCGGTGAAAACCTACACAGATTTCTAAACTATCAGTGACAAGACGGAAGAGATAGAGACATGAGACTGAGATGTCGGAAGAAAAGACAAATGTGGACAAAAGGTAGATGTGTAATATGAAGGAAGAGCGATACAGATAGGAAGGAAATGTAATGAATTGAGAGAGAGATGAGAAACGAGAGATGCAGACAAGATATCCTTGAGCATGATCTTGGTCTTACCATGGATCGTAACCTTATTTGGGAGGAGGGGTTTTCGTGTTCCAATGAACCCCAGAGCTCTGTCACCTACAATCCAGTACGCATGCTAGGGTCTTCCTTAGTGAACAGGTCTGGGGGGAGGTGCCAGACATTGACATCAGGAACGGCACCCGGCCGTAACATTTTGCTCCAACACCCCCACAATTGACGGGCAACCGACCTGGATAGCAGCCGTTTAAACCGGCAATAATAACAAACAGCGGCTTTCGTCTCTGAGGTCGAACTCATATTTGCCGCAGAGGCACCAAATATCCTGGGCCAGGCGCGTCGCAACCGCGGGTGTGGCGACACCCGCACTTTCACAGAAACATGATTCCATCCCCCCCACTTTTTCCTGAGCTAGTCTCATATCATATGTTGCGACACCCGCACTTTCACCGAAACACGAGTCCATCCCCCGCACTTTTTCCTGCAACACCCGCGGCTGCGACGCGCCTGTCCTGGGCCTCCCTTGAGCTTGCTCGGAGCTTATTTTTCTCGTGCCTCTCCTCCCACCGCTGGCAACACACCCTATCCCCGCCACCACACCGCTCGATGTGTCTGCTGGTGCAGACGTAGTAAACATTCGCGCGTGATTACGCGGAGGCGCGAGCTGGCACGTGCCGCGCCAAACATGCGACGGACGTAATCTTGCGCCTCACTCGCTTGTGAAGTGCAAAATAGGCACACGCACAAAAAAAACAGACAAAAAAAAATTCCGCCGGCTTGGCCGCGAAAATTTATTTTGTTTCTTCGCGCAACGGTTTCGTGTTAAAAAAAAAAAAGCAGTACGAACGAGAGGTTTCATTTGTATTATTATTATTATTGTTTTTGTTTTTATTGTAGTCGCATTTATTAAACACTGGCGGGCCCGGCGCGTTCCGGCAACGCGGAAAAATGCTGTGAAAGATTCATAAACCGGAGGAGTGTTCCGTGACACAAATCAATATTAGATCACGCTGCCGCCGCCCACCGGCACCACCGGCCCCCCAACGCATTTTCATTCGTCTCGCGGTAAATGTAGTTAATATTACATACTAATTATTCATTTACTTACTCCGTCCTGTTGCAGCCGGTCCGCACCGCTGCCTCGGCCCAGTGGCTTTTGGCCATTTTATATTGCGGCGTGGGTTTTTTTTTTCCCGTCTTCCTTCTTTCTGGGGGTAAAATCGATATGAAGAGAAAAGAGATGCATAAAAAATGCGGAAAGGGCTGCTTCGTACGAATTAATGTGTCCCGGGCACCGTGAAGATTTCTCCCTTCTCACGGCTGTTTGTGTGCACAGGCACGGGTACAGATTGAGTGAGATTGAGGTCTGCTGAGATTTGCTCTCCACAGCTGTTCTGTCGGGATAGCCGTGTCGAATGTTTCCACTCGCTAATTCGCGACGTTTCGCCTCCCACGCTGGAGGCATCTTCATCATCATCTCTTTCTTCCTTCGCGATGTTTCGCATCCCGCGTTGAAGGCATCATCAACGTGGGAGGTGAAATGTCGCGACGGCAATGGTAGGAACATCGACACGACTATCCTGAAATACAGCGATTCGCATACATCGAGCTGTGTAAACGTATAATGAGGTCCCCTTTTTTTGAGACTTGTCTCCCTGACACCGGATTTTTCCATGGCAACACGATTTCCATTGGGATAGAGCTTTTAATTTGCTTTATATATTTTTTGAATAAGCGTATCTCCAATTATGTACAGTGTGGGCCGTGCATGTGGATCGCATGTGGATTTACAGGGTGGTCCAGATGTCTTTCGACTTCCTTTTCATAGTTTTTTTTTCCGGTCTGTGACCTTTCACAAGCCCACACACTCACTACAATCCGTTCTTCAGTAGCATGTGAGCTCACATCAGCCATCTGAAATAAATAAGTACGGGTTATTTAAGACAGAAATGAACGAGCAAAGGCGAAGCATGTTAGGGGTCAATTATATTGGGTCACAAGAAATCTGCACCACCGTGTATATGTCAGTGGCCATATGTAGACCTTAGATTGTATGCATTGGCCATCATACACCTGTACATGTTTTTTTATTTTATGGTTATAGCTTTAGGGCAGCACGGTGGCGCCGTGAGTAGCGCTGCCGCCTCACAGCAAGAAGGCCCCGGGTGCGAATCCCGGCTCGGGTGCCTTGCTGTGTGGAGTTTGCATGTTCTCCCCCGTGTCCGCGTGGGTTTTCACCGGGCACTCCGGTTTCCTCCCACAGTCCAAAAACATGCCACTGCATAGGTTAAATTGGTTTCCGGACTAAGTTGCCCCGGGTACACTGTGATGGACTGACGTGCCGTCCTTGGTGTGGCCCTGCCTTGCGCCCTGTGTGTGCCGGGATAGGCTCCGGCTCACCACGACCTGTACAGGATTAAGCGGTTCCTGACGGTGTATTACTTTTCATGAAGGCACCGACAGACGCACACCGCTCACACGGTGGGCACGTACAGTGTGCGGCACGGAACGTTGACGAGCGAGCCTGTGAGCGGAGGTGCAAGCGCTCCCAGATGTTTCACCAGATGGTGCGCGAAGGCGCCCTGTTGAACATCCTCACCGATAATCACGCGCGCTGCTGGGCAGAATTACAGGAAACTGCGCTAACGTACCCCGTGTGTGACACATCAGCGGCGCGGCCATCGACCGCTATCGGTTTGCACTTAATGTGTACTGGCCGAGCAGCACTACTGTTAAGCTGCTGTGCTGAGGTTTTAGTTTCGGTGTTTCCGCTGCCCCGTCCCTGGGATGCTGCCGCGGTGCAATGGTGAGCACGCTCGAGTCTTAATCCAGAGGTCTCGGGATCAATTCGATTGCCCCGTGCGGCGGTTGAAGTGGACAGGCGTCTTAAACCCTGGACTCCGTCCGCGAGCGACTGTTAATGGTTAGTCGATCAGTAGGTTGCGTGCGGTGGGGTAACGTGTGGGCACTCTGCTTCCACCTCTTCCAGAATGCATGGTCGGTGTGGGAGAGTAGGCCAAGTATACTCTGTCTAGAGGGCCTATCTAGGGCTCCCTCTAACGGAGGGAGCACAGTGGCACGCTCACTAGCGCTGATGTCTCACAGCAAGAAGCCCGTGCGTTCGATTCTCAGCTCGGGCACCTTTCTGTGTGGAGTTTGCATGTTTTCCCCGTGTCCGCGTGGGTTTTCGTGAGAAAGAGCGCTCGACACAGCTATCCCGAAAGAACAACTCTGAACAGCAACCGTACATCAGTACAGAGGAGGAACGCTCGATGCGGCTATCCTGAACGAGCAGCTCTTGAAAGCAATTCTCCGGTAGCCGCTTGCAGCCGCGCGTGTTGCGACACCCGCACTTTCACAGAAACATGATTCCATCCCCCCCACTTTTTCCTGAGGTAGTCTCATATATGTTGCGACACCGGCACTTTAACAGAAACATGATTCCAGCACCCCCACTTTTTCATGCAACACCCCCGGTCGCGGCGGTGTTTTCCGCGTTACAATTTGTCGACAGTGGGTGTCCTCGATCCAAACGGCCTCGCGAGGACCAGCCGTGTCGTGGGGCCGCTGGGTCACGCTGAGCCGACGTCTCGACCGAGACACAGCAGGGTGGGGGCTGACAAGTCAGCATCTGGGTAACAAAACCCCGCCGAGCTTCCCTCGCCTGCCGCACGCCGTTTATTTCCAACGGCTTGTTGAATGCAAGCCTCGGCGGTATTTAAAACAAACCAAAAAAAATGGTGTAATCCCTCGCTGAGTGCGCTGTCCTTCGGTTGTAAGATATAGTAGACTCGTCGTGCCCTGGAGATGCGCGCGACGCCAAGCGAAGGAAACTGCAGTGCGCGGTGGTTCGTGCTCCGTGGTGAGCTTATGCCGCACGAAGCTCTTCTGTGCCACTTATTTATATATCCGTTTTTGTGCTTCTGCGGAGAAATGTCGACAAGCATTTGCAAGCATTTGCTTGTCGAACCGTCCCCTGCCCTACCCTTGCCCCCCACCCACCCACTGACATCTCAAAGAACAGAGAGTTTGGAACATTGAGATCACATTTGAAACTCACGATTGACTCTTGTCCACGTGGCGAAGTTCCGGCGGGAATGAATGACCGAATGTTCCCGATGTTTTACCCAGCCCAAGCAAAACGCAGGGTTTGAAGCTGCGTTGCAGCCATGTGCCTGTGATTACATCCGGCTCTCAAGTGCAGTGAGTGGAATGGCCACACAGCCCGCTCACCAAATTACATCTGTAACGCGTGGCACGGTATTCATTCAACATCGAAGGTTGTCGTTCAAAGAGAGAACTAAGTGGCGCAAGGAATCCGCAGAGAGGCATGGAGGGTGAAAGCAGCCACGCGGGTTAACCTGCGTCAACGTTTAACCAGACACTGCGTCCTATATATTATGATGTTATTGGTCAATTAACGAGCGTTTTTTTTGTTATGGGAGGGAACCAGAGAACTTTAGAAACACCACAAACAACACGCACACTTTTCTGCGCCTGTGACTGGCTTGCTGCCACCGAGGTCTGTCCGGGAAGCGGACCGCTTCTCAGCTGCCGTGTCGCTCGGCCTCCGCCATAAGGCCAGCGACGCGTCGCCGCCAAACGTGCACCTAGCAAATCGTCCAACCCCCCTAACCATCTGGCCGGCCCTTCAGCCAGTCATCCAGCTAACAAACCAATGAGTCCAGCCAGCTATGCGGGTTATGTATTACAATGAAATATGCATAGGGACACCATGTGGCGTCAAATCTGCCTCACTAATAATTTAGTGTTGATCAAGGCTGTGCTAACAGAGTTCTCTAATACAGTAGATTCCCATTAATTGGGACCGAAGCGATGCTGCAACGTACGGATTCTTAATGAAGCACCATTTATATTTGATGAACGCGCTTGACTCCGTCGCGACGCTGGGCGGGTGGCGGCGGCACGGAGACTGAGGTGGAGAGTCAAAACATATCCCGCGCTTTGAATCGATATCGCCGCGTAGTAATAATTACAACGGCCGCTTGCTTCGAACGGAACCAATAAAAAAACCACGCGCGCATGAACGAACCAAAAGTAAAATCGTGCGTACCGCTTAAAAATGTGTTGCCCATTATTTCCGCAAGCGTTATTTACCGTTTAATGTATGTTGTTAAACCGCGGACGCACAGCGGTGGTCATTGCTAAGCAAGAAAACAGCATCCCCAGCAATACAAGGAGTCTGTCATTAAATTGGATGAGATATTTTATTTAAAAGAATAACCCAAATCTAGATTAACGGTTAAATTGCACAATAATGTACAGTTCCTTTCCCTACTCCACTGCTGGATTAAGGCCTCCTCATGCTGTGCCAATCATGGGGAATGTTTAACCATACTTCGCCGGGTCAGTACGGGTTAGTAAGGTGTGTGTGAACGGGTGGAGTTGGGGGGCAGGTTTTGTCCAGATACCAGTATCAGCTATTGGAGGTTTATCCGCGGACCCATAGTCCCGTGCGCTCATCACTGCGTCATTGCTGCCATCACGATAATGCATAGTATACACTCGGGGTCTCATTTCGTCCGGAGCTGTCCACACTGTGGAGAGGATAGATAGGGTGGGTGGGTGGGGGGTAGTGCAAGGTCCAGGGGGGGCTGGTGGTTTGGTGTGCCAGAAAATATTCCAGGATAAATTAGACACTGCACCTAATGCTGTTGGCGCTTAGTCTGAAATATTAAATAAATGAATATACTACTTAGCGGCATGAACAGATGCACAATCATAATGACATATTTAAAAAGCTCTGGAGCCAGTGAGAGTGAAGGGATGAATATGGGCTGGTGGTTGCGAAATGCCCACTGGCGTTTGTGTGACGCATGGGCAGCAGAGGCAACAGCGGCGGCAGCAGCCTTTTAAATGTAGCCGACGAATTCTGCTGTACAGTACAGAGGTTTTTCACAAAATAAAGAATTCACCTCCATGAATATTAAAATGTACACCGCTACATTTTTTTCGTGGACTCTGCTGTGCATTTATGACCCCTTGGCCTCTCCAAAAAACTGAGATATTTCAGGATTATTAATCTTTTTTTCCAAGTCGACCATAGCCTACTCCGTATTTCTGGCTTTATTTTAATTTTTATCGCCGACACACGTATTAAGAAACTAAATGTACGCGCAATTCAGTCTCGTAATTAGCTGGCCGCTTTTAGTTTTGGGTCAGTCGGCGGTTCTCCTTCCCGGACGCACAGGGATGATGCCATCGGTGATCTGCGGCGACATCACGTTCGCATCATGACGCGCGCCGCGGGTCACAGCGCCCCGCACCGACCCACGTGTCAGTGGGGCGAGTCGAGCGGCCCAGGACAGGACGCGCGACGCGCGCGCAAGCTCGCCCCGAGCGATTCCAGGGCGACCGCGGTTGTCCGCGAGAGCGCCTGGAGGCCGCTGACACGGACACCGGGACATGCAGGACGGTGGCTGCGCGATTTTTAGAGCCATGTGCTCTGGAGGCTTTGGGTGTTGGCACACGCGCGCGGTACCTGTTACAAGCGATGCGTGAACGCTGCGGCCGCGAACGCGGTCACGCTTGGCGACGCTGTCACGGACAGCGGCTCCGCCAGCCGCCGCGCGGGGTCTCGGGGCCGCAGCTGTGCCGCGTAACACGGACAACGGTTGCAGTCACGAATTCCTCGGACGTTCGGACGTGCTGGTTACGTAAAATGTCGCGCGTGACGTAATTATTACGTCACGATAACGGACTGGAAGGAAGGCAGCGAGCAAGTGAGATCAAGTTGCGGCGGCATCAACGACCTCGTGACCTTGAGTTGATTTCTGACATTGTGCGTATTCCGCGTGAAGTATTTGAAACGTTTTTTTCGCATAAACATCGTACTTTATTTACGTTTATCGTTATAGAAGCGAACAGTAAGCAAGGCACCAAGGCAATAACATCGCTAACCATTTTAAGCCGTCGATTGAATGCGAAATGGTATTATACATAACAATAGCAGCAGTTCCATCGCCGTGACAACAACGAGCAAATGTCCTATTTTCTAAAGAAGATATTCCCGTAAAAAAAAAACCCCACCCAGAGCACGTTACCTACTAAACCACATCGAGCGAGCACTTACGCGGGTCGCACGAGCGATGGTTGTTAACCGGTGTGGACAGCGAGCTGTCAGAGTGAGCCGCCTCGTGGGATGACAGCACTCGCTGTTTCAGCACATTTACAGCTGCCGTCCGGAGGCCCCTCTTGAGGCTTCGGCTCGTAATCCTGACCACTCGCACGCAGGATGTCTCCGCGCACACGCCACGGATAAACGTGGATTTGTCCTCATTTGGCCGGTGGGTAAAGGCGAGGGAGCGACAGTGTGATGTTGAGCTGGCGTTGCGGGCGGTCCTGTGTCGGTGCCGTGGGTGGCATTTGGGGGTTAGGCCAACGTACGCGGACCAACGTAGGGGATCGTACGGAGACGCTGGCCGTAGCCAAAGGTACTGCGGATTTGTCCTTGTTTGGCTGGCTGGTTGAGCCGGATTCCACCAAGGGTGGCATATTTGAGGCCGACAAATCGCCGATCAGTCCGGTGGCCAAGTGTGCTCGACGCCCGCTGCCTAGGAGGTGGCCTTGTGAATGCCCTCACAACATTGACATTTACATTGATTAAGAAACGCCTTTGAGATCTGGATGAATTTAAACATTTGTTTCCCAGCCAACAATCGCGAGTGGTTTAGCAGTCGTTGTTTAGCTCCCCGGTATCTAATTTGCTTAAGCCACACGTAGCCTTTGTTGTTTGCCTTATTGCTGCGGTGTCTCCCGAGGGTACAGTAATTGAACAATTTCTCATTAAATATTCTAAGTGGTTTTGCTCGCACTCCGCGTGACAGATAACGGTCCCCACGCCGTGTCACGTGGCACGCTCTCCGGGCCTTGAGTCATGCAACATCTCTTATCCGGCACAATTGCCAAGTTCCCGAATCGCGAAGACACTCTGTGTTTTTACACGTTTGCCAGTCATCACACGTTTTGTACTTGAAAAGCACGGCGAATTCTACTTAGGTACGATTGCGATTATGCGTGTATATTTATATAAAGCAAATCTCTGGCACTGTATGTGGACGCCTGATCCGAGAATAAATCATGAAATGTTCCCGGCATTGTTAACTCGCACAAGCGAATTGATGTCGGGCAGCCGGGAATATGATACTACTTCCATTTATTATTATAATGATGCCGTTGATTTACACAGGGAAGCCTAATTACCGAGTCTAAACACCCTTTTTCACGGGGTCCCAGCGGCATTTGGTTGTCTGGCGGCTTCGATGAATGAGTGTTTGGCATGTGGTTGGCAACCGGAGCACCGAGAGAAACCCCGAAAACCCACGCGGACACGGGGAAAACATGCAAACTCCACACAGAAAAGTACCCGAGCTGGGAATCAAACCCGGGAATCAAACCCAGGAATTCTGGCTGTGTGGCAGCAGCGCTACTCACCACCCCATCGTCCCGCCAGTGATATATGATCAACCCTCCAACCGTACAATAGAAAAAAAACAGATTACACGGTGACTATACAGTATTCATTGATTCTGAGCCCGGAACTTAATATCGCCAAGGCCAGTTCAGTACTGCAAGCCGAGCAGCAACACATTTATTTTTAAAGTTTCATTCATCTGAGCTCTTGGGAAGGTGTGTGCCTCCTGCTGTGCTTACAATATTACAATGATGCGCTCAATCGGATTTGATTAAACCATATCGAATCAACCGTTTGGCTACAAAAACACAATGTGACGGGCTGTCAGATATTGTCCGTCAACTGCGTTACTTTGCGAGTAAGTTTGGAGTGCGGCTGTGCACCTTAAAACGCAAAGTGTTAGGCGTCGTAACCTTCCGCACTGAGATTCCTCCCCGCTGATGCCAATGTACAGCTGCTTGAATGGCACGTCGTAGGTGCTGTGGTTTTCTTTTTAGAGGGGCACACGCTATCGAAAGTGCCACCGTACACTCGTTTATTGCCGTGACCTCGCGCTGTAATGTTCTCTTGGGTTTTCATTAATTCCCAGTCCCCGCTTAATCCTGCGGAGTGTCGCGGGGTGAGTCGCAGCCTATCCCCGGCACACACTGTGCAAGGCAGGGCTATACCCAGGATGGGACGCCAGTCCATCACCAGCCCAGTGCGTTAACCGTGACACCACGGCAGCGTGTCCTGCAGTAAATGACCCTTAACAGGGAATCTTTCGACCCTTCGATATTTGTAGCTGTAGGTGTGTTTTACGTGTTGTTGCGGATGGTAAAATGTAAGTAAAAGTTACATGCGTTCCGTTATGGAGCAGCCGCTCCGCTTGCAAATTCATACGAATACCAGCTGCTTTTCACACTAATCGGATTTACCCAAATTGTTAAAAAAAGGGAAAATATTAGAGGCCAAATATTTTAAGTACCTGGGGCCACGGTGGTCATGTGACCACACATCACAACATCACAGCGGGTGGGGGGCGGTTCTGTAGGACATTAAGGGAGGAGGGGAGAGTGGGGGGCTGGAGATCCGTTGCCAAGAACAACCCCCACCACGATAACATTGGTAATGGCGAGATGTAATGAGAGGCGAGACAGAGAGGGGGAAATAAATGGAGAGAGATGCAGAGACAATGAGAGGTGGGACACGGGGAGAGGTGAGGGCAGAGAGAAACGGAGGGAGACTCAGAGGGGAACACGGGGGGAAATCAGATACGCAGGGACACAAGGAGAGACAGAGGGACAGAGAGGAGACAGAGAAATATCAAGAGAGACAAGGACACAACAAGACACACAAAGACGAAGATCCCCCGTATAGCTTTAACATATTGTAGGCTCAAGTGCTGTTAGCGAGCACCTATTAAGGCCAGCCGGGCACTCGAGGGAGTGAGTGAGTAGCACCATGCTCGACCGCCTTTGTCTCCCTGATGGCGATGTTTAAACGTCGTACCAGGTACTTATTTGAGGCTGAATCGATCTAAGGGAGGCCCCGGACCCGAATAGTAAATTGTCACCGGTCTTGGCCGTGAGCGGGACTCGAACTGAGGTCGCCAGGTTAGTAGTACAGCGCGCTAACCACGACAGTACTGCTCCCCACGTAATAATAATAATAGGAGTGACACACAGACCATTGATGGAAACTGGCAAAAATACATAAAAATGGTATGCTATTCAGCTTTAAATTTGAATCAAGCCAAAAACGTAACTGTGCATTCCATATTTAATCGAATAGTAAAACGTTATGTTTGGTGCCCTCATCGTCCAGACAACTCAACTGAAAGACACGGTCATCACCTTTGACCCCCTGACCTAAGTTATATTCAGAGCTCTGGCCAACATCAGTGACAAGTGATGTCTGAATCAATCCTAAGTCCCGACCCTTCAACAACCCGCACTCACCAGCGGGTTCAAGTATGGTTCGTCATTCAGTCAGTTTTTATTCAAGCTGGAAGGAATCGTTGAGCCTGATAGCTCTTTTTAACAGTTGTCCAGCGGGGGAGGGGCAAGCATGCTAAAACAAGTCAGGGCATCGGGGGAAAATTAGTTAGGACAATTAACCTAGGCAGCATGTCTTCGGACGTTGGAAGGAAATCGGAGTAGCCGGTGAAAATCCACGCGGGCAAGGGGAAAAACATGCAAACTCCACACAGAAAGTCACCCAAACCGGGAATCGAACCAGTTAAAAAGCCAACCATTACTGGCAAGGCACAGGGAAACGCGAATCCAGGAATGCATTTTCTAAAGCTGTAACTTACTGCGGTAGTGTTATTGTTGTTACAATTGTTGCAACTAAAACGACACTCACCACTTTCATCATTAACGGTGGCGTGTATACAGTAAAACCTCGATTTAACGGACATGCATTCCACGGACTTTGGAAGCAAGGGACGCTGTCGACTACTTGCAAGACAGCAGTCTGCATTGAAAACAGTGGAAATAATATCTTGTTTTGTGTTAGTGTTTTTCATTGTTGCTATCAGACACACGTATCACTCTGTCTAATGAAGTGCAACGGACTTCCGGACACCCTTTCCCCCCTATTAGTCCGTTGAATCGAGGTTTTTACTGTAATGGAATAATATATAGAACAGGGTGACGCTTTGGGCAATGGCCCCGCGTCTGGTGAGAGAGAGAGGTAGCAGAGACTTTGGCTCGTAGTTGTAGTTCGTAATTTAAACTGTAAGGCAGTGACGTTGATTACCCGTGTGGCGAGCGTCGTAGGCGATGTTCCTGCTCCCGTCCGCTCATACATTCCCTTATTGTCACCCAGATAG
>JAZEWU010000019.1:5766993-5780973 GCA_036362915.1 Geotria australis | reverse complement strand
CTGACAGGGATCGCCACGTGAACGCTTCTATCTTGACCCCCACAATATAGATAAAGTATTTATTTTTCACATCTGTTCGTTCGGGATAGCCGTGTCGAGCGCAGCCCCTCTCTCCCTTCGCGACGTTTTGCCTCCCACGGTGGAGGCATTCTCAGGAGTCCTGAGTTCCGAGTTTGTCTCAGGACGCCAGAGGATGCCTCCAACGTGGCAGGCAAAACGTCTCGAAGGAGAGAGCGGGAGCGCTTGACACGGCTATCCCATAAGAACAGCTTTGAAAATCAACCACCATGCATTCGAGCCGTGAAAACCTACATCAGTGCAGTCTTTTAACGATCAAAATGTGCGTGGTGAAGCGAGCGTCAGGACTGTTCCATCGGTAGTCAACTCCGGTCGAAGGGAAGCATCGCAGAGGTCAGCAGATGGGTTGTTGTGTAACAAAACCTTGGCTGGGTTTGGCCCGTCCCGCGAGCTTGATTGTGAGATGTCCCTGCAGGAGTCCGTCGTTGTGATGTAGCCACTCACAGCGGGGGGGTGGTGGTGGTTTGCTCTTTCATCTCCCTTCTTGCCAGTGTGCGCTGTGTGTCAGAGGCTTATGAATGATGCTATCGGGCATCCGATGACAGCTGCCCTTCACGAACAACAGGGATCGAGGGGCATGGTCACAAGACGCGAGCATCGGGCGTTGGGGGTACTAAAACAAAGCTGACTCGCGCGGCGTGCAGTGCAGGTGCGGCACGTCCGTTGACCCCATAGCACCTGGGCCTGACCCATGACCTCCTGCCACCTCGCCGCCACTTACCCCACATGACCGCGAGGTGCACCGAACACGGCCACGCGTGCTTTAGCGGCGGTCACCAACGATTTTACGCAGACACGCTGTCCTTGTCAAACGCGGCACGAGCCCGGTACATAACAAATCCGGAGTGTTATTGTGCAGAGCCGTGTGTCCGTTTGGGTGACAGACGCTCGGTCTGGAGAAGGCCCCCGTTAAACAGAGACTCTCAACAGAGGCTGCTCCGCCGTTTAGACTGCATCGCCGTGCCACTGTCAGGTCAGGCTCACTCCCTCCGTCATGTTGCACCGGGTACTCACGATTTGGCTGCCAAGATGGCGCATGTTGGGCAGCTACCAGTAATTAGCACCTTGGAGGTACGCACAAACTCAAAACCGGACATATCGTGGGAATAAGATTATCTTGCAACACTGGAAGTCCATATCACTGCATTGTCTCGAGCACTGTTTTACTGTGAAATTGACAAAAAACCAGGGCTTTTACGATCGCAGGAACGCTTACAGATTTGCCAGGGTAACTACCTCAACAGGACAATGCTTAGAAAACCAGGACAGGTGGCAATTCCGACACAAACCGTCGCTGATTGAGGACTCCCTGTCATTCCCGATGACTTAGTCTGCTGGAATTCCTCTCTCCGCTCCGTTGAGACCCCCCTCCGACCATCCCACCCACCCACCCACCCCCGAGCACTCCCGACAGATTTCCCAGGACAGCGACCTCAAACAAACGGGACGGGCCTCAAAACCCCAGGACAGGTGGCAACCGTTAGGCGAGCATTTCTGTCTTAGGCGAGCACCGTCTTGTGTGTTCAGCTCGTTTTGTGTTTGTGCATGCGAGAGAGGGGGGAGGGAGGCGCGAAGAGGATCCTTTCTCTAGTGGACATGCTGTTATTATGTGTGATATGCTTGAAAGGGCGCAGAGCAGCATGTAATTACAGGGGTCTGTAACACCATTATGAATAAAATTACATGCGTGCCCCCGTGTAAACAGTCTGATCAAAAGGGTGGTGGGGGGGGGTCACGGAGAAATGCGTCGTTGCGCGGTGTATTTCACCGATAAAGTATGTTTTGGTCAATTTTGATTGCGTCGCACAAGCGATGATCCGTAATTAGCTGGCAGGGATCTCGCGTCCTGTCAAAGTAATGAATGCCTCGGCGCACCAGACTCATGCACGATCCTAGCTCGTCCCCTGCTGGCGCCGATGCTCATTACAGCGCACCTTGCCACAGGTACTCCAGGTCATAGAACACGGAGACGGGCATTCAATCGGCTACTCGAATCCACCGATGCTCCTCAAACAAACTCGCTCTCTGCCACCCGAACGTGTGTTAGGCGGCTTTGCCCTGGGACGGATAGCGCAATGGACTCGCGCTCCTAGACAGAAGCTTACCAAGGCGGCGGTGGCGACTTGGTGCCGGCGACTTGGTGCCGGCGATGTCCAACGTCCGGTGACCGGACCGATGGGGGGCAGCGGGCTGTCGCGATGGTGGGCAGCGGCGGTTGCGAGCGATCTAGCGAATGGCTTTTCGCAGCCTGAGGGAGGCAAGAATGGATGGCGGGCGTGCGGCTCAGCGGCCGCTCATTAATCTTGCTCTTGGCGGGAAATCATTAGGTAATAACGAGCCGGGATGGCAGGGTCCGGTCTGGGCCTGCCTGGCGGGGCCTCGGGGGTGGTGGTGTGGGAGGGATGCTGGTTAGGTGGGGTGCTCACGGCCCCTGTGCACCCCCACGCTACGCGACGTTTTCCTCCAGACCCGCTCCCCGCCTCAGTAAACTTAATTACCACCTCCCCTCCCTTCCCCTCTGGGAGGGCGTCTCTATCCGTGCTCAGTGCGTCTCTAAGCGACAGCTCCATCCGTCTTGCCAGGCTCACTCACCTGCCAATGGGCCTCCCAATAAACTCTTTCATTTGTTCCTGATTTGCCGCGTCCCTTTCATCGGTGTTTTGTCCAGTGTTGGCTTTGTTTTCATTTCACTCCTCTTGTTTCGTCTTATTAGAATCGGATGAAGTGCCTCGATTCGTTTGCTGCCGTATCTGGGTTGGGAGTATTTTTTTTTTCTTTCGGAGCCTGCTATGGAAATTCACGCCTATTGCCGTATACTCTGTCCCGTCTCTCGTGTGGCGTTTGCGAAGGAAACTGGCAGAACGTTGTGACTGTGTGTTGAGTCTTGTGATCCATTCGACGGCGTCAGGTGTTGATTGATGGACGGCGTTAGTACTTCCCTGTGTAAACGTTTGTACCGGGCAGTTGCCTGTTTTTTTTCCTGCTAGAACACATACGTGAATGGGTGTGCAGCACTTTAAGAGGAATAAGCACATACTTAATGAGGAAATGACGTTTCAGCCGATAGGACTAAGAGTTTTGCATCAATATCATTGCACGAGATGGATCGCAGCTATAGGCCACTGGAGTGAGCTTGGACAGCCACGCAATCGTTGGCACGCGAAGAATAACAGTACATGCAGTGCATAATATTCTCCTAGTTTATTATTGTCACAGTTTAGAATTCAGTTGTTTATTAGACATCCCCTTCTCCCATTAAGAGCCTCTCACATGTCAAGATGTGTTTCTGTCCGTGCACAGCAAAATGCGATGCTTGACTGAAGGATGCCACTGCAGACACTGGTCCATCACTGGACTAAACAATACGGTGGGCTACAGATGAGGCATCTGCTGATGTGTATTGACCCCTGTGGGATTCGTAAACAAATGGAATGCTCTGCAGCAGAAAACAGAGTCAGGCTGCTGTGTTGCGTGCGCTGGATCACTTAGGAAATCATGACGTGATCGAGAGCACTTGTGTTTATTTAGGTCTGCATATTTTACCTCGAGTGCGGGGGATGTCAATTTTTTATTGAATTGGTTAGAAACAGATGAGACCCCCTCCCCCATTGAAAGCGACTGTCTCTTTTTCAACAAGGCCTGAGTGAGAAAGAAAGCAACTAGAAAAACATAAATGCAAAATCATGCTTCCAACGTGGGAGGCGAAACTTCGCGAGAGAGAGGGAGGTTGCTCGACACGGCTAGTCGTCAATCTTCAACTAAGCTAGAAGGAACCGTTGATCTATGTAGCTCTTTTTAACAGCTGTCCAGCAGGGAGAGGTAAGCGAGTTACAACTTCTCAGGGCACCAAGGGGCAATTTAGTCAAGACAATTAACCTAGGCAGAATGTCTTTGGACTGTGCAGGGAAACCGGAGTACTCGGCAAAAACCTACACAGACACTTAGAGAACATACAAACTCCACACAGAAAGGTACCTGAGCCGGGATCCAAACCCAGGAGCTTCTTGCTGTGAGGCAGCAGCGCTACTCATTGCGCCACCAAGCCACCCTATTTTGGGATTTTTCTAATGAATGTAAATTAAATTAGTATCAGAAAAAAATACCAACATACTAATTTGACAGATGATAACGCTCTTAGCTTGTGCATGACATCAGTCAGTGAGTTCTAGATAACCCCATATGTCTGGCAAAATATTTGTGCATGCCCTTTGACCTGCTCATATTTGTGACCCTCGGGTAAAAGGCGCTATATTAAATTTATATTATTATCCTCAGCCCCACATTGCAGCCTTCTTTCCAAATACGTTTTTCGAAAATATCCTGCAGTTCATTTCCATTAAATGTTGTAAATTACGACTCTCTCATCAAACACGAGTTGGTGAGTATTCTGTCCACTTTATATTTCGCCTTCATTTCTCCAGTCCAATGTTTTTTTGTTTGTAAACTGCGTTCTAACGTCAGTGCCAAGTGCCTTGCCGAGAGCGCGGCTCCTTGTCTGACTCCTCTTATTTTTAATTTGTTACCCTCTTCATGGAATTTTAGCGACTCCGTTCCATCTTTATAATTCATCTCCACATATATTTCCAGACATTGTATCCATTATTAAATACCGATGTGCATGTCACCACTATAAATAATGAACCAACTAGGAACGGTGCAGTGAATGCGGGGGCAAAATAATACAATTTAAAAACGCAGAGAACTCTGCAGTATAGCAAGACAATTTTTTATATTGTGCCTTGCCCTCAGTGCATTTGAGGACTGCATATCACCTCACTTGGCTGAGAAGGCAGATTAAAGGTGAGCCACACCTAACCTGCTGAGTGCACTGTATTTGTCAAGGAGGCCCCTAGACCCCAGAGCAATTATTTAAACCTGCCACAGAATGTCCTGATCAGAACATTGAGAAATAAGAAATGTCATTTTTTATTTTCTTAGAGCGGAAGAAAAATAACTTGCGTAAAATATCGGCAAAGCCTGAAGGTGAATAATTGTGGTCTGGTTCTTGATTCCGCGGATGATATTCTTTGACGTGTTAGAATCTTACGAAGCTGTATGTAAATTATAAAACCTGATTACATATATTTCTTCTCCACTCCATAAAAAATAAGAATCGGTGTGTCCTCCAGCAGCCACACTTCGTTTACACTTTACAAACATCGTACAAATTGAGATTAATTTCTCATGGAATATTTTCCGGAAGCACCCCACCTCTTAATCTTCTTCTTCTTTGCGATTCTTCGAAGCACGATGGCTAGCTTCTGGACATCGTTGTCTTTCAGCTTGGCTTAATTAAAAATCCCTTGGAAAAAATATTTACAGGCGTTCAGCCCTGGACAGCTCCGGCTAAAATTAGGCCCTTTGTCCAAGGAAACTACTGAAGGAAAGCACGTTGAGCTGATCTAAATTAAATGCATTGCGACAAGAAAGATAAACTTGTGATTTTTATCTCTCGCTGCTCTGGAAGTAACCGACCAACGGGCATCATCACCACTTCTTGTTTGGACCCTAAGACAGCAATCACGCATTACAAGCGCGTCATCATATCTTAACTCAGGGCGCCATTTGCTGGCCAAAGTGCTTTACTGCAACCCTCGTATTGCTCTCTTTGTGTTGGAATACGAACACCTTTTATCCGAGACCCGATTTTAAGCTATTTTTAATATCCGTGCCACCGAACAATTCCTAGAAAAATCTTCTATCCCTGTATCTGCACCTTTCTGTGAATACAAGGAACTGGCGGCACGCTGGCGCAGTGAGTAGCGCTGCCGCCTCACAGCAAGAAGGACCCAGGTTCGATTCCTGGCTCGGGTGCCTTTCTGTGTGGAATTTGCTCGTTCTCCCCGTGTCCTCGTGAATTTTTGCTGGGTACTCCGGCTGCGTCCCACAGTGCAAAGACATGCTGACCAAGCAAATTGTCCTGGCTAAATTGCCCCTGGTGCCCTGTGGTGGACTGGTGTCCCATCCCGGGTATAGGCCAAGTTATCTACTAACTAGCTTACCCCTTTCCGCTGCCCAACGGTTAAAAAGAGCTACATAGCTTAACGGTTCCTGCCAGCTGAAATAAAAACTGACTGATTAGGAAGCTGTGTCAAATTCAAACAATTCGCACTGATGAATTGTCTGCAAGTGGTCTCTCAACATTTCTGAATGTATTTCTATCAGCCAAGTTTTTTTGCCCGGACAAGAGGCGTGAAATTCATCCAATCTATCCCATTTATCCGTGGGAAAACCGTGCGTTTTAGCAGGAGTCATTTTCGCGGCTAATCTGCCGATAACTCCCGGTACATCACGACGGACAAGATTATTGCAAGTAAAATGTACGTTTCCAGGGCGACAGGTGGAAATAATTCGCTCGAAAGGCCACGCTGTGCACAGAAGGAGTGAGCAGGTGCGACGGAACTATGTGACTCTGATTAATTCACTTGCACGGAGCAGAGTGGAATTTGGAAGACTGTTTAGATTCTGAACAGTGGAGGGCCACTCGTGATTCCAAGGCAGGCATCTCTGACGCTATTGACATTTCCTCATTAAATACATTGTGCAGGTGCAGTCCACATTTACCCCACTGTGCAAAATGCACTCTGTGGACGCAAGTGTAATTAATGTGTGCGGTCACCAGACCCAAAGTATTGACCACATCTCACGCCACACGCCAGTTCGATCACTCACAAGCAGCGTCTGAGATATCCACGACGAGGCTACTCCTGAAGCCTTCCACTCGCTCACTCAACGATCTCGACGTGCACGCCTAAACGTTTCCGATCGACCCCCTGCAGGAGCGAAAGTAACTTCAATCTATTACCGGTACGGTGGGATCGCAAACCTCCCCCTTCCCACCTGTAATGTACTGAACGCTTAATAATAATAATAATACATTATATTTATAACGCGCACATATTCATTCGATTTCGAAGGTATTAATTCGAAGAGAGAACGACTCAGGGGAGCGAGGAAACCGCAGAGAGGCGGAGGAGGCAGCCAGGCAATTCGCCGGCGCCAGCATTTTGCCACACACTGCGTCCGATATATTATGATGTTATCGGCCAATTAATTAGGCACTTTCTTATCAGTACATCGTACTGGACCGGTACCGGCTTACCTTCACCTCTGGCTCCTCACCACGACGGTTCAATCGGAAATTGGACTCATTGCTTGGTGGACTATAAAATATGATTGTCTTTTCGAACCGTGCCGCATAGCTCATTTATAATGTATCTCACCGCAATTGAAGTTCTACTTCAAACGTTACAGAGGTTAATGTTTATTTTGTTTGCTTAATGTTTTGTATCGTAACAGGGTGACAACAGCAATTTTAAAATATATACGTCGAAATACCGTACCGTTATTCTGCCATATTATTTCACTGAGAATAAGAGGCCATCGTAAAGTGAGGGACCGGTGTGTATTGGTGCCGCGTTGCAACCACCGAATAATAATAATAATAGCATTTATATAGCGCCTTTCACCCGAGGTTCACAAAGCGCTGCACAAAGCTGCAGAGAGAATGACATGTCAACAACGACAGAGCACGGAAAATCAGCAATATTTTTTTTTTTTTCCGAGCTGTGGAGCGAACGGCACAACAACAACGGGGAGACAGAAAACTGAGAATAGCGGCCGCTGGACAGCCGGCCATGCGGCCTCGCCTCAAGTGGCCGCGTGCTTCAGAAGAGGCCACGAGCTCACAAACAATAATGAATGCCTCGACGCCACCGTGAAGCTGTCCTCGGCAGTTCCGCTTTCAATGCTCAGACATGCTCGCTTTTAAAACTGGAGAGTGATCTCGGCAAGGACATCTTTGGGGATGGGGAGCACCGGCGTGAGGGATGAATGGGTGGATCGCGCGTTTCAATCCGGCTCTTGCGAGCACCCTCACAATGGTCCCCGCTCTCAGCGAAGGTGTTGCAAACGTCGCAAGTGGATGGGTGCGCTAGCTGAGGCCCTCTCGCCGTTAACAGAGAGGAGAGACGGATGCTCCGGGATAACGGTTGTAGTTGTGTGTAACTGCATTGGTTGCCTTTCAAAGCTGTTCTTTCGGGATAGCCGTGTCGAGCGCTCCCTCCCTCTCTTTCGCGACGTTTCGCTTCCCACCTTTGCGATATCTTCAATGTGGCAGCGGTCGACACGGCTGTCCCGAAAGAACAGCTTTAAAAAGCCACGAGCATGCATCCAGCCGTGAAAACCTACATCAGTACAAAGTGCCTTCAGTCTCATGATAATAAGAACGTCTGACATTTTACGTCCAATACTTCGACAATTGTGATCTTGCAATGAGCTACATCTCTGCACGCGGTTGGCTGGCTATGGAAGCATATCTGTTTTCTGCAGCCGACAGTTATTCGCCAATGTACAGCTTTCAAGCAAAGCCAAGATATATTCTTTCATTAAAGATGTGAAGTTTACATGGGGTTTTCATTACAAGTTTTTATAAGAAGTGCCCAGGGTTATACCTCAGTCGCACCTAGATTGTACACGAAAAATTGAGATTCCAAAGCTAGAGATAGTTTTGTGCAGTGATTGTATTCCCATACCGTATTGCACCCGTTCATGTTTTGTTTAGTGCATTTTACATGCAAGCACACACACACAAAATTCTTATATATATAGCATACATATAGGTGATCGTGACTCACTGAAGGAATGAGTGATGTACATTCTAATGAAGTTCTCGAAGTAATGGAAGATTGAAAATTGGCACAAATATAGCCATCTGCGTGCTTCGTAATTGGAAACATCGGAAAGGCAGAATTTTTAAATAGTGGGCTCCCTAAAATATAAAGCGACACGGCAACACGAGAAACAGATGGGATATGATGATGATGATGATAATCGCCAACAGTGGACGACATCTGCTGCTGATGCTGCAAGTTTGTGAACCCAGTAACCTCCTCGATGGGGCTTCACGGGGAGAAGAGATGAGAGGGGGAGAAGCTGAATATGAAAGTGGATTTTCAATAACTATCAAGTGCTCTTGGAAGCGTGTGACCCCCCCCAAGCTGATGGAGAGCACGTGACGCCTGCTACCGCATACTCGTAACGCAGAAATACGATGGGCAGTAGATGCCGGCCTCTTCGTGGCCCTTGTGCAGCGCTTTGTGACCCTCGGGTGAAAGGCGCTATATAAAACGCTATTATTATTATCATCATTAAATGTTATACGAACACAAATTAAGAAAAAAAACACGCGTGCCAAAGGTCAGCCTCGGCTTTAATTGCCATTTTCATTAAATTATTATGATACAAGCTAAGGTAACAAATACGTAGTTGGTTATATTTTGCGTAGCTGGTGGAGTCGTCGCCGATTGGTTATCACACTGGCCCTATGAAGCCAGTGACCTGAGTTGAATTCCCGGCCATTGCTGAACCAGTGCTGAGCACCTCGCTTCACTCACCTGCATTGATCGGCGTGGTGAAGTGTGGAATAAACAGATATTTTTGCAATGCAGATGTTGGCCTACTCTTCCACACTGGCTGAGAAGCTTTTGAAGAGCTGGGAGCACCCACATTTTGTTATTTTAATATATATTAATATATATTTGCATTCGATTTTGGAAATGTGCGTGTTTGATACGTCGCAGAAATCCTGTAAAGAGCTTGCGAGCTCACTGGGTAGTTTTCTGCTGTAATAATAAACATCTATCTATACCCACTTAATCTGCTGAGTGGACCGAACAGGGTGGAATTTAAGAAACTTGCACCGTTGTTTCAACTGCCACGCCGGGAGATCAAATCGGACCGGCAAACTCTAGATTGCAAACCCAGGGTGCTAACCACTTCCAACCAGGTCAGAGCGGTTCACTCGTAGACAACAGGGTGCAATCACAACGTTCAGCGTCCTCTCGAGAAAAGGTGTTTGAGATGGGTGCCGTGAATCACACTTGTTCAGTTGGGAAATGTTCACACTTTTGATGCGCACATTTGCCATGCAATCTGGATCGATTACACCCAAGAGTCCAGGCCAACGCTTAATTGCGGCTATTACTTTTAAATACGCGTTTAAATTTAATTGCTTGCCATAAAACATAGTCGTGGGTCCGACATGTCATTTGTCGTTGAAAGAGCAATAGTTTTATTAGGAGAAATATTGATTACTCTATATGCATAAACCATATATTGCTGAAGCAAAGGAGGAAGATGATCGTGCAAAACGTGATACCCGAACGTTAGGTTGTTCATAGGGCCCAGAATTGCCACCCAAAAATGAATGTTAAACCTTTTAAATTGCCGTCACGATTCACATTGTAATCGGGTCGCAGCTGCAGATAGCAGTAATTTAATACCATTTTTACTCATTAGTAAGGTGGCACGAGTTTCATAAATTACCTTGTGCAAACACGACTGATTGAAAATTGGAAACGGTACCATTTCAAACAGTTTCGCTCCATCGCTCAGCGAACGCATGTTTGATTTGAACTAATCTTCACTGAGTAAATTTTCGCCGGGAAGTTACACCGGCGAAATCAAACAAAACCCCTCTCATTTTCTCCCCCAGCTCCGATGGCATCCAAGTGTGTAATGCCAGAGCAGCACTTTCACGCCCGCTGGAGACATACGTATGCATTCTTCCGCCCTGGTGAGGCCCGACTTATCGGTGTCACATCTCACCGGAGGGCCCAGTTGGTCTTGAATGCAGCGGAGAAACCCGTTAGCTGACAAGGCCAACGAGAATGGCAGGGAGGACACAAATCTCTCGGGCGGCCCGGTGAGCAGCGATGTGAGCAGCTGTGTCGCCTCACAGCAAGAAGGTCCCGGGTTCGATCTGATTCCCGGCTCGGGTGCCTTTCTGTGTGCAAGTGTGCACGTTCTTCCCGTGTCTTCCAGTTGTTTTCACCGGCTCCTCCGATTTCCTCCCACAGTTCAACGACACGCTGCCAAGGTTAATTTGGCCTGACTAAATTGCCCCCGGTGCCATGAGATGCTGTAACTTGCTTAGCCCTTCCCGACGGACAACTGTTAAAAAGAGCTACATATCTCAAGGGTTGCTTCCAGCTTACATAAAAACGGACAGACTGACTGGGTGAGGGTTAGCGTTGCCATCTGTCTTGGGTTTCCCAGCATCGTCCTCCTTTCGACGTAGCTGCCATGGAAAATCTGTGCGGTTTTCACAGGACGTTAGAATTCCCGATTTTTGGCAGTCACGGGTACAGATTTCCATAGGTCAAAAAACGAATTTGAGGTATTTCACTACATTATGAGGCTCTGTCGTTGTTGACATGTCGTTCTCTCTGCAGCTTTGTGCAGCGCTTTGTGACCCTCGGGTGAAAGGCGCTATGTAAATGCTATTATTATTATTAATGAACCACTCAAGGTAATCCATTTACAAATATCTGTTTTACAGTCTTTCCCCTGTTGGTTGCACTTCAGAAGGGGCAGTTAGATGTTTATAATTACAGCAGAAAATACTCGGTGATTCCTGTGATACCACAAGCGTACAAACTAATCAACATAAACAAAATATAAATCAGAAGGTAATACAACGAATTAACAGCATCATTGTGCAAGGAAGACGCCTTCGCCACAATCATAAAGTAAACTGTAGCACAGAGTATTGCACAGGACAAAAATGTCAAATAACTCCAACAAATGCATCAGTGACAAAGCAGTGGAATAGTGTAACAGTGCGATGGGAATAAGCTGAATAAGCGTATTGCATTATAAAAACCAAGAGCATATGCACCTCTTGAAACCACCTATCATTGTTTTACTTATCGAAGCTAGGCGGAAATGTAACTTATAATAGAGATCTAAGGTGGCTCATCGAAGCTAGTGATTATTAGCCTCGAGTTCACAGCAACAGTGTTCCAACGAGTGCGCGTGAGTGTCGGTGCATCGGGTAAAGGACCGAGCCCAAAGCCGGCACTTAAAGAGGGCCCGCCACTAGAGTTATTACTAATCAGTGGGTCGTCGACACGTTGGCTCGAGGGTACGACGAGGTCAGCCCTGAGCAATTCCACATTACTTAACCCGGCGCGGCGCGCCTCGGAGTGGAGCACAATGTTCTGGGTCGAGCTCTTAACAGGTAACAGCAATCGATGAGCTCATCCTCCACAAAGCTAAGCATTGTCAACTTGTGCCGTGTGCCTCTCGGCGTCTATGAAAATTGCTGCCCCCTTAGCCGGGCTCGCGATGGGTAATTCATAACGGCTTCCTTTGTGCATGATTACCCCCGCGGTGCGTGGCCTGGGTGTGAACCAGGTGTGTGATGATGATGGTGATGTATTGCTCAGTCCCAATCTGCAGATGTTTTGGATTATTTGTTAGAATTTAATTCGCTCTCTGGCACGTTCGATGGGCTTAAAAATTGCTGAGGCTAGACACATAGCGGAGGCTAAAAAAAAAACGCGACGCGTGTGATTTGATTCGCGGTGGTCGCGGAGTAAACGTGACCAACGGAACGAGCGGTGTGCATCGTCATAGGCGTCATCGCCAGCGATGATCTATCCACTGCTGAATGAAGGCCTGTCCGGGCTGTGTTTGTTGTGTCCTGTAAAGAGCTTGCGAGCTCACTGGGTATTTTTCTGCTCTAATAATAAACATCTATCTATCTATCTCACCATCCTGCGATGTGCCAATCCACCGACCATATAAAATAACCAGAGATATATATATCTATAGAGTAACCAGAGATATGTATCCATGTGGAGTGCGGCGCAGAGATTCGAGCAATACTGGCAGCTGGCTTGCCCAGTCGTTCGAGCACTGGGCACTAAGACAGTCTGTCACTGGCTCATCCCTGCAGGGAGTCAGTCATCTGAGTGCTGACTCGTGGGTTATTAAAGGGTCTCGGTATTCATTGGCAAGTCTGGATAATGATTCTCTGTTTAAGCTAAAATCCCACCATTCAATATAGCAACTTGTTATATATTTTAAAAAGTAACCGCAGCACAATGAGACGCATCTGATCTGTAGCTCAGTCAGTCAGCAGGGAGGGGTTAGCAAGGTATAACATATCAGACTACCGGGGGCAATTTAGTCAGGAGAATTAACCCAAGCAGCGTGTCTTTGGACTGTGGGAGGAAACCGTAGTGCCCAGCGAAAACCCACGCGGACACGGGGTGAACATGCAAACTCCGCACAGAAAGGCAGCGTAGCAGTATCACGCCGCAACCATTATAATACGGTACTTATTTGCGTTTGCGGTGCATCCGCCATAAATCCTAGTCCCTCGGCCAAAACCACTAAAGAGCCGCTGCATCAACCTGGCCCTGGGTGAACTTAACCGGAGCGCCAGAACAAGAGCCGGGAGAATCCACACGCCTACCGTGCGTGCACCCACCCCCCCCCCCCCCAAAAAAAAAACTCGAGTCCCGAACGCGCCCACATTCGGCCGGGCGCTTCGATTTGCGAGGCCGGCCCGTGAGCTGTTGCACAAAAACCTCGTTTGTGCTCTTACAGCGGCCCGCGCGTTGGCCTCGGGAGGCCGCCGTCTGGCTCGATCAATGCTGTCTGCGCTCGCCAGAGGGGCTGGCTGCTGCAGGGAAAGGGGGCCCGGTGTAACGCAATCGTTCCCCCCGGCCGGAGGGCGATGGTGTGCCCGCCGCTGGTTACCTGTTTAAAATCAAAGCGCGGGGAACAACGCTCCGACGCGCTGGAAGCTTGCCGTTTTTGATGAGTTTATTTCTGGCGTTGCGCGCTGCGGCGTTTTATCTGTGTCTGTGTCGGGCGGGCGGGGAGGACTGTGGCTCAGTGGTTAGAACGCCGGGCTACGAACCTGGCGACCCGAGTTCGAATCCAGCTCACGGCCAACACCAGTGACGATTTTCTGAACCGGTCAAATGAGTACCTGGTGCGGTGTGTAAACATTGCCACTAAGGAGACAAAGGCGGCCGGGCGTGGTGCGGGTCACCCACTCCCTCGAGGAGTGCTGTGTTGACTTTCAGAGGTGCTCGCTAATGGCAC
>JAZEWU010000019.1:5755135-5766892 GCA_036362915.1 Geotria australis | reverse complement strand
TTCTTTCTGGATAGCAGTGTCGAGTGTTCCTTCTCTCTCCTTCGCAACGTTTTGCCTTCCACATTGGAGGCATCATCAAGCTTCTAGGGTCGTAATTTTTGTGCAGAAAATGGAGTTGAAATATCGATTTTATCGTACGTAATTTTCTCAACGTCAACCGCTACACTTTTTCTGTTTGTAAATTTCCACTGTGAGTTGGAAACTCAGGCCCTTTCAAATAAAATGTCATACTCAGGTACTCGGGAATAAGTGCCCTACATTTCTTTATTGATTATTTATGGCTTTTGCAGCTTGTGCAAAAGACATGAAGACAAATGTACGGACACACAGAACAAATTTCCAAATTAGTAATCGACCTTTCTTTTATTTTTCTTCAAGTTTCCGTCGCACGTTTAATTTTAACACAGCGAGTCTTTTATTCGCTGCCCCTCAGTGTGATTTAAGACCTGTGTGTGAGCGAAAACAGCACGTGTAAATGTGTGTCTCATAAGAAAAATTAAGGACCACTTTCGAGCATCCTTTCCACATTATTTATAAACTGCACGTGAGTTATTTGCCAGACGGAAGACCGCGAAGTCTGCGCTTTTCCATGGCGGGTGTGTGCAACCACACAGAATGCGTCATCTGTCCTTGTGTCAAACCCCTAACGTGGCTTTCTGTTAAAGGGGGCACATGTTGAGCGCGCACCAGAATGAGCGATAAGGCCTGCTTGTAATTATTAAGCTTTCTGCTTGAGCTGTCGTTCCCTATTTGTATTTAGTCGCAACACGAACACTGTGGCGCGGTGAGTAACGCCGCCGCCTCACAGCAAGAAAACCCGGGTTCGAATCTCGGCTCGGGTGGCTTTCCGTGTGCAGTTTGCATGTTTTCGCTGTGCCCGCGTGAGTTTTGGCCAGGCCCTCCGGTTTCCTCTCACAGTCCAAAGACATGCTGCTGCATAGGTTAATTGGCCTGCGGACTAAATTGCTCCCGGTGCCCTGTGATGGACTGGCGTCCTATACTGAGTATATCCTGCCTTGCGCCCTGTGTCCGCCGGGATAGGCTCCCGCTCGCCTCGACCCTGTAAAGGATTAACTGGTTTCTGACAATGGATTGATGGATGGATGGATTTTAAAAGGCAGGTTAAGCCTCCACAAATCACCCCCCTCTATATTAGGGATCACAGCTGGGAGGATGACCAGTATGATGGAGATGTAGCGATGATGATGATGGGCACATGGTCGCTCCGTAAGCTCGTGTGCAGGAGTGAGTTGCACGGTGGCATCGTAGGATTACGAGTGTTGGGGCGACAACTTCACCCATTCAATCATGCCAGCCTGCCTCGCTGCTCTCTCACGAGCAAGCAATCGGCTTTGTGCATATATTTTGGCGAAATGTCAACAGCACAATGTTCAACTATTTTGTATTCCCTTTCTCCCCGCACCAGCGCTCCCCTCCCCTCCCAAACATGCTAATTCGTGTAATTAATTTCTATAAATGGATTTCTCACTAATTGTTTACATTTGTCGTTTTATCCACGCCCGGTGCATGCTATTAAATATGTTTTAGTTAGCATGCAGTCGGAGTTGTCTCCTTGTGTGTGGATGCCCTTGAGATCAGGAGCTCAACCTCAACATTGCTATCCTGTCAGTCTGCCTCTTCTAGATTAAATGTGAAGGGAAAAAAAAAACCCCAGTTATGTGAATAAGTGATAAAATTAAGCTGGTTGCTGAGAATGGTACGGTATTCTGCAGTGACTACTCATGTGCAGCGTTCGGGCTTTTGTGCGTTTGGTGCAATTTTTTGTTGTTGCATCAAATGAAGGGCGCGCTTTATAATGTATGTATTAAAAAAAACACTCCGTGTTGATTTTTAGCAACTCTCTGCAGAATCTGAACAGATGTTCAGCATTCGTTTGAGCTGACGAATAAAAGCAGGAGACTGGATTCTCAGGTTGGACCATGTGTGTGGGATGGCATGACGTCCAACGTTTCGCTGCATGTGCCAGCTTGAGGTTGGCTCCACGTGTTCGGAGATTGTTCAGTTCGTTCGAAACGTCGGTTCAACGTGCGGAATAGCACGCGATGCAACCTGGAAAACGTGCCGCTGAGCTGTGCAGACGCTGAGACGTGTTACACAGTGGCATGTCAAGGTAGGGGGTCAAGGTAGAAGCGTTCACGTCGCGATCCCTGTCAGGTAATACTTGGTATTGCCTGCGAATTCTACCAAACACTTCGAGGCCGAGCTGAAAGACAACGATGTCCAGAGGCTGACCATCGTGCTTCGAAGAATCGCAAAGAAGAAGAATAGCATAGCCTTCAACCATTTGTCAATCCATTGCTGAATGCAGGATTTCCTATGTCATGTCAGAAGTCATGGGGATTCTATAAACGTACTGTACTTAAACACTGCCGGCCACTTTAGATATCACTTGCCACTGATGTTAGAAGTGGAATCAAACGCAGGTCACTGGAGTTCATGGTGCAGTGCATTAACCAACCGCACCACCATCACCCGACCCCTTCAATACATTATGCAGTTAATTCCTGTAAAAAAAAATTATTGAAAAACAATTTAGATTGCTGAAAAAATGCGTCCGTAAAAAAACCTTAACCGAAATTTGAAATTGCAGGCATTCATTTCAAGGTTTCCCCGATGCATATTTCAGATCCACGCTCGTTAATAACAATTACCGCTAGAAACTGGCTGTGGCTGCTGTCGTGAGGCACATGGTGGTGTGTGTCAGCCTGATGTATCGGGCAAAGCTCCACTCTCAGCAGCTGATGTTGTTCTAACGTTCACTCGACAAGGGTTTTTTTTTTATTTGCGCAACAATGTTTGAACGTACTCGAATCGACACTTGTGTTACTCCATGAAGTTTAAATGAAAACCTGAAGCTTGGCGTCAATCTGTCTCAAAAATGTAAAATAAATGCACTAACAGTGTTGGTACAAATGATTTACCCAAAAATACTTCAGCGAGTCATAACACTCTTTCACGAAGGTCTTGCTGCATTGAGGTGATGATAAAATTCCACCAATGAGGGGTTTTTTTTCTCTCTTTGCTTCATGGGGAGGAAGCCAGACCATTCTCAACACCTGCTCAGTGTCTGAGATGTGACATCATGAAAGACAACGATGTCCAGAAGCTAACCATCGTGCTTCGAAGAATCGCAAAGAAGAAGATCATGTTTACCTAGGAGCATTATTTGGCGATGCTGCGTGGCAGTGGTGCACAAATAACAACAAAACTTAAAGCATTCGCCAATAACAGAGGCCTTAAATATATAAACTTGGAAATATTTTGGTCAATGGCCCTTCCTCACAGCGCATATAATGGCCCTATATGCTGTGAAGGAATGCCATTGACTGAAACGTTGTCTATTATTTATCCTTTTGTTTTCAAGCCACGTGTTATTGGCAAATGTGTTGAGCTTATCTTGCTATGTGTGCTTGTGCACCACTGCCTATGCAGCAGCAACAGCAGCAGGACCACTGAATTATTTGTTTACTTGTGAATGCAGTTGTGTATTCGATCTGACGGCAAACGACCTCAAACTTCCATTGCGACTCTGGCAATACACCACAACCTGTATCATAATATCTGAAACACAAAACGAAAGCAGATAGGTAGCCGCGTAGGTCAAAGATAATTTAACGGAGGTTTGAGTTGTCTGAAGGTCAGGCGCGTTGCTGGATATTGCGCATTATAACCAGATATTTCATGGCTCTTGTCCGCGTTTGTCCAAACGATTCTGAATTCAAATTAATTTTCAAACCGATTGCAAAGCGTACAATTGGAAAAATAAAAATGGAACCCAATAACGTGAGCGTCTATAAACATCCATCATCTCAATGAACATGTTTCTCCAGAGAGAACATTTTAATGTCCTGTGTGCGTAAAAAACAAAAGGAGGTTAATTATTCGTATTATAGTTACGCTAATTAGAACGCTTGTTTACCCAGGAGAGACCTGAGTCTCAGGACTATTTTGCAGGAGTGTCCTGTTAAGATTTTTTTTGCAGTCGGGGTTGAAGAAGTCACTATGTGTAATCCCGGCTTCTTCAGCATTGCGATGTTGCGTGTGTTTTTTTGTTATGGGAGGAAATAGCAGAGCCTGGAGGAAACCCATGGAGAGTAAGTGGAGAACATTGTATCACTATTTAATCAATATAATTAATCGCTTTTATTGTAGTTTGCTCTTAAATGTAACTGTTATCAGCGTTGTATTTCTCTTAGATTGTATCTGTATTTCTGAGTGTTTTATGTATGATGCTTTGAGAAATTTTGATACGAAAGGCACTTTATAATACAGAGATTATTACCTAAAATGTGCTTAACAATCAGAAATGTTTCCAACTGAATCTTATCACTTATTTACATCTAATGAGCTGTGACACATCCTATGCACGCGCTTTGTGAATAAGATTCCCGGCTGTGGCCATTCAACTTAACGAGTACCCTTCATATAACGCACCTCGATTTAAGATTTTAACTTTAATTTGCCATGAGTGGCCATTTTACAACAATGCGTATTCTATTGTTTCGGTTTGGGTAAAATGTCAATGCAGTACTGATGTAGGTTTTCACGGCTGGATGCATGAGAATTGTTTTCCAAAGCTGTTCTTTCGGGATAGCCGTGTCAGGCGCTTCCGCTCCCTCCTTCACGAAGTTTAGCCTGCCACATTGGAAGCATCCTCAGGCGTACTCAGACAGTCTCCAACGTCAGAGGCGAAGGATAGAGGGAGAGCGCTCGACACAGCTATTCCAAATGAACAGCTCTCAAAAGCAATTCTCAATCTCAGTGCCTTTATTATTATTATTATTATTTTCACGAGGTGCTAAGCATAATAAATCAAAGAGGCGTTAAACACCCTTTTCCTATTACGCCGCTGTGGAAAGCCGCTCCACGACCTGTGTTTGGCCGCGTAATGGTGAGCCCCGCAGGGACTCCGCGCCTCTGCAGGCACGCCGCTGTGTAAACTACGAATCCATTCCAGCCTCTCCTCGTGGCGGCACCAGCAAGATTTTTCACCGGCGCCTCATTCACCTCGCACACTCCAAGCCCCACACGTGCAGGCTTGATTCACCCAAACCATTTCATCCTCTACAGGGTCGCGGTGAGCCGGAGCCTATCCCGGCAGACACAGGGCGCAAGGCAGGGCTATTTTTACCCAGGATGGAACACCAGTCCATCACAGGGCACCGGGGGGCAATTTAGTTCACAGGCCAGGAAATAAAAATATTCTCCTGCTCAAGCGGCAGCGATTTTTACGCCCATGGGTTGAGGACTCGGTCTGCCAAGGAAAGTATAACTAGTTACTCACTGCTCCAGAATTGCTCTCCATAGCTGTGATGTTGGGATAGAAGTGTCGAGCGTTCCTCCTCTTTCGCGATGTTTCGCCTCCTAGGTCGGAGGCATCGTCAGGCGTTTTTTTTAATGCTCACTTACACAAGCACAGACCAGGTATCGCAGCGATACAGTCCGCTCGCTGCTACCGATACATTTGTCTGGCTCGATCAGCTCAGTGTAATATTCCAGTTGTTTCTCCACGATGTCGGCAGTAGGAAGACGAAGAGCATGCTGTTTAAAGTTAGCGGTGCCTGCGGTCAACCACCACAAGGCAGGGCACCGCACGGCTCTTTCTGCTTTTTACTTCACACTCCTAAACTTTGAAACCCCCCCCCTCCCGTCGTCTCGTTTGCCAAGTTCTTAGAGTAACTGTTGCTCAATTCAAAAATCATTATAACTGATAATTTAATAGCGCTGTTTGCTTCTAGCGCCCAGGTGTTCTGGGCCTTGATGCCTAATCCCTGCGACTTTGATTTAAAAAAAAAACCCCAGAAAATCTGCGGTTTCGAATGGATGTTAAATATATACTTGGCATCGGCCTCAATTTATTGCAATGTCGATAGAGGGGTTTCCTTGATCATACTTCCCAAGTCAAGTTTATTGATCACATACACATGAGATACATGGCAGTGAGATTATTTATTCCCGTTCTCTCTCTTGACTCTGTGCAAAACAAGGAGCAAAACAATTACCTGCAATAACATATACACTTAAGTATGGTATTCCCTACGCTGGTTATTGTAGGTTTTTGTGTGAAGGGCAGGTCACCTTAGGACCGGTTTACTCAGCAGCAGTGGTATAGCCATGGCCTGGAATCACACTCAGGTCGCTGAGTTCATAGTGCTGTGCAACCTGCGCTCGCCACTTCAACTGGATCTTAAATATGTTAAACAATACTTGTGCGTGCAGAGATGTGAGTGACATTTATACGGTGTCATTATGTGTGATTCATGAAATGAAATAGAGCTTTAAAAGGGCGCTCTAGTGACGTTTACTGCACGTGTGTGACTGGTTATTTTTAGATGTGAAATTAGGACTCGCGATGTCAAAATGCCCTGTCATTTCACCGGGTTAGCCATTTAACATGAGACCGAGTCAAGTGCAGGGACGGAGATGGATTGCATCATCATGAGATTGCGTGGGAGATTTCATCCAACAGTGGATTAAACGTAGCTCGTTATGAGTAATCCTTGCAAAACGATGGTGATTTCACCAAGCAACGAGGTTTTTTACTTTTGTTAGAAATATATCTGTTCTATAATCTGTTTCTCAAATGCCCCTAAGTAGATCTTCAGAAGTGTTTTTCTTAAAATGTATTATCAGTATCCGTTTCATCCTCTAGAGGATCGGGATGAAGCCGGAGCCTATCCTGGCAGACACAGTGTGCAAGGCAGGGCTATACCCATCGTAGGACAATGGGGGAAATCTATTTAGGCCGAGGCAACATGTCTTTAGAATGTGGGAGAAAACCGGAGGACCCAGCGAAAACCCACCCAAACCCGGGGATAACATGCAAACTCCAAACAGAAAGGTACCAGAACCGGGAATCGAACCCAAGAATTATTACTGTGAGGCGGCAGCGCTACTTACTGTTCGTTTGAAATTGTGAAAAAATGTCACTGGCAAGAAATACGTGTCACAATGGTCCACTAGAGAGCGCCGTTGTTCACTTAATAATGGTGCTCTGCACCATTCACCACTAACAATTCACCACAATTCACAAGTCACCACTGACCACGGGACAACAATAAGTGCACTGTTAACAGTTTCTTGGTACTGGAATAAAAAAAAATACGAAAACGGCTATTTACTAAGTATATTGAGCTTCAAATAAAATGAGACAGCGTTCTCAAAGAAAACCCAGTGATTAATGAGTGGAGAATTAACGTATCAGATTAGTTTGTACTGTACTTGATGATGATCGTCATCATTATACATGTTCAATCCACTGCTGGATTAAGGCCTCACCAAGCCACCACCATATCTGACGATCTTGTTATTTCATATATACTTAGCCGCTCATTATAAATGCTGACGTTTAGTCAGCGTCAAATAAAATGTGTTAAAATTCACATCTTAAAAATAAAACCCCACATCGGTGTCACATGCGATTGAAAACGACAACAGACGAAGCATTTCAGCAACTTTCTAACACCGTTCGTCTGTGTTTCTCGATACAATTGCGGTGACTTTTATGCCATTGTTCAATCGAAAATGTGCTTACGTGGCAAAGGTCACTCGAAGCATGGTGCTGCACGCTGGGCTGTTGTTGGGCAGGCTTTGTGGGAGAAGGGATGGCTGTGCTGCAGCTTCACGTCACGATGAATAGCCCGAGCGAAGCTGGCAAACGGCAGGATTAGCATGTGCTGGAAAAACTGTGTTGACTTCCTACGCTTTACTTGGCTCGTGGTAAAAATGAAATATGGTGTAATACTTCGTTTAAAAAAAATGCCTTAGCTAAGTAGGGAGAAAGGGGGCACCGAAGAAAAATTTATACTCGTATTACCGGGACATAATTTTAGCCACGGAAAAAAAAAGTAAAACAAACACACTTTGGCCAACTTGAATGGGCATGCTTTCTTGACGTTCGAACCGTACGCCTGGCCCTGGCCCGATTCCTGCTACGCAACTCCAGTCTGCCGTAAAAGACTGTGAACCTTTGTGATGCACACACTTTACGTGCAGATATGGGCAAATTAGCTTAACCGTAATGTACAGGTGTCAAGTGCCGACATTACGGGCTTTTCCGTACGCATGGGCTGCGAAAATTACTTCGGCTCGTGGACAAAGGAACTCCTTATTTACCCGACGCCAAATGCGAACCATATGCTTGACGTGGTTGAATTGAGGCCTTCAAAGCGAGTATTGATTTTGGTAGATTGTAAACACCCCCCTCCATATCTGGGGGGTGCCCCACCTGGCCCTCGTGTGTGTGTGCGGTGCAGACCCGCGATCCCAGCCGGGCGTTAGCGCGCCGCGTCGGACCGGGCGAGTCGGGGGGGGGGACTCATCGCTAAGCCACGCGGCACGCCCTGGCCACTGGAGCGGCGAGACCACGAAGCAGGTCTGAACCCTGTCGAGGGCTCCGGGTATTGAATACATTAGGGCCGCGCGCGGGGAGAATTAGAGCTGGCGGAGTGTGCACGAGGTGGTGACATGGCCGGATGGGGTGGGCGGCTGAAGTGGAGTGAGTCTCCGAGTGAGAGGTTGGGAGATGTCGGGGAGTTGGCGGCTGAGTGTGGTGGATTAGTAAAATTGGAGAAGTGGTTTACAAGGACGTTTTAACCTCTGCCTGCTCTTTTGATGAGACATTTTTTACGTTCGAGTGCTCAGAAACAATTTACAGTGTTTTTCACATTAAGATGCTAAATGAACACCGAACTACGTGGGGTTTTAGAAGTCATTAAACACATTGTTTTTACTGCTCATATACTGATAAGAATACTGTATAATAGTGCGGTCTGAAATCAGTTTTTTTCGCTTGTAAAGTTCTTTGGATAAAAGGCTATAAATATGAAAACAGTTCTGCTTTGCATGGTACATTCTATTTAAAAGGCCATTTGGTAAAAAGATATAGTGATGACAATTCAAACGTATAGTGAAGTTTGATTAAAACTGAACTCTCAACCGGTGTGTCAGGACCCATCAGTGGGCCGCCACCTATTGGTCCGTGGAGACCAGGCCCAAGTGGGCCTGGTGGGCCTTGGGGTGCAAAAGGTTGAGAACCCCTGGTGAAGAGTGTTAAGTTCGAGTTGATAAGCAGTGTTTACGTCGCCGAATCCAGAGGCACAGAACGCTGACAGCTTTACGGCGCCAGTAAACAATGATACAAAAAAGAGTAGACCATGGACGGGAATGTGATGAAGGGCTATAAAGTGTAGAAAAGGCACAGTGGCAGTTTCCCTTCATGTAATTTAAACACCGCTTCCAGCGTATTTATGTGGCGCTCTGATATGCAGGCCGATGGTGCCGTGTTTAAAGTACTCAACTCCCAGTCGCCAGCAGGTGGGCTAGCCGTTTGTCATTCTGAAATTGATGAAATGTTATTTATTCATTCAGGAAAGCCCCACTGAGTGTCAAGACTCGTTTTTCAGGAGCGGTCACGAATTTGGATGTTTGTATGTGAATGTATGGTGAGCGGTGGCCCAGGGGTTAGCGCGCTGGGCGACAAACCTGGCGACCCGAGTTCGAATCCCGTTTACAGCCAACACCAGTGACGATTTCTGAACCGGTCCTGGGCCTCACCTAGGTCAACTCAGCAGCCTCAAATGAGTACCTAGTGCGGTGTGTAAACATTGCCACTAGGGAGACAAAGGCGGCCGGGCGTGGTGCTGGTCACCCACCTCCTCGTGTGCCGTGGCGACCTTCATAGGTGCTCGCTAACGGCACTTGCCCCTACAGTCTGTAAAGGCTACACGGGGGATATTCTTCTCTTTGGGGGTCCCCCGTTCCTTGATCATGTGTTAACACTCCGGACTTAGACGAGATCGGAAACCAGCTGTGGTCATCGCTGCAGTCCGCAGGTCTCACACGACTTACATGGAATTGCCTGAAGATTAATTTCTTGGGATATTTTATAAACACATACCAGAAAGAAAGAGTGCATATTTGAAATGTCTTGGTGGAGGGGGCAGGAAATGTGATCTCGATTGGGGCCAGTAGAATGAAGGTTCCCGTTGACAGTCTTCGAAATCAGCTCGCTCTGGATGTTTTGTTAAATGCGCGCAATTAAAAATGAATTAGTTATTCGGGCTACGGACGTGGGAGATTTAGGCTGTGTGGATTTTCACAGCACAGTGTTGAAGAGTTTTAAGTTAGTTTTGTTTAACCAGGTGAAAACTCCGGAGACCGGATAGTCTAATTTTTCAAATGTGACTTCGGGGTCACTGGAACGACAAAATCAAAACAAATCAAATACAGTCTTAAAGCAAGTAAGAAATCAGCACACAAAAAACAACTGTGTCACTTGAGAATCAAAATATTGAACAAACATAAATGGGAGTTAATTAAGTGTAAGTCGGCCTTGGCAGATTGATATGGAACTGATCATAGCACAATCCCAGAATTAAGTCAAAGGAAAAAAGTGTGCTTTCCAGTATCCCGATCTTTCCATTAAATATAATATGTCCCCTGCGATGGACTGGCGTCCCATCCTCTGCATACCCCTGCCTTGCGCCCTATGTCTGCCGGGATAGGCTCCGGCTTCTGGCTGTGAGGTGGCAGTGCTATTCACCGCGCCACCGTGCCGCCCCTATAAGAATTCAGTGTAGGTGTAGCGCCCTATTTATAATTCGCTTTGCTGCTGAAAAGTCAAATGGTACAATCTGTGGCATGCTTTACAAAGTACAGCAGTTGTTGGTCCATATATGGTAACCCTTTGACCATTGCTGTGGGGAAGAGCAGTATGCGGAGAAACGAGCTGAAATAAAACAATCATAAACAGTTTACTGAGGCTACATATTGAGGGAAATTACGCGGAATATTTTGACATCTGCTGTAGCCACGCGGGAGCTTGCTAAAAAAAAGGTGCAGTTTATTTAAATTGGAACCAAACCCTTTTAGAAACGGTCATTGTTGTAGCTGGCAGGTTGCGCCTCGCGGTGTCGTTATCAAGCCAAGGTATGAATTGTCCTCTTATTTATTTTCTTGAATTCACCGTTACTTTTTTTTCCCCCAGAAAGGCTGCTGAGGCATCCTGCTCTGATTTCACGACCAACAATGATTTCACGACCAACAATTTGCGAGAAGCTTCGCAGTCTTGCTCAGGATGCGAGCGCAGTGGAAACGTTGACAATCAAAGCGCGAAACTGAGACGCGATCGGGCCAGGATTATATTTTCGGTGAAGGATCACAACTCGCGAATCAGACACCTGGCCCAGCTCGATCGCGTACGTCATCCCGGCCTTTGGTTCTTTGATCTGGACGCAAAAAAACGTTATGAAGTGTAGCACCCACGGCACGGTGGCGAGGAGACGTTACGTTGTAGTTCCGTTCGCTTCGGAACTTTAGACGTCTCGCTGGGCTCGTAACGCTACGCTCAAGCTCGCATCCATGTTCAAATAAACGCTGCAATGTTCTGTGAAGCAAAACAGCACCTTCATGTAAACAAGCTGGATGCGGTTGTGTGGAGCTGCAGCGTTTAACCATTTCTGAATGTTGGCCTGTCTGTGCCGATTCCGTTTAAGGGATTTTAAAGAACATCCGCATGCAGTTCACGTTGAGTAAATTGCCCGACATCGGTGTTGTTCAGTTTAAAGTTACAAAGCGTTACCGGATAATTTTGCTCGCTCGGTTAGTTTTTTGCTCGTTAAGCCGTCGTCTACCAAAGTCAATCACATTAGTTATTATTCTTTCGTATGGCGTTTGAAGAAAAACAACAAAGGCTGCAACTGTACTTTCGATATTGCGAAGCATTTTGTGGCAACA
>JAZEWU010000019.1:5722435-5745679 GCA_036362915.1 Geotria australis | reverse complement strand
ATACATATGCACATTATGATCGTTTCTCACAAAGGAATTCTATTTGCAATTTGTAGTGACGAGATGTATGTGTTTATATGTTTTATTTCACTCGGGCGTATGCGAATTACTGGTATGCGAAAATTGTTTTGGTAAAATCACACTCTTCAGAAGTTCAACATTTCCAGTTCTCCGCATACAGCATGCGAGTCGCAAATAGTTGAGAGGCACGATAACCACGAATGTAAAGAATTTAATATATTAATCCACGTAAGTACACATACATGTGTTGAGTGTTTATTTGGTTAATTCACTCAACTCCTGTATTTAGGCATTGTTTGATTTCTTAAACAACAGTGAATTATTAAACCGCACTGTGTATATGTGAATGCAATGCTCATACGTGCAAACGCACGTAAATACTTTTTGCAAGTGGCATGAGCATAGAAAGATTGGTGCTTTTCCGAGCTAGGTCGAATTGTCTGCCACCTCCGAGAGGAACCACTGAAAACCAAAGCTAACACGCTGTGCTAATCACAACAAAGCAAAACCCGGCGTATACTCGCTGTTAAAAATATACATTGTTCAACCCTTCAATCCTCCAAGGTTTTCTAATTTAACAACACGGAAATCTGCTTAAGTAAACACACTCCGAGCCCTTAACAAAACAGCCAGCAGCTTTAGTAGCAATTATCTTCAATGCCAGTAATAACGCGTTGAAGCATTAAAAAAAAGGCTACAACTGAAGAGTGCACTTTATGAGCGTCAAAAAAAGTCACGAAAAAAGTTGCCCACCTTAGCATAAACTACCCTATAAGTTATCAATTATTCTAAAGGGCAGTTTGTGACATTTCAAATATTATTATAAAGGTGCACAATGGCTGAGCAAAATGTATTTGTATCACCAATAGACTGATGTGGGTTTTTAAATTCCTGGTCCCCAATCTGCTTTTATTTTTGTAACAACATCGGATCATGTTGTTGTGGCCTCGAGGCATAACGGAATTTTGAGCGCTAACATCCAGACTTTCTAGACTGCACATCTACGCTGGTGAAACGGATCCCGATCCAAAATCTCTTCCTCTTCTTTTAAACAATCGGGTATTGCCCTGTTTTTTTGAGCGAACAGCGGGCAACCGTGTTTGTTGCTTCACGGGATGGAAGCAACGGCCTTTTCTAAATCACGTAAAGCTGCGATGAATAGTTGCGAGCCAGGGGCTTGATTCCGTGCGAAGGTTCGATTGTTGTTGTAACACTACGGTGAACGGTTAGCACCTGTCGTGGCTGCAGAGTGTGGCAGACCCGTTGTATGCAACACAAGAGCATATACGTGAATCAAACGCATAGATTCTTCCACGTGTGATTCAAGTCACCAGCTGGTAGAAATTAAGTTGAATTTTTAAATGAAAGACAATTTTAAAAGTGCTCAAGGAAGCGTGCAGAGGTGCATGCTTTGCATTACAATGAGACACCGCAACAGGAGCAAATGGATTAGAGTAAACATACACAAGTTTGAGACATCAGACTAACTGTTAAAGAATTAAGTAGGTTTTGGGCAGGACTTGTCGCTGGGATGGACTATGGCCGGTGATTGAGACTCATGACGGTGGGAACCAAAGGACTGAACGCGACTTAGTTAACATCCACCGAGGAGATGGAGCGATTAAATCACCTCCTGTAGCTGTTTGAAGGACTGGTGCATTCCAAGACTGTGAGAGTTAGCGATGGTTTGGAGAGGCGTACATCCAGCAGTGGACAGATCATGGCTGATGGATCGTCTTCCTTCCAGCTTAAATAAAAACTGACTCACTGATGCTCCCTCCAAGCTTCGCAATCGCATCACCAACTCGGTCGTCATCAACGCTATTAAGTGCACAAATTCTGATGTAGGTTGTCATGGCTCGATTGATGACGGTTGCTCTTCAAAGCTGTTCTTTCTGGAGAGCCATGTCGAGCGCTCTCCCTCCCTCGCGATGTTTCGCTCCCGACGTTGGGAGCGTGAGGATGCTACCAACGGGGAAGCATGAAAAGCAAGCATCAGTGCAATAATTCTGCAATAAACGGTGAGCAAAAATGGCCAAACACGTTCTAAATATTGGCAAACAAACAGTGCGTGAACAAACACAAATTCATACTTGAGTTGCACAGGGTCGACCTTCATGCTATTTACGGGAACTTAAACAGTTTGGAGAGCCTGCTTAGCAAGTAACTCTGCATACCTGAGAAACCAACCTGATTGCTAGCAGCTGCTGGGCCAAGCCACATAAGGACTTCATTGGCTGTGGTTAAATTGAAGCAGTCACCTCCCCAATGACGGTGTGTTACACACACACACCCACACATGTAACTGGGCTCAGGTACCAAAGAGACTTATCTTAGGGTCAATGGAAAGCACTCCACCAGGCACTTATGGATTCCTAGGAACACATTATACTCCTCTGAACGTTGACACCACATAGTCTTATCCTGACCATGGAATAAAGGACACGTAGAGTTAACCTTTGATTATCCGATGCAACGAGAAGGAATGGTAGCACAGATAAAACAAAAACGCAGATAATGCAAACCATATTTAAAAGTGGGCTTTCCAAATGTGTGGTTTGCGAGGGAAAAGACCGTCAGCTTTTTTATCCATCCATCCATCCATTTTCAGAAACCGCTTAATCCTGTACAGGGTCGCGGTGAGCCGGAACCTATCACGGCAGATAGTTTCTGAAAGCAACCTGTTTACTTACCAACACGTGTGTGATCACGTTGGCACTGAGTCCGCTGACCCGCTACAAGTGAGTGGCAGTTTATCCGTGACCTCAATATTCCGTCCATGGATAATGGAGAGGTAGCTGTATTTTGTTGATAAGCAGAAATCCACATCGTATGTAAAAACTGTGTTAAGTCATTCATTCAATCATTGTCAGAAACCGCTTAATCCTATACAGGGTTGCTATGAGCCGGAGCTTATCCCGGCAGACACAGGGCGCAAGGCAGGGCTATACCCTGGATGAGACGCCAATCCATCATAGGGCACCGGGGGTAATTTAGTCAGCAGGCTAATTAACCTATGCAGCAGCATGTCTTTGGACCGTGGGAGGAAACCGGAGTGCCCGGCGAAAACCCACGCGGCCACGGGGAGAACATGCAAACGTCACACAGAATGGGACCCGAGCCGGGATTCTAACCCGGTACCTTCTTGCTGTGAGGCGGCAGCGCCACTCACCGCGCTACCGTGCCGCCCAACTGTGTTAGTTATATTATCAATATGCATTGTTACACATGCTACGTCTAATATATATAAAACACATCTTGGAATGATTGCCTTAAAATTCCCATTTTAGGATTTTGTTCTGCTTCCAAAAGTGCCCATATAGTCTTGTACAAACAAACTCTCGTGTTATGTATTACTGTATATGTTTGTGTGTCGGACCAGACCCCATATCTTAGACTTAGAGCGATGGTCATTGCCTATAAACATCAGGGAGTACACTCAACCTCACCAACCAGTCTTCCCATACTAGCGTACAAACATTAAACTGTGGCATAAGGAAAAATGTATATTTGAAATGTTACCGTGCACTGAATGAAGCAAGACAAAGACAAACCTTACACGCAGAAACGCTTGACAAAAGATTTTCTTTTTCGATGACATCCTTTTCAGAAATCCAACAAAGAATCTAACACTGGCCCTAAATTGGCAAGACAAGGAGCCTGTTTTATGTATACAGGGTAATCCATTTATCCATATTCCATTAGAATAATAATAATAAGGAACAAACGTCATAGAATACCTGTATTTCAATTCCTAGCCTTTATATGTCTCCGTCTAAAATCAATCACGTCATTACGTCTTTTCAAGCGCCTTCTACACTGTCATAGTTTTCACACCGTTCAATCACCACTTGAGAAGACCGGAAGAGGGTCATTGGGAATGTGCTGCCTATCTCTAAATAGATCACCCCGTACACACGCGTGCATGTGAAATCACCCAATAATTTGTAGGTGTGAATGGGAGGATTGGAGGATTAATTGGAAGTGTGGTGACTAAGAGGCAATCAGAACCCATTAGACGTGACATTGTGTAGACAAATCTATAGAGGTCACATCAAATCAACGATAACATTCTGCATTAGCACAACGTGTAAGTGTGTATATGTCACATACACACATTGTACAAACAATGCATATACGATGTGCGTACAGGTGTATATGTACAATATAAACTCCGGTTTATAAGATGCTCCTGTGTCTGGTGTCAAGAAAGTTACAGAGCTCTTGTCTCAGACGCACACAAGTGTTGATAATAATAATAGCATTTATAGAGCGCCTTTCACCCAAGGGTCGCAAAGCGCTGCGCAAGGCTGTGGAGAGAAGGGCATGTCAACAAAATCAACGCAGATTAACTGAGAGTCAAGCAATATCGATAAATTATATGACATAAAGACAGCAAAAAAAAAATACGCACCCCCAACTTGAAAGATATGGGGAAGGGATGATGCGTCTTATAATCTGAAAGGAATGGTATTCTTACCGCTAATTTAATTTTCCTATTCTTTTTCGTGTTCTGCCACGACGTTCGTACGTTTGTGTTTGTAGATATTGATAGATGTTTATTATTACAGCAGAAAATACCCAGTGACCTTGCAAGCTCTGTAAGCGGGATTCCTGCAATCAAGTATAAGGAACACGATGTCGGTTTTCACGGCTCGATTCATGATGGTCGCTCTTCAGAGCTGTTCTTTCGGTATGGCCGCGTCGAGCAATCTCCCTCGCGAAGTTTCGCCTCCCACGTGGGAGCCATCATCGGGCGTGATAATGATGCCTCCAACGCGGGAGGCAAAACGTCGCAAGATCGTTCGACACGGCTATCCCAAAAGAACAGCTCTGAAGAACAACCAGCAACATGATAATGACGATGGTGACGATGTGGTCCGGTCTGTAGACCTAGCGAGGTCCTCCAACGATGCTTGGCTCCTCCAGGAGCTGACGGATCAATAGATGCTCCAGGGTCTCGGTCTCACGGCCGTCGCACGCTGGTCACCGTCGTACGGAAAGCCCCATTTGCACGTGTCGACTGTTCAGCTGCTGACTCGCGTTCGTGCTGAGAGTGCAGACGAGTGGGTGAATGAGTAGGTGAGCGGGCGAGTGGGCCAATGAGTGGGTGAGTGAGTGAGCTGTTGAATGTGATTTAAACCTCGTTGCCATTCCGCCACAAGTCTCGTCTATCAGTTGTTATATGTTCTAGTCTTTCCCCCCATTTTTGATCAATTAACAGTCGATTATAGTTTTTTGTGTCTGTTCAAGATCCATGTGCAATTCACATTGTCTTTTATTGTGCATATGGGGGTCAAGGTAGAAGCGTTCACGTCGCGATCCCTGTCAGGTAGTACTTGGTATTGCTTGCGAATTCTACCAAACACTTCGAAGCCAAGCTGAAAGACGACCATGTCCAGAGGCTGGCCATCGTGCTTCGAAGAATCGCAAAGAAGAAGATTGTGCATATGCACATGTATCTGTTTTTCCATATACGAGTTTGTGTATAAATAGGTGTTATTGAATGTATGTATGGGGAGCGGTAGCTCAGTGGTTAGAGTGCTGGGCGTCAAACCTGGCGACCCGCGTTCGATTCCCACTGACGATTTTCTGAACCGGTCCTGGGACTCCCCTAGGTCGACTCAGCGTCAAATGAGTACTTAGTGCAGTGTTTAGGCCAGGCATGGTGCTGGCCACCCGCCCCCTCGTGTGCCGTGTTGGCATTTATAGGTGCCACTTGCTAACGGCATGATTTATTGGTAGCAGTGTCTGGGGGTTGGCGCCGGCTGACAGCCTGGCTGACCTCCCTCCTGTCTGCGGTTTCCTTGCGCCTCCGTATCCATTTGTCATCCATGATCAGGCGTGGAATTTGCGCGCGTTATAAATTGTGTTGTTATTACTCTTCAACTGCCACACCGAGAGACCGAGACCAGCAACTTCTTAATTTCCACGCGACGTTTATACACCAGTGCTTAATTTGGTTGAGTTAGTGGAAGCTTCTTGATGCATTTGCTATGACAGTCATTTTTGTATTTGACTACATTAATACAGGTGGATAGGTTAAACATGTTTTTATATTTATTTACGAGAGCTGGTCTTTCGGGATAGCCGTGTCTAGCGCTCTCTCTCCTTCGTAACGTTTCGCCCGCTATGCTGGAGGCATCCTCAGAACGCCTGAGGATGGATGCCTCCAACGTGGGAAGCAAAACGTTTCCATTGAGATATGGTCAGCGCTCAGTGACACGGCTATCCCGAAAGAACAGCTCTGGAAACCAACCATCATTCTTAACTACCGTCAATCATCCATTCCTGCCCAAGCCCACTTTTGTTTATTAATATTTTAAAAGATGTAATTCACCTTCATGTGTTCGCTGATCCATTTCTGTCTCAGAATGCGTTGCGGGCATGCATCTCTCCATTTTTCGATGCACACGTTCTGTTTTATATTTTCATTCATGCATATGGCGTAGCAGGTGGCGCACACTGATTAAACACTTTCTTCTTGAAGCACGTTGCTACGTTACGTTTCATTATCCAGTTCAGCTTTTTTCACACACACTCCAACCTGCTTTCATCCTCCTCTTCATTAAATCATGTTGAGTGTGGTCTGCACTCAATAGCACCTATTCCACACGTAGAAATGTATTAATTTTTCACGAGAATGTATTATAAGCTCTGAGTACCCTGACTGGGGGTCAAGGTAGAAGCGTTCACGTCGCGATCCCTGTCAGGTAATACTCGGTGTTGCCTGCGAATTCTACCAAACACTTCGAGGCCCAGGAGCTGAAAGACAACGATGTCCAGAGGCTGACCATCGTGCTTCGAAGAATCGCAAAGAAGAAGAACCCTGACTTTTGCACGTCGCATAAGATCTATTAATGGCCGTCACTACCTTTATATTTGAGGTCACTTTTGTCTTTGAGAAATGCAACACTTACAATCACAATTGTCGCGCTAAAAATCACACTTTCGCTCGCTTTAAATCGGAAACAAAAACGTTAAAGTTCACAAGCTTCAAGAGTGCAAAGGTGTATAGAACCCACTGCATCCATTTGGTATTCAGGATTCTAACACGCAAAGCTATTGCGCGCGGTTCCGTGGTTGTACCGCTGTATAGTTTCCCGATGTTTTTTGGTTGTGCTGTGTGTTGGTCGGATTACGCCGGACGTTTCGCTCCACCCGCAGGAGTTTATTATTCAACAATTAGACTGAATTCGCGGTGTAACCTGAAAACAAATCGGAGAGCAGTAAAACCGAGCCCAACAGACCTGTATTTCAACCATACATTTGCAACATTTTACTACACCGGAACAGCTTATTGAGTGATGGTGAACACTTGTGGGTTTTTTTTGCACATGATAGAATTATACGCAAAGAAACCGTGACGGGACTACAAATCACATCGAGCCAAAACAGCATAGGCACTGCAGAAATACGGGTGAACGTACCATTGTCAATATATATAATATTACGACACTCCACAGTTTCAAATTAATTACAGAGTATGACTACATTCACGATTACAATCAAACAAAAATCACTCAAAAGTAAGGCGAACTTTAATTACATCTGTACACATTTTCTGTTCGGATAATGGACGCGTGTAGGAGACCCTCCCCGCTGGCCTCCTGCCCCAAATTAAATTAAGATAAATTGCTGGATCACTGAAAACCAAGTCCGCACGAGGGTTTTCCGAAACATTCGCTCCAAACTCCTTCGAGCGCAGAGCTGCGGAGGCATTCATCCATCATCATCATCATCGTTGTGACTCGTGTTTATACACCGTCCACAGAACGGGCCACTCAGTACAACTCAATAGGCCGATCACTAGTGGTGGAGTAAAGTGTGGGTACTTGATCGCTTCTAAATTAGCTGGCAGTGGATCCAATGCCTCTTTGATGGAGGGGGTTATCTTTTCACCTCTGTGTTATTAATAAAAACATCATTTTATGTACAGTAATGGCATGCACTGGCGACCCAAATTCTGCCAGTCTGGCACCGACAATACCGATTATTGCTTAAAGTATACTTTCGTTGTTTTACCTACATTTGGCTATTTCACAGATGAACCCAAATTTGTGTAAATTCAGTTGTCATACTTAAAAAATATATAGTCACGCGTCGCTGAACGTCCACGATACGTTCTGTGAAATAGGATGTTATGTGAGTTGGACGTTGTGCGAACACCACATTATATACTTAGGATATTGTAGTGTACCTGTATTGACTAAATAGCCAAGATACTGTATCTCAGCTAATGTATCTGGCAAGGTAATATGAGTTAAGTAGGTTAATACTGTACAATACTGTATGCATAACATAATAATACATTGTAAATATACACTACTGTATACATCGGCTAATATGTAATCTGTTCTTTCCACAATTGGAGCTTGCAGGGCTAACGTAGTGTTCGGTGAGTCTGGAGGCTGTTGCTGGTACAGTTCTCTATTGTACAAGATAATGAACTTACACTAAATTACTGTATGTACACTATATTACACTGTACAGCTGTATGTACAATAAATATTTTTCTTATTTTATTTCTATAAACTAACCTTAGGCTACTTTGTAAACTTTTTTTATTTTTAAACTTTAAAAACATTTTTAAATCCCGTTCTCCGATCGGGATTTCTGAACTCTTATAATCCTATGGCACCACGGACGTATATGCGGTCGGACGTTCCCCGAACGGACGTTATGCGGCGCATGACAGTATATGAATTTGAACTGTAAAGCGTTTCTTCTATCAATCAATGATGATAATTCAACTTACATTAGTCTTGCTGGACCAAAAAATTGGACCTCATGGGCATAGAACAGTTTTATTTCTTTTCGGGTTGTTTTAGGAGGATTATCTCACACATTCCCAGCCTGTAGTCGAAATGATCAAGACGGTTCTTTGCACGATCCCAGGTGCATGTGAACAGCTGTGAGGTTGTTAGGGCAATTAGCTGCAGGGGGTCACGCCTGACGTCGTGTTGAATAGCCCATGGAGGCTAACGAGAGCGACCCCCCACTTTCCAAAAGTTGCAGGGACTGCCCCAACATCCAAACATTTGATGTCCCACGCCCATCATACTAAAGAGTATATTGTCCCAAAAAGTTCCATGTGTTTCACCAAACAGAACGATTTGGCACGCGTATCCCAAGTTCCACGTGTGCCGCCGCGACAAAAGCGTTCTTCCGTTTCGAGACATTTTCATTTTCAACGGTGCTACTCCGTAACTGACGGTTCCGAGGTTGGGGAGATCCCGAAAATACGGAGAAAACTCACGGGGCGCTCACGGGGCGCATCGCACGCGTGCGCCGGCATTCGCGCCGCTAGACGCGGCCACGGCGGGGCCTTCGCCGCCGGTCTTGCCGCCGGCTGCGTCCTTTCCGCCGAGCGTGACGAGGGTGTACACGGTGCCGCCGCTGCCCCGGTGGCTCGACGTCCAGCTGCCGTTCCTCGCGCCCGACGGGTGGACGCTGGAGGCCGTCTGGCCGCGGTAGAGCTGCGCCCGAGCCTCGCAGAAGCCGAAGCGGCTCAGCAGGATGAAGACGTCGCGGCGGAACGTCTTGGTGAAGACGGCGTAGAGGAAGGGGTTCGCGCACGAGTTCAGCGGGTAGAACACGACCACCAGGATCTTGGAGTGCGACACGGTGATGAGCGGCAGCTTGAACGCCGCCGAGATGGCGAAGAAGGAGATGGGCGCCATGCAGATGAAGTCCGTGAAGATGAGGATGGCCATGCGCTTGGCGATCTTCGTGTCCTGGTTGCCCGAGACGTAGTTGGGGTTCCGCACGGTCACGTAAATGTGCACGTAGCAGGCGCAGATGATGACGAACGCGAGGACGTTGAGCGCCAGCACGGTGACCACGTAGGCCTGCGCCACGAGCGTCTCGATGTCCATCGGCAGGCAGATGCTCACCTTGGAGTAGCTGCTCACGCCGTAGAGCGGCAGGCTGGCGAGCGCCACCGAGAAGAGCCAGCCGCCGGCCATGACGCCCAGCGCCTGGCGGAAGCGGATCTTGCGGTCGAGACGCATGGCGAAGGTGATGGCGTGCCAGCGCTCCACCGTGATCACCGTGAGCGTGTAGACCGACAGCTCGCTGGCGAACACCGACACGAAGCCCGCGATGTTGCAGCCGGGCCCCGTCTGCCAGTCGATGGCGTGGTTGTAGAACTCGCTGCGGCTGTACAGGTCGAAGCCGGCGATGATGAGCAGGTAGATGCCCATGCAGAGGTCGGCGAAGGCCAGGTTGCACATGAGGAAGCGCGGCACGGTCGGCTTGTAGTGGCTCGTCAGGATGATGAGCAGCACGAAGAGGTTGCCCACGATCGCCAGGAGGCTGACGAACCAGATGCTCATCCGCAGGAACTCGTCGCCCATGATGTCCTCGCACGGGTTGAAGGCGTCGGGCTTGGGCAAGCAGGTGATGTCGCGAGGCACGCAGAACTCGAACGGGTCGCCGTAGGAGTGCTCGAACGTGGCCGAGCCCTCGCTCTTGGTGACGCGGATCTGCTCGCCGAAGCCCACGTTGGTGTCCTCGGGCTCCTCCATGAAGGGCAAGTAGTAGTGGCCGCTCTGCGCCGCGCGGCCGTCCTCCGCGCTCCACGCGTCGCCGCTCACGCCGCTCTCGTTCACGTTGGCCTCGACTCCAACCGGAGGAGTCTTGTCGAGCCGAATGGCCGCCGCCGCCGCCGCCATGGCCGCGGCCCTGCGTAGGCGCTCGCGGAACTGGGCCGTCTGGTTGCAACTCAGTTCCATTGACCTTTGCGATTAAGGTGGAGACAGTTGAAAAGGCACAGAAGCAACGTTGCGTTATTTTTCCTGCAGTACGCAATCAGACACTGCACATTTTTTCGCCGTTGTGCCACGAAGCTCTGTTGATATTTGCTCGAGTTCTGATTGTTGCTGTTATGGCCAATTAATTAATGGGAGGAAACCTGAGAACCGGGAGGAAACCCACGCAGAACAGGGGAGAGAGCGCACAGAAAGCCCGAGGCGGGAAACGAACCGCCTCGGGCAAGACCTTTCTTTATGCGAGGCGCGGATGTTACCACCGCGCCAGCCTGCCGCCCAAAACGTGCTAGCGCCTCGGCCTTATCGTCGCCCGCAAGCAAAGCCTCACGCTAGTTGTCTCTTCATCCCGCGGAAGGCACAGCAGTGGCTGGGGTAGGTGAGCGACGTGTTGATGAGGGCCTTGAGGACCGACGTCGGAGGCAGGTGCTTGAGACGCGTGGCCGCCTCGGCCCGCAGGACGCGCAGGTTGTCCAGGCCCTGGCTCGGCAGGGACGTGATGGCTGTCCATGACACATCGCTACCGACACACGCCGCAGAGGCAGAGGGCGGGGAAAACGAACGCGACGATGTACCGACGTTGGTTTTCACGGCTCGGTTCGTGATGGCTGCTTCTTCAGAGATGTTCTTTCGGGATCGCCGTGTCGAGTGTTCTCTCTCCCTCGCGACGTTTCGTCTCCCATGCCTGATGATGCTTCCAACGTGGGAGGCGAAACGTCATGAGGGAGAGAGGGAGAACGCTCGACACGGCTATCCCGAAAGAACAGCTCTGAAGAGCAACCACCAAACGCAACAATATCAACATCGAGTAAAACAGGTCAGTAATTCATCGTGCAAAATGAGCATTGAGGCAGTGCTTGTATCTTGTTTATGGGTCCGATCCAGTGGCAAACATTCTGTTTTCCTTTAGGGCGTCCCCACAAAGTGGTAGGAAAATTTACTGACCCCGGAGGGATGATGGACTGCATCAACACCCACCCAGGCTTTGAACTTTGTGATTGGGAGCTGCTCTATGTACTGCTCAGCCACCAGGCCTGTTAGTAAGGATGATGATCGTCATCACCATCATCATCATCATTCCTCCCACTTATAAAAAGGTAGGGTAAATCATGCACATGCATGGATAAATGTAATTCAACATGCAATTTGCCTTTGGAGGTATTTAATCAGTAGTTTGGAAGCCAGCGTATAGCTGTTGGGGAAAACTGCATATGCGTATAGCCTGGTTTGTATGTCTATATTTTGGGTAACCCTTGATCAGTTTGTCCACTTTTCAGTAGTGAAAGAGTCTAATAGCAACACAACCCTCATACTAATGGTTTGTTCACATGGGACAATCTTCGCGACAGTTACAGTGTCCTCCCATTAAGACAAGTTGATGGACAAGGACCGATGCATAGATGCTTGCAATCATTGTTGGAAAGCATCATTGGATGCGGTGTCTGGGAAATGTTGGCGCCAGCTAACTGCTGGGTTGCTTTCACCTCCACTGCCTCTCGGCGGTTTCCTCGCATCTTAGTGTCGTTCTTTCTTCAAAGCAATTCTTTCGACATCGAACAAATACTGTGCGTGTTGTAAATTATAAATGTAATATTACTTAGAATAATTAAAGATGCAGTAATTGTTGAGGAATAAGGAGCTACTACCATTTGCTGTGGTGGTGGTGGTACTGATTATTGTTTTCCAAATCTGTTCTTTTGGGATAACTGTGTCGAGCGCTCCCCCTCTCTGGACATGGCTTTTACAAAAGAGCAGGTTTGGAGAGCAATTATCATACATCAGTACAGTGGAGGTATTATCCAGTAAACATTTTGTTTACCGTGTCCCTCAGTCATGGTAAATTGAGTTTCTGTGAAAGCATTCGTTTTGTGTTCGGTCTCGATTTACTGCCATTGGCTGAACTAAGAACAAGGTGGTAAGAAAACGATGCGCAGATGGGGCCCTCGTCCTTAAATGTCACGGTTAATATATTTTGCAAGCGTGTACTTCCTAGATGCAAGAAAGCAGATTGATTTGAATAGAAGTATGTAGGAGAGTACGAATGCAAGCTTTATAACGGATGTGTGTGGAAGCCGCCCCGTGTAACGTACAGGTAATCCGGACTCCTCAGCACACCGGCAAAGGCATTGTTGTCAAGTTTCTGTAGGTGTTCATTTTTGTACAGCTCTCTGCGTTGAAGGAAGGACAAACGCGTGAGCACAGACTTTCGTTCAATATTCGACTATGCAGAGACGTTCGAAATCAAACGTTAAAAATGTAAAGAATCCATAATATATCCCTTTTTCTGTTTTTAGGTCACGTGTAAAAAAAAAATAAGTGTCGTAAACCCGCATCCACCCGACACAGCCAATTAGTACGGTTTGTCACGTGAACAAAACGTGCCAATCATTTGCACACCGGGATGATGGAGAGCGAACCGACGACATTTACATTGACAAAATATAAATAACATGTGCCCGCGCGATGGCTTACACTCGGTAGAGTCTGCTGCCGTTGAACGCGTGACTCTTGACCTCTCTGATGCCGTTGCTGTACAGCCTCCTGTTGTACAACAGTGTGGGCAGCAGCGGTGAGCGCTGCGTTACAAACCCAGCCACCTGACTTCGATTCCCGCTCACACGGCTATCCTGAAAGAACAGCTTAGGGAAGCAACCATCAAACAAGGATGTTGTCTTCTCGCCCACAAATTGTACATTCCAATCTAAAATGCAGCCAACTAATATGAGTGCTCTAGCAAGCATTTAATTATGCTCAAACGCCCTTGGTTTGTCATTCCATCACTGCCATTGAATTCCATTCCGAGGTATGGTCTCCGTGATTGGAATGTATCGGCACGAAATTGGGTGTTGTTATTGTTTTTGTGCATCATAATTATGGTCATGACTGTCTTCATGGTGAAATGTCAAGGCCCTGTATTATGTAAATTTAAAATAATGGACACACGTAGAGTACAAACATTTGAATCAACGAACCGACGTGTTTGGGTGGAATACTCACAGTATGAGGGTCTCTGTGCTCAGGCCCTCAAACGCGTTTGCGGGAATCACAGGCATGTTGATATTATCAGCCATCTCTCTAAAAAAAAAGGTGTCACTCCATCAGTGGACAGACAATGCAATTGGCGATCCTACCTCGACTAATCGATGAGGAGAACGATCATGGGGAAAAAAAACAGGACAGGTGGCAAACCTAGGCCAGCCGCTGACGATGCACTCACAGGATGAATCCAATGATTGTGGAGCGGACCAATCGCAGGTTCGGGAAGCTGCTGATCCCAGTGTTGGTGATGGTGCTGAGCGAGAAAAGAGCACAGTGGCATCACCAATGCATTCCTGTGTTATAATAAGTAGAATAAGGTATTACATTTACACAGCACAGGGCGGCACAATGGTACAGTGGGTGGCACTGCTGCTTCACAGCCAGAAGGCCTAGGTTCAAATCCCAGCTCGGGTGCCTTTTTGTGTGGAGCGACGCTAGTCCATCACAGGGCACCGGGGGTAAATTAGTCCGCAGGCCAATTAACCTGTACAGCAGCATGTCTTTGGACTGTGGGGGGAAACTGGAGTGCCTGGCGAAAACCCACGCTGACACAGGGAGAACATGCAAACTCCACACAGAAAGGCACCCGAGCCGGGATTGAAACCCGGGGCCTTCTTGGTGTGAGGCGGCAGCGCTACGCACTGCACCACCATGCCGCGATGGGAATCCGACCAGTGAAATGCATGCTGCCATTCGTGAATTGATGTCATTTCAGCCAGAAAATGTTTAGTTACAAAAAACTGGAGCAATGAAACAAAATACGTCTGTCACGAAATGCCGTGTAATTGTGCGTTAAATCATAAAAAAAAACCACGTATTGCATAGTGGTGGTGGGTACTTACAGGAACTTGAGATTGGGGAGGTTTTGTAGAGCCTGAGGATGAATGTGGGTGAGATTATTTGCATGCTTAATCTCCCTGTGAAATGACAAATTCAACAACCCAAAATCAAACCCTACTTATAAAGCATTTAAAGCGATCAATAATGAAATTAACATTTTTTTTTAAAAGTGACGCAGTGAGCTGCAGGCGATTGCGAGGCTCGAACAACACACCGACTGCGGTTCTACGAAACTATGTGCTTGTAGAATTAGCGATTTGTCTGTATTGCGATGCTCACAAGTACTTGAGCTCTAAGAGGTTGGAGAAAGCGTTTGCATGAACATGTCGCAGCTGGGCTGTGATGGAGAATAATCTGCGAACAGATGGAGAAATTGGTTTCAAGACGGCGGACACGGGCGTTAAGACCGGAGGCAGCGGCGGCAGAACGAAATCAGTTTAGGAGACTTCGATGTTAGATCATATTTCAAAGCTGTTTTTTCATGAGCACTCGACACGGCTATCCCTACAAATCAGCATTGGAAAGCAATTATCGTGCATCGAGCCGTGAAAATCTGCATTAGTACACTTAAATGTTTTTTTGATGTTTATTATTTTTAATTCATTTATTGTCAGAATCTGATTAATGCTGTACAGGTTTGAAGTGAGCTGGAGCCTATCCCGGCGAACACAGGGCACAAGGCAGGGCTATACCCAGGATAGGGCGCCAGTCGGTTTGCAGTCGGAAAGTTGAGAGTTCAAATCCTGGTTAGGTTTCAACTCCACAGTTTACCCCGTCAACATTCGTACTACATTTGTGGGGAAGGCGCTCGTGAAGAGACTCACCCTCGCCATAGTAAAGTGGAATTTCCACAAGTGTTGCAGGTCTGTGAAAAGGAGGAGCACCATTCCACACTCATTTGAGTAGGAAATCGCTTTGGCTTGTGTGTAATATAGCAAGTATGTGCTCTATATATATACTGCATAGTATTTTTTACACGGTGTAATGTAATCCATTTGATGGCAAAAGCAGCTTTTGTTTGGTTTTTTGCTTTAAACATTGATGGTGTCAGGTGACCGACAAATTGCATCAACAGGCTGCCCAAAGAGACCAAATATGGCTTATTTCAAATGCACAGCTGGAAAATACTTTTCTTGTGGCAAGGGTGAATGCTCTGTTGTACGAAAAAAAATCCGTGTCTGGCTATAAGCAACCGTAAATGTGGTTCGAAGCGATTTTCACCGACCAAAATTTCAACGAAATAAATCCAACGTGACGTGCGGCCGAGGCTCGCATTTTCGTTGCGAGTCGCTATGAAGGCGGCGTAGGTGCCCGCCCGCGTTTTGCCCTTGACGGTTCCTTATTTTAAAAAAAAACCAGTTCTTTCAAATTCGCCATCGCAGCTGGCGTCAAACGAAACCACTTCGAAAATCCCCCCCTGCTTTCACGCGATTTTCGCTGCGATGCCCTCCCCCATGAACGCAGCGGTGTGGCCCCCTAGTGTGCCCCCCGCTAGCCGTGTCGTAATCCTTGGGCCTCGGCACAGGAGAGCACTGTGTGCGCCGCTGCGGTTGACGTGAGGTCAGCGGTCAGGAGGCTGAAAAACGGCCACCCTCCTGGGGCAACGGTACCGGCCAGCGGCCAATTTTAAACCGCATGATATTCAATAGCTTTCCCCGGCGGGATCGGAGCCCCGGGATTTATCCTGGCCAACATTTTGGACCAAATATTTTGACAGAATACGACACGCACCGCGCTACCAGAAAGGAGGGTGGGTTTTTTTTTCCTTCTGCACGTTTCCAAAGCGGCGGTTAATGGACCAAGTGGAGAAATGTTGCCACAGAGAGAGTCTCGGGCTCGTTACGCAGCTTAGCGTGACATGATTTTTCCTGCAATTTTTTTTTTAAGTTTTTATTGGAACTTAAGCAAGTACCTAAAGACGGTTTTGTGTGTGTGTGTTGACGGGGCTGCTAGGCAGCTGGCCTTGCAAGAGAGGCATCATTGAGACGGCATTATTCTGATAATGCTGCAATTCACCTGGCTGTGTGAGCCTGTATTGTTCAAATTCTCTTTCAGCGAGTGCTGACGCCTTGCCAAATCATTAAAAGCCTAATATTCCAGCCTTTCGGTTTGTATGACGCTTATAAAACATAATGTATCAATTACCACCACAATTTGGCAGCCTTCAGCTGAATAGTGTGCTTAAGCAATGAACTTAGCTAATAAGATGCAGGAAAAAAAATTCATTTGGTCTCAAATGACGAGCCACGAAGACATTGTACATCAAATGTATAAAAATATTAATCTTATAATTTATAATGAGGGCAATACACACTAACAAAACATAATGGGTGACTAATGCCAAAGTAGGTGCGTTTGATATAGTGGTGGTGAACAAGAGTGGAGATCATATATAGAGTTCACGGCTAGCCAGGACACGAAGATAATGACTGCCTTTATCAACTAAGAAGAAAGATAGAAAAGGGACAAAGAGTAACCCAGATGGGGACGCTAGATAGAGAGACAATATAATTTAAACAGAGAATTAAAAAAATAAAGTACTTGCTTATCATGGACAGTGCCCAGATTGATGTAACAACACACGATGGTGTTAATGAAATGTACGCGAGCTCATTAGCCTTAACCAGACCACCAGGGCAATAGAACTGTGTGGTTGTGTTTTCATTTGGTCCACCTGTTTGCGTTTGTTGCTTATTCTTGCGAATGGCATTAGTTCATTACCCAAGTTAGACCGCCATGCAGAGTGCCTTCAGATGATACAGCGTGGTGTCTTTGCCACCACCGCTAACTTTTCGAAATTCACTGTGGTTGACCATTTGGGTCCAATCGTTCTGGACATGCTGCCACTCGTACAAAACATGACAGGGCCTCAAACGGGTAATGCTGACTGTTTAATACGCTTCCCAAGGAAATAATGAAGCTGATTATATCCTTCGGCTGGCCTGGGATCCCCCAGGAAGAGCTGGAATCTGTTGCTGAGGAAAGGGATGTCTGGTGCACTCTCCTTGGATTGCTGCCACCGCGACCCTCAACGGGACAAGCGGTTTAGAAAATGGATGGATGGATATTTCCTTGGGATGGTCCATTGCGGGTGTGTTCAAGGTGGGATTGGGCGCAAGATATTTAACGGGACGTCACCGTCTCCGGTGCTCCTTCACGCCAAAAACGAAGGTGATCAGGGAGGCTGCGGTGCTCCAACAAGAGTTTACGGGATCGGAGCCGTGATAATTATATGCTGCCGATGTCTTCACGGATGGGTAGATTTGGGTTATTTTAACTTTGGATGCATTCCTGCACGCACTGGGTGCTGCGCCTGTGGGTTTCAGCTGGAGGGCACTCTTGGTAACCACTGCAGGGACGTTGAGGACAAGGCTTATGGTGATTTGGGATGGGGATCCAAAACGTTTGGTGTGGCTGCTGGCGGAATTCTCCGCCAGTGGAGCACACTAGGGACTTAGTCGCAGTACGGGTGCCGGATAGCTTCCTGATAATGCTGGTGCCTGTCTTTGTTGTTTCCACATTCGTGCCTAATATGGCCCCGGTATGTGTGGCTGCTGTGCAGAGATGTTGATGTCCGCTCATTTAGGAGCTTTTTGCCGCCAAAACAAACATCAAGTACATAATTGATCAAACCAATGACTTGAGTGAACAACCTCAGCGATGGTTTTAGAAGGGTTCGGTCGAAGGTACGCGCGTGTGAGAAGTAGTTGTCCATTATTTTCACGGCCACAATCAGGTTTTTTTTTGTTTAAATGGACAACGGCGAGGCCACCGGTGCTTCTTTGTTGGTTATTCTCGCGGTATTTTCTAAGTGGATGTTTCTATCATACATATCCATCCATCCATTGTCAGCAACCGCTTAATCCTGTACAGGGTCGCGGTGGGCCGGAGCCTATCCCGGCAGACACAGGGCGCAAGGCAGGGCTATACCCAGGCTAGGACGCCAGTCCATAATTCCGTATATTCACAGATGTCTACCAATAACCTTGGCTATTCAGTATGTTTTCACTGCTGTGCTCATTTATATTTGGTTGCGCTGGCTTACGCACCACTGCGGTGGGGACGAATTAGGCGCGTGATCTAAAGAAAAGCATAATTACCAACAAGGCTGCAGGCTTGTGCAACATTTTGGCCGTAGATCTGCGCGTGCGTAATCAACCGCTGTATATAATGACCACGATTTCCTACTGCGATATATCATAAAAGGCCCAGAATAAGTGTAAAAATATCGTCATTATGTTCGATCATTGAATTTAATTTTAAGTAATGCTTTGCGAAATGTAATTGTCAGAGTTGTGACAGTTAATTTAAGTATGTACGTACTTCGTGTGTAGCTGATGATGTTATAAGCCCTATTCATTGATGTGCATTGTATGCATTAGACATAGTAAAGTTGCATTTATTAGAAGCCTTATGGCACGCTTTAGTTAAGTAAACTGCAGTTGCAGAACTTTTAATTATTCATCATATTCATTCCAGAAGTACTAAGACCACAAAAACAAGACAACACAAGCAAAATATACAATTACAAGTGTTAGGGGAAACTGTTATTGTGATCATTGATGCTCTTCAGAGCTGTTCTTTCGGGATAGCCGTGTTGAGCAATCTCCATCTCTCACTCGCGACGTTTCGCCTCCCACGTTGGAAGCATCATGAATCGAGCCGTGAAAACCTACATCAGTACATTGTGATAATTTTAGTATTGTGACATTTCACATCCTCTCATATCATGACAAATTATATCGCGGCAATAATAATAATACATACATTTTAACACACACATATTCCCCGGGCGCTTCGCGTCCATCGAGTCAGAGGTTATCCTCTTATAGATACTGCCGTGGCAGAGCGAGCCATGTCAGAACTGGTCGTCCTTCAAAGAGTTCGGGGATAATAAATGTTCACTCACATTGTGGTAATGTTGGGAAGGTCGCGGAAGGCATCTCCTGGAATTTCTTCTATCATCGTGTTCATGAACCTTCTGTTTCCAGCACAGGGCAGTGGGGGACATCAAAATATAAATATTCTCAAAATGCAAAAAAACATTCAGCTCGTGACGTACACTTACATACAAGGCATTTATGCTGCCATTGCTGTAATGTCACCGCACTGGACTTGCCAGACAGAAGTAGTCCGTTTGGTTCGATCACCCGGTGTGGCAGATGAAACATTGGTGCAAGTTTATAAAACTATCCCACCCACCGCGCCTCTGTCCATCCAGAATTGCAAATGGTATAAACATTGGTGAGTTGTGTGTGGTGGGACAAAATGTGGCGACTTCCAGGGATGGAATTGGGTGAGAACGCCGTTCCCAGAAAGGAAAAATCCCAGAGGGAACATATTAGGCTTTCGTCGTCTTAAATTTGGAAGGTTATTTTACATTTCAGTGGCAGTCACAGAAATGCAGGAAAAGCGTTGTCATCAACTCTGGGAAAGGACCCCTGGACCCTATCTATCTCTGAGTCTCGTTGTAGCTCTGTGAATCTCTGTATATCTGTATGAGTAAATTGCCCTTGGTGCGCTGTGATGGATTGGCGTCCTATCCTGGGTATAGCCCTGCCTTGTGCCCTATGTCTGTTGGGATAGGCTCCGGCTCGCCGCGACCCTGTACAGGATTAAGCGGTTTCTGACAATGGATTTTATGTCAGTAAAATCGTCATGGAGGAAACCAAAACGCAGGTGCACACAAATCAACGGGTTCATTTTCAAGCTGTTTCAAAAACAGGGGCTCCAATTGTCACACAACAGAAAATTCTATAGATAAGTAGCTATGATGGTATGAAATCCATTAGAGCAATTTCACAAATCAGCCCTTGGGATATGCCTAAACCATTTACTCACGCATCACTTTGTGGGCAATTTTTGAAGGCCATAAGAAGGATACTTAATGACCTCCTACGCCCTTTGTACTTCTGTCATTTTCTGCGAGGAATTAAAACGGCACAGGTGAAGAGAAAATTTAAGATAATAGCGCAGGTTTAAACACTCAAGTATTTATTGTTTTAGAGAATCCTTACGACTATCGTGACTATTTAGCGTCGATTGCATCTCAACAACCCCTGGTGTTTAAAAAAAATTGCTTGAATGGCCAAATAATTATAGAATACACAAATAATCAGGTGGTGTGCAGTTGCCTATCACTAAATCACTACTGCTGTCAGTCGGTCACGTTGGCTCAAATATATTTTGATGGTTACTTAAGACAAAAGAACCACAATGTTCAGAAAACGTCTATGGTTTTGCATAATGTACAAAGGCTAAGTGCATGTTGACGCATTTTTGTGCCTTTCAAATATCCTGCACAGCAAACTATTTGAAAGCATTATTTTATAAACAATTGATATGTACATCAGGACCATTGATAGGTACATTTCGTCCGTATGTATTCCACTACGTAACAGCATTGGAATATGAGATATGAATTGTACATTATTGCACGTTAACTAACAAATCACAATATTCAATACTAAATGCATTGGTTATAATACTGTAAACATTATAGATGTATATTAGAGCTGTTTTGACAGTGGTTAACTTTGTTGTCAAGGATCTCCGATGAAAGCCACCCAGAATCAAAACGTATACCCATTTCTGCCCAACAAAATCACTAGTGAAATACATTGCTGATGCATATTGTGTGAATTTGGCAATTGTTTGGCAAATATAAAAAAAATATATGCAGTCTCAAGTCCAAGTATTTTTTTAAGTGACCATATTTGTAATGCTCTTCCTTGTTCAAAAACATTTTGTACAACAGATTGTCTGTCAAGTGATTAATTAACATCGTTAACCTTAAATGCTGCCAAATTGAATACGCCATACCATTCTGTCTGAGATGTCTGCCAATTTAGTTTCATGAGGCAACCATTTTCCACCGTAATCGGTGATGGTAGTACAAAAGAAGAAAATATGGACTGAGGTCTGATGTCTGAAGACTCTGTGTAATTTGAACATTCCACAAAATACACTGCTGAAAAACAATGAGCTGAGAGGGCTTTTTAGCTCAAGAGGCGAATGTACAAACTCGAGGTTACAATATTAGACTCCGAAATACGATGTGCATCTAGAAGACACTCATAATCTGTGTTTCTATGTGAGAGCTAGCCAACAGCAGTCACTAATGACAATGTCCTTTACCAGCGAAGGAAATTTATATCTCAACAGGTCTGGCAGTGGAATATGGAATAAATATAAAATGTTGATTGCACACAACAGGACGAGTGTGCATTTCGTCAGCGAACGATGAATAGAGCCACATTCCTCAGCGTTGACGTCACCTCCCATCACGATCTACAAGAAAAGCTGAGGTGTCAAAGAGGAGCACTCATCTTTAACACGACAGCTTCTGCGTTGCGCCGGAGGTTCAAGGCAGTTCATGCAATTGTAGCAGGAACCCCGACTACCAAAACAATTTTTTTTTAACGAAATCAAATCTTGGGAAGCTGGTTAAGACAGCTCACACGCATCGCGTTTGTCTCTCCGCATGAATCCAAGCATGCAATCTCTCCGTGCTTCTTTATGAAATCCAGCGCCTTGTTGCCGTTTTTGGCAGCCTCCACGTTTTCAATGCATACGTCAAAGCGGGTAACCATCCACTTAGCAAAAACTTTCCTCTGTAAGGCACAATGGCATGTTTGCCCGTCACTTCTTCTTCTTTGCGATTCTTCGAAGCGCGATGTTAAATTACAGTTTCCCATTTTCTTACACAACCCCTTGCATTTTCATTGAACTCCGCAAGGTCTTTTGAGCTGCAGAGGTTGGGTAGTAGAGCACAGACAAGGCAGTGTTCCATAGTATGGTCTGCTTCTCCACATTCACAGGTGGTTGGGCCGGTCTTGTAGCCCCATCTGACCAAAGCATCTTTTGATTGTCCCGTTCTTATTTGTTAAAAGGCACTCCTGCCTTCTCTCACTCGCAGCTCCGTTTGATCCCAAGTCTGCCTTCGGTAAGTGGCCTCGTTATATTTGCCATGTCGTGTTTTCCAGCTTCATTCCTCCAGCAAATGCATTCTTTTGTTTGGTTAAATTTTTGTGCGTGGTACCGTGTAGTGTTCCGTGGTTACGCGGTGTAGCTCTCTGATGTCTGGTTGTATCGTTTGCTGTTTGGCACGACGTTTCGTTCCCCATGCTGGGAGCTTCAACAGGAACTCTTGAGGAAGCCATCAGGCCATGAACTGAAACGTCAGACATCACGCCGAATAACACGCGGTACAACCCGAAAACACGTGGAGAGGTATACAACAGCAATATCATTGGTTTCCAGAAGAGGAATTGACCTTCTAAACCAGTGGTTCCCAAACTTTCTAGGTTCATGGCGCCCTGAGTGTATCAGGATTTTTTTTTCCACGGCGCCCAAAGTCAGAAAATATGTGGCATTTATCGAAACATTGGAATATCCCGCGGTCTTCTTCTTTGCGATTCTTCGAAGCACGATGGCTAGCTTCTGGACATCGTCGTCTTTCAGCTTGGCTTCGAAGTGGTGACCCTGTGAGTTAGCTGCAGCGCCCCGGATCGCCCTGGCGCACACTTTGGGAACCACTGTTTCAACACATTTGACGTCAACCCCCGGCCCAACG
>JAZEWU010000019.1:5620398-5637508 GCA_036362915.1 Geotria australis | reverse complement strand
AAATGCAAGGGGCTGTGTAAGAAAATGGGAAACTGTAATTTAACATCGCGCTTCGAAGAATCGCAAAGAAGAAGATTTCAAAAAGGAGGCATTGAAAAGTAAAATGAGGGTCACGACACGCCACCTCGGAGAAGGAATCTCCTTAATAGGCCGAGCGTCTCGCTAATCCAAACCTCCGAGGATTAGTGGCGGAAATTGGCTATGGAGACTAAGACGCGACGCTCCCCCGGGCTTGGCTAAGAACGGGGCGGTGGGGGAGGTGTGGGGGTAGATAGGAGGAGTGGGAGGAAGGTGGGCCGGGTGAACAGTTTAAACCTACCTTATAAAATAGCACAGTGTCGAACATCGCGGTCTTGATCTCCCACCAGCGTCGCATGCCGGGCGTGCACGCGGACAGGAAGGAGTCGGGGACGTAGATGGAGGACGGGTCGTACTCGGGGTCCGACTGGAGCCGCTTCTTGCCGTCGCGGCGCTTGCCGTCCCGCAGCCAGTCCAGCTTCTCGTGGTCCCACCCGCCGCCCTCTGCGGATGTTGACACGGAGAGCGTGAAAATCCTATTCTGCGCGACCGCGTGCTGCCTATTATCCGTCATTATCTGTGGTGTTTCCCAACCTGCTGTGAATAACTGCGGCTAATAGGAGCCACGATATTTGTCACCCACATTACTGCGGATAAGAGTTCTCCGGTAAACTCCTCAGCGTAAAAAAAACCCGCATATTTAGAGCGTCACGCTCACAAACAGTACCGGCAAACATAGGCAAGGCTTGTAGTAGGGGGTGAGCCAGTGGGCAGCAGAGGAGAGTAAAGTATCAGCCATTGTTTGACTATACTTCTATGTGCTCATATATATGCGTCCCACCTTCAAGCAGCAATGACAACACACTTACAAAACATATAAGGCCTTCTCGGCCAGCAGAAAGAGCTGTAATTCGATTACAAGCGCAATATAAGTCAATGAAAATGTATCTCGGCGGGCAACCGCACGTACAAAACTCTCCGTTGCCAAAGCCGAAACCTGAACTGCGCAGACAAACAAACCGAACGTCGGTCTCCCCGACGACTACATCCACGCACGGCAAGCGCACGACCTCACCTTTCCCGCCATCCTGGCCCCCGCCGTTCTGGCTCTCGAGGGCGTCCGACGAGAAGGCTGCCAGCTTGGCCTTGGCCTTGTTGCCGTTGTTGGCGTTGGACCCCGCCTGGGCCCGCTTGGGGGTCGCCGACTTCCCGGATGACGCGCCGCCGCCGCCCAGGCCCAGCATCGACGGCTCGCGCCCGGGCGTCGGCGCGGGGGCCTTGGCAGCGGGACGTTTGTGCGCCTTGACGGGCGACTCCGGGTCGGAGCCCGAATCGGGCTCGCTCACTTCTTTCTCGTCCACGCCGCTGCTCGCCTCGTCGCTGCTCGCCTACGAAAGCGCGCGGTAAACACGCGAACAGATGGCGCCTCGTTCGGGTCACGGGTACCGGCGTGGTGTTTCATTAATATGGTCATGCTTCCAAACCTTTTACGAAGATTTGGAAGCATGATTTACGTGACAAATTTCTTTGGATGCCGCTCATTGTTCGTTTCGACAAATAGACACCAGGCCTTTGAGTGACACCCAGGACTGGCGACATTTTCTTAAGTCAATAATACATCTCTCAAGGCTCTTTTCCCATTTTCATTGTACATTTTCACATGTATTGATTGTATTGTACTTGGTAATTGCTCTGGAGAGGTCCTCTTTCAGGATAGCCATGTCGAGCTTTCCCCCCCTCTCTTTGAGAAAAGTAAAATTAAGTATAATGGTCATTTGACAGATAACGCCTGTTGATGCTTCCAACGTGGGAGGCGAAACGTCGCGAGGGAGACCGCTCGACACGGCTATCCCAAAAGAACACCTCTGAAGAGCAACCGTCACGAATCGAGCCGTGAAAACCTACATCGGTACAAAGATCAACAGGTCCTTACGTCGACCGCGTCCGGTTTGAACTCGGCGTCACTTTCATCGGTGTCGGAGGCCACGACAATGCGGCGTCGCTTGCTCTTCTGACCGTTTCGCTCCGGCGGCGTTTTGCGCGTCGAGCGAGAAGAGGTGCGCGTCTTGCGCGCGGGGCCATCGCTTCCCTCATCATCCTCCTCGTTACTGTCCTTCCCGTTCGCTTCCACGTCCGACACCGTCGCATCCGCCTGCGCGCGACCACGTTTTAACAACCGGGGTCACGCAGCGGTCGTCAACTCGCGAGAGAATCCATCTGATGCTTGCTTATTGACGTGCGTGTGTTTCTTTCCCACACGGTTTCAGTTGTTAAAGGGTCCTTGACGGAAAATCACAAAACGTAATCCTGGTCAACACGGTTTCTACCGACACCCCACGATTACAAATCGTTTATACTTGTTTTGTAAACACGCCGCGACACGTCGCACGCACTAGTTAATTGGCAATTAGGGAAGAATGCATCTCAGGGGGTGGCCGTAAGGACTAGAGTTTGAGAAGCGCTGGATTATGCAGTCAAAAATCCTCATTCACGACGCACAAGCAAATATATTTACATTACAATGAACGTCACAAAATAAACACTTGCTCATAGTGAGGTTCTGTTTATGAGTTTAGGTCATGTGAAGGTGTGTAAGTGAAGTGCACCCATCGATATACCGGAGCAAACGAATGAGCACATGCATCACTTACCTCAAAAGATGGCACCGACGTTTCGCTGGCATTACAGCTAGCATCATCAGGGACAAAAAAACACTTGCTGTAAATAAATCAGTTCAACTGCTAAACACGAAATAATGGACTGAGTCACACCTCCATATCGTCATCAGCTTCATCGTCATCCTCTTCATCCGAGGGCTCCACACACACAGCGAGGTCGAGGCGCTTTTCCACGCTCAGCGGAATCGCCTTGTCGGCCTGCTTCATCGATCGCAGGATCTGAGGATTGACGCTGAAGAAGAGGCCTCCCTTCTGAGCCTCCTTTGAGCTGGAGCCTGCGGAGACGTGTGCAACTCTATTGAATCACATTTAGCTGTATTACTACAATGAGGAGAACCACTGTTGGAAAATAAAAATCAGATGTCCTATGGACACGAGAATGTAGAATTTTCACCACTGGCTGTAGACAGGTGGGGAGCACGGTCTCAAATACTTATTTGAGGAGGAAATCAAGTTTTTCTTATGACAATAAAATTATGATATGGTGACGTATTTTCAGGTTGTACGACATGTTTCGAGCGTCTCCAGTTCCTGACAAAGCACCCAACACATACAGCCACATATCTGAAATCGTGCGGATCAACATGCCGAGTGGCGCAGTGGTAACATCTGCGCCTCACACAAAGACCTGCCTGAGGCAGTTCACCTCCCGCCCCAGGTGCCTTTCTGTGTAGAGGTTGTGTGTTCTCCCCCTGTTTCCTCCGGGTTCTCCGGTTTCCTCCCTCAATTAGAAAACACTCATTAATTAATTGGCGGATAACATCATAATATATAGGAAGCCGTGTCTGGCGGGTTGGCGCCGGCTAACCGCTTGGCTGACCCCCCACCTCTACAGCTTCTTCACGTCTCCGTATCTCGTTCACGAATACGCAAGAAATGTGCGCTCGTAAGAAATAGTATTCATCTTATTCGCATTATTCATTACAACCTGAAAACACTTCGGAGAGCTGCACAGCATAACCACGAAAACCCATGTGGTTATAATGATATTTCAAACAACTTTTTGATGCAGGCTGGCCCATATGCTGTCGGTCATGAGGGTTGAGAGGCCCACGTTCAGCAGTAAACTCAACATAAGGGATGCACGAGTACACACATGCGACGTACCATTGTATAGCTTGCAGTAGTTTGCACCGACCCAGCTGCGGGTAGGAGGTGTATCAAAAAACTGCACGTGGATTCTCAGGGACTTTCCACGGCCTCGCGTGTGAGCTCCAGACCCAGGGTGACCATACACCAGGCTTGGCCACCACGGGTATCCCTCCAGCTTGGCCCACAGCAAGTCACCTGGTTGGAACTCACTGCAGCATTGCACCCATCAGCCAAGGCCAGCCAGCCAGCCATAGGAGAGAAAACACAGTGTCAGCATTGCGGTGTCACTTTTTTTTAAACTAAATATAACACATAAGCCAATGATATTTTACTCAAAGCAGTGGTCCCAAAGGTTCAGCGTTCAAAGGTAAGTCTGAAAAAATCTGTTTTCAAACAGTGTTTGAACTGTATCTGATGAAGAAGAAAAAGCAAATGTTGCGGGGGTTGCTCAGTGGTTAGAGAACAAGGCTTGCAGTCACAAGGGTTGTTAAGTCAAATCTTGTCAGGGGAAGAGAGTGACTCAGCCATCCATCCCTCCAGGGTCAAAGCAATGAATACCGCTGGGAGGCAAACCACCAGTGAGTGGGTTATCATATAAACAGATGTGGCTCAGGGTTATAAACAGAAGATGAGTGCAACCACGTGTTTATCAGCAGAAAACACAATTTGACTTTTGGCTCCAGGTAGCCATAGTCAAAGGCACTTGCAGCTTCTATATGAGCAACTCAACCAAAATGTATCTGATGTCATCGATATCACAAGCTAAGCGGGGATTGAGCCTTGGTTAGTTCTTCAGTGGGTGACTATCAGAGCTTGGCAAACAATGTATGCGTTGGGCCTGCCAGGTGACCAGAAGGAAATGTGGGTTATTTCCATGTTCCTCAGTTTTCTCTCACAAGCCAAACACTGCCAAACAGAGGCCCCCATTGCTGCCACGCTGCTATGCATATATCCCCATACACTCGTTGTCTATGCATATGCTGTTGAAACTTGTTATCATATCATTGTATTCTTTACTTTTTCTTTAATGCTTAAGCGTATATGGCATTACACATAATTGTTTTGCACTTTATTTTGCACAGAGTTGAGATAACGTGAACAAAGACTCTCACTGCCATGTATATCATGTGTATGTGATCAATAAACTTGACTTGACTTCATAATTGGATTGGTGAAACGTTTACAAAGCAAGGACCCTCAATAAAAATAGTTGTGGGACGCAGCAATTCCTTCTTAAGTAAAGTGCATTCCCGGATAAATTATTCTAAATTAAAATCTTAGCTAGTGTTTAATGTGGATCAGTTGAAAAATAAAATGACGAATCCAACACAAGACGTGCCAAATCTTGCCGTATAAACCAAGCACGGGGTTTGTACCATCTGCTGTACAGCAGAGGGCACGCTTTGACAAGAATGGCTGAGGTGTCTTGCAAGTGAGCAAACTGCTGTCAAGTTGATCCCACCACCTCTCAGTGTAGCGGGCCCACTGGGAGGGGAGCTGTGGTATGTAGTTGATAAGTGTCTGCATTACCAGGCGGAGTCAGTTCTCCCTGTGGGCGTTTTGGAGAATCGTTATACGACACCTACACCTGTGGGGGTGTTCCCGCTGTCTGACGGATGTGCCATAACGTGCGTGGAACCCATCGCACGCCCGCTCTCCAGCCAATTACTGGGTTTATACCTCAGTGTTTTGTTCGAATAAGGAGTTCAGATAATACGCCGTATAACCGGAAAACGCATGGGCGATTTGGACGGCACAACCGCGAAAACCCACCGCATTACGCAGACAGGTGCTGTTTTTAAGACGTCAACGTTTTGCGGAAAACGACAAGGATATATATTAACTTACACGTTATTCCAAAAAACACGTATGCTCTTAATAATTTGTCCCAATAAATGCGCTTGGGATACATTGAAATATTTTGTGGCCGCGAGCGCCACCTAGTGGTCCGTGGAGACCAGACCCAAGTGGACCTTAAGGTGCAAAAAGTTGAGAACCTCCTGATTTAAGTGAAGCGAGCCAGCCTCTTTAGCGACTGAAAACAAACTTCATGACACGAGCGCTCCCTGTTTGCGCTGTGGAGCTAATGCAATTGGTCGCAGCGGTTAATAAACAATGACAAAACACCAGCATAAGATGGGTTAACGCGAAAGATCCCTACAGTCGGATGTGATGGTGCGTCTCGGTGCCCGCATCTGCATGTTTGTCTTTGTCTCGTACAGTACCCTAAGCGTGTCTCTGTGTTTCGGTGTCCCGTTGTCGATATCTGACCGTATTATAAATGTGGCCGGCCATGTCTGAAAATAATCATTCGCGTCGTTGTGGACAATACACGTGAGAATAGGCACTACGTCTACGAAGGATACATTGCTCAGGAATTTCTTTCATGTCTGTGTGCGTCTCATTGTTTGCCTCACGCGTCTCTCCACGCAATTTTTATTTCCTTACTTACCCTTCCCCGCTGGACAACTGTTAAAGAAGCTACAAAGCTCAACGATTCCTTCCAGCTTAAAGACTGACTTTGTACACGTGTCTCCGCGCGTCTCTTTCCCGCGTCTCTCATTTCACCTGTGCGGTGTTTGTCCCCGCGTCCGCCTCTCCCGTCTACTGTTGTTGTTAATACTGTACCGTGTGTGGTAACCCTTATAACCCAATCTGCAGTGCAACTTGCCAGATTTACACAGACTATCGCACATGTGTGGTGGCCGCACGCAGCTTGTACACGGGACCAAAAACTCGCCTCTCTTCCGAAGAATTAGCCTTTGGCGCCTTCGCCGCCCCTCGGGCCTGGGCAACATCGGAGCCCCGGGCTCGCTTAGCGGTCGCTGCCCGCGGAGAGCGCGCCTGCTCGGTAGGCGGAGACGAGGACCCCGGTGGTGGCGGGTCGGCCTCCGTGGGCGAGCCTGCGCTCTTGCCCTTGGTGGCCAGGCCCGGCGATTTGTTGAAGTACTTGAAGAGCGTGTTCTTCTGTGACATGTCGAGGGTAGTGAGCGTCCCTGGTGCGGAGACAGAGCTCGGTAAGGGTGATGCTGATGATGATGATGGTGGTGTTGTTGATGCTGCCGCGTAATCCCACACGTGCTCAGCTGTGATTTTTCCCGCGAAATTGGAAACGTGACGTCACGTGCGGCCAGCCAATAGGCAGCGGCACGTTTCATTCATTTACAGAATGAATGAACGAACGAAACATGATGTGTCCTTGATGGACTGGCGTCCTATCCTGGTTATAGCCCTGCCTTGCGCCCTGTGTCTGTCGGGATAGGCTCCGGCCCATCGCAACCCTGTACAGGATTAAGCGGTTTCTGACAATGATTGAAGAAAAATGTGTCGATCAATTGTCCTTCGGGATTGTGATAAACTATAGTAAATAATAATCATTTATGTTTTTATAGAGCCTTCCACTCAAAGGAATGTCGCAAATGGCTTACATAAATGTGAATGAATGAATTAAGTTAATCAAGTGATTTGAACTGAACTTTTAATAACAAACACGTAAAGTCAGTTGCTATTCATTCATTCATTCATTTTCAGAAACCGCTTAATCCTATACAGGGTCGCGGTGAGCCGGAGCCTATCCCGGCAGACACAGGGCGCAAGGCAGGGGAACACCAAGGATCGGACGCCAGTCCATCGCAGGGCGCCTGGGGAAATTTAGTCATTACGCCAATTAACCTGGCAGCATGTCTTTGGACGGTGGGAGGAAACCGGAGTGCCCGGCGAAAACCCACGCGGACACGGGGAGAACATGCAAACTCCACACAGAAAGGCACCCCGAGCCGTTGCTATTTAGTTTTGAAAAGCAACCATCATGAATCGACCCCTGAAAGGAACCGCTGAGCTACGCAGCGCTTTTTAACAGTTGTCCAGCGGGGAGGGGTAAGCACGTTACAACAGAGAAAGATCCATCGGTTGATGGTCTCGGCCCAATCGTGTGCAGTACCGAACCATGAATAGCCTCCACACGCAAATCATGTAAACGTGCAGCCGTTTGGCAATGGAAGAGCACTCGATGTGTGGGGGGTATCGACGAAGCTGCTAATACAAGGGACCAGGATAGAGGAGGCAGTCAGGAATGCGCACGATGGACAGAGTATTATTGGTCGCTTGAAGAGCACTAATTGCATGATTAACGTCAAAACATTTTGTTCAGTGAAAAAAATTAAAACCACAAAATTGCATTATCATAAGTGGTTCGCACATCGTGCAATATTGACAAGGGGAAATTTTGGCACGGTTGCAATTAATGCCTCCTACATGTGCGCCCCTGGGATGATGCCCTTTATACAAATGCTGCTTTGTGCTTGCCTGAAATGTAATTTTGCATTAGGATCAATAAACAAAACGCACGGTGCCAGTAGTTCAGAGTGCTGGAGCACCAATGTCAGATAATCCCTTAAGTCGTGTGCGATATTGGTGCCGTGCGGACGTTTAATAAGCCGCATTCTTGGAAATCGCAGAGGCTCATATCCCTTTAAAGAGCAGGTATCGAACGGTTTGCCTTTATACCACCCTCATTATATAGGTGTGCGTGGCACTGCGCATAACCTGCTGCACCAAATGTCACGCTACATCTCTGGAGCTTAGCAATTCATAAACACAGGCAGTTGGATGTTGCCCGAGCACTTCGAGCAGCGCTCGTTTCAAACTCGGCGAAAGCCGACTCACACCGCAACGTCTCATTAGGGAAACAAGCGATGCACCAGCAGCTGCCAGCATGCGCCGGGCTGTCTCCAACCTCACGCCGATCACTGCTGCCGACGACTTTTATGTTTTTTTGCGACCACAAGAGGGAGGAAGCCATATGAAAATAGCCGAGGGTTCCCTTTGGGATGCTTTGCATGTAGGGCCAGATTAAACACAGGGGCTTTAGGGAGCTGTAGCCCGGGGCCTGGGATTTTGAGGGGCTGCGAATAATATATATCGGGTATAACGCTGTATGATGGTTGAAACTCAGCACTGCATCACTGTGAAATATCCTGTGTATCGTTGTGTTAATTAACAACATAGCCATCACTATGTGCATGGCTACCATCAAACCCAAATCAGAGCGGCTTGTGTTCCTTCCACGTGTGGGGCCCAATCACTCGGAGTGCGAACGCTGATCTTTGCACCTGACCTGCCGGCGACGCCACCCCCTCAATCGATTGCCAGGTTCCTGGGATTCTCTCGCAGCCGTGGTGTTGAGACATAAAGTTTGAGTCCGTGCCCCGTCTTGCTTTAAGGAGACATTTTCACGAGCCTCTGCAGGCACGTGCGTGAGCATTCACTCGGCCGAGCCATGCTCTTTCAAAAGTGGTTCGAGGATGTTTTTTAGCGGCAGGAGTCCCAGGGGAATGCCGCGTGAGGTCCACGATGGAACGGGCTTAATAGACTCAATGACCTTTCCTCGTTGCACGACTTTACCACAGCCCGCACGCATCGCTGCGACTGCCAAATCGCATCCGCCTTCGCGAAGTGTAAAAGTCTCATTTGCAGGATGGGCGCGTTAAAAACGACGCGTGTATTTAATTGCATCCAGCGTGGCGTGCGTGCTATTTGGGGTAAATCGTGGCGTACGTGCGATGCCTTTGACCAGGGGATCTCACTATTGCTCGATCGTTCGGATGAGAATGACAGCTGAGTACAAATTGCATCGTTATGTCACAGGATCGCGAGAGATGGCAGCGGATTGCGAAGGCCTTTATCCAGCAGCGGATTGATCGTGGCTAATGATAACAAATTACATGCGTGCACAGGGCTTTGCCGTTTGTGAACGTATTTTATTTTAGTGGCGCAATGAACAAGGGCGTCTGATAAATAATAATTAATAATAACAGCAAAATATAATCCATCAAACTGTTAAAGCAGGCTGTTGTTTCACCTGAATGTACATGTGGTTACACGGCCATGAACACATAGCTGTGCCAAAGATAATTATTTTTAATTCTATATTCTCGGTGCATAAGAAATTCGTGCTGTTGTAAGTTGTTATTACATGCTGCAAAATAAATGTAGCATTGCACAAATTGCACTACAATCTGAATGCCTGTAATTTGCTGGCATTAATGATATTAATTAAAATTCTCGTGTTAAAAGTTACCTTATTTCAAACAAAACCACCCCATATCTCAGCATGGATCTATTCATAACAGTTATTACAGTACATTAAATATATTTTGTTATTTTCAGGAAACATTATGAAACGAGTGTTCCGCGCGATTCCCAGCGGGAAATCCGACTAAGTCGTGAAGTGAGGGTAAATGAGAGAATCTGCACGAACTCCTCTGAGGAGCGGGACAGTCTCTCATGGGTCGGCAAGTGCAGCTCTCCGATGTTATTAATCAGCCCCTTTCACGGGAACAAATACAATAAACATCAGATAATGTAAAGGACATCCAATAAATAATCACGAAGAGCGATGACACAATCCTAACCGTGTAGTTGTCTCCAGTGCACATCTCTCCTGCTTGCACTCTGGCGTCTGAAATTGATGTTTGTATCTTTCCATACATGCGCTGTCATCTGCGAAACGCCTTTGTCTGCTATGGTGCTCGACGAGATTTAATTCTTGGCCCTTTGTTTATCTCCAGCTTCACAACATAAACCTCCATGTCACTGAGGCTCTGCCTTTTCATCTCAACACAACCCACCAGTATTGTGGTGTCTTAATTCAAACTTCTTCCACACAAACGCTGCCAAAACTGACGTAGGTTTTGACGGCTCGATGTAGGTTTTGACGGCTCGATTAATGATGGTTGCTCTTCAGATCTGTTCTTTCGGGTTAGCCGTGTCGAGCGATTTCCCTCTCTCCCTCACGACGTTTCGCCTCCCACGTTAAAAGGAAATAACAGCTCTGAAGAGCAACAATCATCTTCCTCAAAGGCAAAAAAATTACTCTCACTGAAGACTCTAGTTGGAATGTGCATTGAGAAGAAATGTTGTTTGCGATCGCGTATTGTCACTGCTGCATATTCCAAAATAACAAAAAACCCAACTTTTTAAAAACTAACATTTGCCTAAAAGGAAATGTATTAATCTGAAATATATATATATAAGGAACCACAGGGTTATTTTAGGGTTGTTTTGACAAATATGTTGAGGTTTGCTTACATAGGTAATGTGCAAAATAATTTACCCAAAGCTCTAATTTTCTTATGGCGGTTCTAGAGCATAGGGCAGCAGAAAAAACAGCTCGACCTCCCACTGAGCAACAATTTAACAGGGTGCTTCAATAGAAGGCCTATTTGCTAGAGCAGAGACCACGTCGAGGCGAGTAGGAACAATGAGAGGCGAGAGATAGGCAGGGGAGAAGGCCACGGGAGATCTGCAACACAGTGAGAGTGATCGTGAAGTTGAAGCGGAATTGGAGTGCGAGAGTGGAGGTTGCGTCTGTGCCTCTGCTGCTTAAATTACACAGGCCTCCTTTCCCACGGCGCTGTGCATATTCGAGACGTTTCCTTTATTAAAGTGCAGAGTCAAGACTTTCATCTTCTCTGCCTATGACTGGTTGTCTCTCTGAAGTGTCTTCCTTCCCTCTTCACCCTGAAGCATTCTACGCCTCTCTTCCTCCCCTCTGAAAAATAACCCAAAGCCCTCCCTTTCTCTAGCTCTTACGATATGCATATGTCTGCTGTTTGACACAGAATCTTAAGATGCAGTTAAAACTGGACACGACATAATCCAAATCAGATTACGTGCGTAAAATAACAACCAGAATTGTCATTGTCCTATAAAATCAGTCATCATCACCGTCTTTAGGCTAGTTTTCTATCTGTGTTTGCACAGGTAATTTGCATGAATCGCATTCTAAATTTACATTTTATGTATTCTATCATATTCTAATGAAACAGTTTGAAATTATGCAGGCATATTTCAAATTACCCCACGTCATCATTGGCCTTACATTGTAAATTGTTTAGCATCTCATCTCCGTTTCCTGGTAAAATATTGTATGCAAGTAAATCGTCGGATAATGACGGTCTGCAAGCCACCCAAGGTGAAAATTAAGCGCTAAGGAACTTTTGCTCATACTGTAATGCGTTGAGTTGAAATTCTCCGAAGGCTAATTAGCATGTGCGTATTTTTTTTTCAAAAGACATTTTCAACAAAATGTCTCACCTCTTACTCCACTATGTTGTCAAGGCTGCATTTTTTTTTAACCTTCTTTGCTGGCCGTTGAGCGTGACCTTGGGAATAAAGGCTCACATCTGGCACTAATGAGAAGAGACAGTCCTTCCTAACCCAAAACGCAACAAGTTGTGCATTTGCCGATATCGTTATCAGCCATCGTCAATCCACTGCTAGATGTCTCCCCCAAGCTACCGCCATCTCTCGCCATCCTGTGTGTAAATATATTTTTTTGTTTGGTTAATTTGTTATTTTTTAACATGTTTTTGTCAATTCGTGTGTTTTGCTGTGTCCTAGGAATCCCGTAAAGAGCTTGCAAGCTCACTGGGTATTTTTTCTGCTGTAATAATAAACATCTATCTATCCTGCGACGCGACAATCCAACTGCATTGGCACCTGCACGTGCCCTGAGCTCATCCGCTCCACCTTGGTGGACGTCCTCCAGCACGAGTTTCATTCCATGGCTGCCACTCCATCATCATCATTGTTATTATTGACAAACGTAAGCGACGGTAAAACCCATCGCAACTGAAAAATAATGATGATACGATTTACAACGCGCGCAAATTGCACGCCTGGTCATGGACGGAGACACAGAAACGGAGGCGCGAGGACACCGCAGAGAGGGCGGGAGTCAGCCACACGTTTTGGCCGGCGCCAACTCGCCAGACACTCCTTCCCATATATTATGATGTTATTTGCCAATTAATGAGTGGGGTTTTTTTCAGTAGTGGGAGGAAACCGGAGAACCTGGAGGAAACCCACGCAGAACAGGGGGAGAACACACACACAACTCCACACAGAAAGGTGCCTGAGATGGGAATCGAACTGCCGCGGGCAGGACTTTCTGCTAGACGCAAATGTTACCACTGTGCCACCCTGCCGCCTAGGCGGGCTGGAAACAAAACAAACACCAAGTTGTTGTGCACTGCATGTGCTAGAGCTCTCAGCCTGATAATTTATTATTCTTGTCCATCAGCCTTTTTGTCCCTTCACCGTGTTCCCGACTGACCTTCTAGTGGCTGAGGTCACCTGAACGGGAGTAGTGCTTCCCCGCGTCAAATGGGTATTTTTCGCCAACCAATAATGACCAAGGTGGTGAAGTACGGTTACATGTATTCCCTCACTGGCATTACAGCTCAAAGATTGCACTGTACTGTTGGATGCATCGCCGACCCACTTGGTTGTAAAGCTCAAGAGCCACTGTGTAATTTTTGATCTTGCCCTAGGAAAGGTATTGCGTTAAAAACATTCCAAAGGTGTCCTGCGCATTTAATTTTTTCATGAATTCTTGGATTTCATCAATAACGCACTCGGCAACAAATGAACAAACCGAAAAGTGTAAAAAAAAAAAAATCTGGACAAGGGTGTGCTGGTATTACATTCCTGGCTGGGTGGTAACTGAAGCATATCGAAAGCATTAAAATGGGAACATAAAACGGGAAAGGACAGTAGTGGCAGCACTCATTGACCTCCTAAGCCCCCTAAAGGATTATCAGAAAGGGGAAATTTCCACCTACAAATTACATGGGAGCTGCCACGGTGTAATGGATAGCAGAATGGGACTTACAGTCTAAAGGTCGCTGGTGCGATTCCATCTTCTGGTGTGGCAGTTAAAACAAGGAACATTTTTCTCAAATCCCCCCCATCTCTATACACCGCAGTCGATCTGCAGATTGTGTGTTCTGGGGAGAAGGGGATAACGTGGTCAACCAAATGCCCTCGAGAGCAAAGTTTCTCAACCTTTCACACCACGTGGCCGACTTGGGTCTGGACTCCACGGACCGCTAGGAGGCAATCGTGGCCCACTGATGGGTCGCGACCCACCGGTGCCACCCGCCTGAAACTTCACGAAGTATATATATTTTTTGTTAAATATATGTTTCCCTTTAATGCAGTGGTATTGACGTATTTGTTGCGGTTCTTTTATTTAAAATCAAATAACTTCCAGTTTATCTTCTTGCTCATGCTCCCATGGGTGAGCCCGGCTCAATTTTCTACCACTCAATGGGGGATTATCGGCGACAATTTTCAGTTAGCGGACACAACGGTTTCATAAAAAATTCAGTGCGGTCAGATCATGTTGTCTCAACCATATCGAGCAAAATTACAACCGAGGATTAATAGCTGCACAATAGCGGTGCCCCGACAAGGGTTGCATGAGAATGGATGTCAACATTGAGAAGACAGTTTCATAAACTAACGGCTCATGTCCTGCAGGTTCATGGGTGCGGCTGCAGGGTTGTCAACCCATTTAACCAGAATCACACCCACAGTGAAACAGGAATAAAACCCACTTAAAAATGGTGTTAGATTGAGCGTTAGTTCATAAGTCAGATACAATGAGCCAGCACTGGTGAGATCCTCTCTTTGAATAATGTTTCAAAAGTAGTGGTTAAACCAGGTGTAGTGAGTAAATGGTGAGTTACTAATAGTCGAATTCGATTCGATTCGATTCTTCGAAGCATGATGGTTATATGACAGTTTCCCATTGCAACAAGTTCTTCTTTGTCACAGAGGAGATCGTGAAAAATGTACTTGTTAACTACTTAGAGGCCAATCAACCGTGTGAGAAAGCTGGACGTAGAAACTTTGTTTTGTAATATCAACCACATTTTCAGATTCCATTGGAGACATATCAATATGAATTACCATGATGTCTAGCTTCTTTAGTGTACACAAATAAATTCAATACAAACTACAGTAGATGCAACCATCAAAGCCCTATCAAATCAAGGCTTTAAATGAAATATAATAAATTATGCAAGCAATTGAGGATGAAACAGCTACACTGACATTATAAGTTGAAAGTAACAAAGTAGAATTAGATTCTACAAACTACAAAAATGAAGATCAAATATAACTTATGAATTGCTTTTGTAGTCTATAAAAACAATTTTATATCGTCGAACTTCATACAGGCATTCGGGCCCTCTAAAAAGTGAGGCGTAAAGAATATACTCTATGCAATTAATATAGCCATGATCTTCTTCTTTGCGATTCTTCGAAGCACGATGGTCAGCCTCTGGGCATCGCTGTCTTTCAGCTCGGCCTCGAAGTGTTTGGTAGAATTCGCAGGCAGTACCAAGTACTACCTGACAGGGATCGCGACGTGAACGCTTCTACCTTGACCCCCATAGCCATGATGAAAGATACGTTTATAATTAGAGCATCCTATCCTGGGTATAGCCCTGCCTTGTGCCCTGTGTCTGCCGGGATAGGCTCCGGCTCACCGCAACCCTGTGCAGGATTAAGCGGTTCCTGACAATGAATGAATGAACGAAGTGCCCCGCATTCCACGTCGCCCTCACCTTCAGGAGTGAAGCACACCCGGGGCTGTGATAGGATTTAGTGGACTGTGCTTGCAATTTCTCAAAATAATGTGTCGTACTGATTCACGCCCGTGGGCGGCCCGTGCCACGGCGCGATAAATAAACGTGGCAGGCAGATCGCAGATGAGACCAGGAACGTGTATTTTTAAACCACAATTTATGTAAACCTGCATTCAGCGTTAAGGAGAAATGCTTCTTCAATGTCAGCACATACCCAATGTACTCCCGTGACTTAATTTATGATGCGAGAAGTACAATGGTGCAGGCGAAAGCCTGCGGTAGATTAAACGGCAATGTCGTCCAATTTAAATTCGATTAAAAAGTTGAACCAACCAAAATTATGCAACGCTTTCGTTAACAACACTGTGGACTTAAGAGGGGCAAAAAACACAAGTAATGGCCAACGTTTTGGGTAATGGCCCCGATTGCCGCTGAGTGCGTGTCCACCACTTTCAGAAACAGCATAAACGGATAATTTTATTTAAAAGTTCTGTTGACTTGGTATAATTGTCTCATTAATCTGACGGTACTCGGAGATCCTGTTTGGAATATTCGGCCACTTCATCAATTAGCGCCCGACTTCATAGCCGTCGATTGACCACACTCCACCACGCTGATCAATGTGTGTTGGTGCATGGGAGTGAAGGCCTAGGACTGCTTTTGATACTACTCACCGCAGCAGTTATTGGACAGAGCCAGCAATTCAGAGTGCCCTTTCCACTGTGCCACTGCCGTCACCTAACAGCATGTTATACCTTCAAATATAAGATACCCCCTCTAATTATGTAAAAACTAACTTTTATTATCAAAAAGAGTGCGTGTAATTTTTTTTTACTCTGCATGCAGTGCGTGGTCCTATTAAGGCTGGCGTTACACTCATAGGGCCAGCACCACACTCCGCTGCCTTCATCTGAGTGCTACGGGTGCTCACAGCATTCAGAAAATGAGTCATCGCCTCGGCTCAAACAACCACAGTGGCAGTGTTCTTCGCTGCCGGTAGCAAAACAGCGGTAGAGAGGTCTGTTCTTTCCATCAGAAAACCACCGCTGACTTCGCACCAAGGAGAAAGTAGATATCTGACTATCTAACCCAGAGTGGCATATCCCGCTGTCACATATCCATCCTGACCAATTCACCGCCCACAACCAGCGTGACATGTATGCATGGTTTAAATGTAAATTTCTTTACGTGTTCACATACGCGACCTTTTCACAGATCCGTCTCTACATCCATGCCCAGCGTGTCGCATATGGAACGTGTTGGCCTTGGATGGCTGGGTAACTTGGTAAATATATGTGCAGTTTTCCCGAGAACCTGACTCCTGCATGAAATCACCGTTTTCCTTAGCGTGGAAATGTTTTTATATATCGTCGGTAGAGTTTGACGCGCAAAGTTGAATCGTGGCATGTTGGGCACCCAGAGTGGTCGCTAAGTGCATGCCTCTGTCATTTCATCAAGTCCCTTGCTGACCCTGTCCGTGTAGAATTTGAGTGTTCTGTCACTCGTCGGCTTTTCTCTGGGCTCTCTAGTTTCCTGGCATTTGTAGCATGAAATAGGGGCACACTTGTTGAGAGGGAAGCACCTAAGACTCAAACATCTCAATTCTGCCACAGGCCCAAGCTGTGCGGACTCTGTAATCTTGCTTGAAACCAGTTCCCTAGTGATTTCTCCGTTTCCTTCCACTGCACTCCCGACAGTAATTGGCTTCATTCCGAAGAGAGGAATTGCAAGAGATCATGGAGAGGTGCTGGTTGTTATTACTTTCTTTTCATCATCCTTACATGGTGCGTGTCACCTTGGGTTGCCACCTGTTCCTGTTTTTCATGTAGCTGTCAAGACAAACCTGTAAGTCTTCCTGGAAAATTAAAGTCCTAGTTTGTGTCA
>JAZEWU010000019.1:5593067-5618294 GCA_036362915.1 Geotria australis | reverse complement strand
GAAGCGCGATGGTTAGCTTCTGGACATCGTTGTCTTTCAGCTCGGCTTCAAAGTGTTTGGTTAAATTCGCAGGCAATACCAAGTATTACCTGACAGCCCGGTACGCACATCCTGTACTCCTCTTTACTATAGCTGTGGCTACTCGTTTCTTGCCTACTCCAGTCCGCCATCAACCATTAAAAAGAAAATCACTGAAATATGAATCCCCTGGTGTCTAACAAAAAAAGCTGAAGAAAATACTCTGGTGCTCAACACGGCTATCCCAAAAGAACAGGTTTGAAAAGCAACCATCAAATTTACATTGTGCTAGATCCTTGCGTTAAGCTGTCGATTCGTCGCATTACCGCACGGTGTGGGAGATTGTTTTTGTTATTGTTAAAAACTGTAATAGAAAAAAAGCCTGACTGCCTTTCTGTGTGGAGTTTGCATGTTCTCCCCATGTCCGCGTGGGTTTTCACCGGGCACTCCGGTTTCCTCCGACAGTCCAAAGACATGCTGCTGTGTAGGTTAATTAGCCTGCGGACTAAATTGCCCACGGTCCCCTGCGATGGACTGGCGTCCAATCCTGGGGATAGTCCTGCTTTGGGCCCTGTGTCTGCTGGGATCGGTTCCGGCCCAACGCAACCCTGCACAGGATTAAGCGGTTTCTGACAATGAATAAATGAATGAATGCCTGAAATTCTGAAGCAGCACAGATTTCCACAGTACGCATTGGGCATTATGACTCCAACGCACAAGTGGGACAATGCCAAATTGCACGAAGAGCTCAGCAAATGCAGCTGTTTCGTTGTCAAGGAAGCACCGCCCACAATGTTCACCATCTGCTTCGTGCCACACTGTCACGTCGAAATTGTGCTCCGTTAACCCTTGCTTCCCCACAACATTACTCTCGTTTAGTTCATGCCCAAAGATCAGCTTCGTCGTTTTGAATGGCGCTTGTTCCAAATGTGCAAGTACTGCACCAGCTTCCGTGGGTCCTAGGGTCGCTGCCTGTTGAATTTGCATTCTCAGATAACGAGGGCAGTGGTTTAGCTTCAGAAGCCGTTGAACAAATATCCATAGGATATCCCTTTTTATGGGTTAGGTCACGTAAAAAATACATTGTGTAAACGCAGCCAATTAGTAAGGTTTGTCACGTTAAAAAAAGTGCCAATTATTTACTACTTCTATTTAAATAATAATAATTTTACATTTATAACGCGCACATATTCATTCCATGTCGAAGGTATTCATCGACGAGAGAACGACTCAGAGGCGTAGCGAGGAAAGCGCAGAGAGGCGGAGGAGGCAGCCAGGCGGTTTGCCGGTGCCATATCGCCACACACTGCTTCCTACATATTATGATGTTATCGGCCAAATAATTAATTAGTGGGTTTTTTTTACTTGTGGGAGGAAACCGGAGAACCCGGAGGAAACCCACGCAGAACAGGGGGAGAACACACAAACTCCACACAGAAAGGCGCTCGAGCTGAGATAGAACAAATGTTTGTGAAACAGCTCTTTCTCTGAGACCCAGCTCGTACTGCTGCCCTCACACAGATTAACTTTGAATTTTGGCAGATTCCCCAAACTGTCGGTGCAGGAGGCCGCATATCGAACGTTATACGTGAGTCACATGTTAATTTACGTTCACAAAGGCTCTTAACTTAAAACATTAGGTTATTACGCGCCGCGCTTGTCAGCCGCGCCGCGGTGATCCGATGATTGCGCTCCTATCGTTGCCGAGGGTGGTTTTTAACCCGCGGACCTGTATCATTAAGGGCGTTTTATTTTTGCACAAATGCTTTCGGTAATGACCACGGGGGAGCCAGGATTGTCAAGCGTGAAGTGTGCGCGGGTGTCTTGGCCTCCCTGGCACGCCGGGCGCGCGACGGACCGCGACGTGGCGCCGGTTCGAGCTCCACCTCCGCCTCCCCTGAACGCGCCAGCGATGCGGTGTCAAAAATGGGCGCTGCGACGCTGGTCACTCGCAAACGTTTTGAATCACAAGGGCACCGTAGCGCGAGAGAGAGGCTCGCTGTGTTCCAAAGTCACGGCCTAATCAACAAGCGTCAGAGAATATGGAGAAAGTCCAGCGCACACGCGAGAGTGGCGACACTCGATAATCCATCCGTCCCGTCGTCAGAAACGGCTTAATCCAGTACAGGGTCGCGGTGACCAGGAGCCTATCCCGGCAGACGTAGGCGGCAAGGCAGAGATATACCCAGGATGGTACACCAGTCCGTCACAGGGCACCGGGGGCGATTTAGTCAGCAGGCCAATTAACTTGTGCAGCAGCAAGTCTTTGGATTGTGGGAGGAAACCGGAGTGCCTGGCGAAAATCCACGCGGGCACGGGGAGAACGTGCAAACTCCACAGAGAAAGGCACCCGAGCCGGGATGTGAACCTGGCGGCTTCTTGCTGTGAGGCGGCGGCACTACTCACCGCGCCACCGTGCTACCCTCGCGCAATAACAACAACAATAAAATACATTTATAACGTGAGTATTTTCCGTGAGCGCGTGCGCACCTACGGATTCTGGAGCGCCTCTTGACAAACCTCGCAGCGCCGTTCCTGCAACGCCTGGCAGGCCGCGCTGGTCACCCACGCGCGCACTGAGCGAGCTTAAGACCACTTAGCTTCCAAGATATCCGCAGCGAAACTACGTCGATGTCACACGTGGTGTCAAAAAGGGCACTGCAGATACGCGAGGTCGTGAGAGCTGAGGATCGTAGAACAGCCGCCGTGTTCCAACGTCACGGTCAAATCAACAGGTGTCAACAATGAGCAAACAGACCGAGGGAGCGATATTGGATTCAAGGATGCTTTGCAATTCTGGTAGAGGACATTGCGGTGAATGTAAATGGGCCAAAACAATACGATACAATGACTATCATTTGATATGCCTCTCCATCACTGTCATAAAGAACCAGTGTAGGAGGCTTTTTAGAAGGGGCGTTTAAAAACATCTTTATGGTTTTAGCCGGGCACTCCGCTTTCCTCCCACGGTCCAAAGACATGCTGCTGCATATGTTAATTGGCCTGCTGACTAAATTGCCCCCGGTGCCCCGTGATGGACTGGCGTCCCTTCCTGGGTACAGCCCTATCTTGAGCTCTGTGTCTGCTGGGATAGGCTCCGGCTCACCGCAACTCTTTACAGGATTAAGCGGTTTCTGACAATGAATGAATATTCCAGGGCAACGTATCCTCGAACAAATGAGCGCTGTGATGCTTGGCCAAAATCTCACTGCCAATGAGAATGAACCATTCGACATTACCGGTTTTTATACATGATGCACAACTCCACACACTGTCCTTTATGTAATCGATAAATAATATCTCGCGATTTCATGCATTACCGATCTTCCTACATGGGCGGCACGGTGGCGCAATGAGTAGCGCTCCTGCCTCACAGCAAGAAGTCCCCGGGTTCCATTCTCGAGTGCCTTTCTGTGTGGAGTTTGCATGTTCTCCCCGTGTCTTAGTGGGCTTTCGCCGGGTGCTCCGGTTTCCTCCCACAGACCAAAATCATGCTGACTAGGTTAATTGTCCTGACTAAGTTGCCCCCAGTGCCCTGAGATCTTGTACCTCGCGTACCCCTCGCTGCTGGATCATTGTTAAAAATAACTACAAAGCTTAAACATACATTGACTGACTGATGTTCAGCCACAGTCACGTAGGACATGGTAATACATTTAAATGTTATGCGCTGTCTCGTTGAAAGTAAACATTAATAAATAACAGCACGGGGATCTGTGTCATCGAAAAGATATTCAAATGCACGAATATTTCTGCCCTTCAGCCACTGTTTTCCAGCAACACAGGTTTAAGCAGGCGAACAAATCGTGGACCAGCTTCTATTTTCTGAATCCCATCAGCATGGCCCTGATCAACAACTGCCGCGTGGTTGCTTGATGTTATTGCCAAGAGTGGCAATTATGGAAATTTATATTCGTGCCTCCTTATAGTCAAGGCAATTGCGGAGATACTCTGTCCATAGGCAGTAGGGGCTCTGTAGCAGGCCTTCTCAACCTTGTGCACCTCAAGGCCCTTTCGGCACACTTGGGTCTGGTCTCCACGGACAACGAGGTGACACTCGCGGCCCACTGATGGGTCGCGACCCACCGGTTGAGACTGGCGGCGTTATAGAACGAGCGCTGCAGCTCATTCAGCGCAAACCAGCAAAGCTCCGGCAAGCAAACTCTAAACTTTCATAGCTTTGTCAATCCACTGCTGGATGAAGGCCTCCCAAGTCCATGTCGGTTTCGTTGACCATAACCTATCATGCTGGTCAGTTCGGGTTGGTGAATATTATCACTCATCACTGATGTTGGCCTTAGCTGGGAAACTCAGCGTCCAAAATGCGGCAGTACTCCACACCCATGAATCGGTATACACAGTTGTATTTTTCACTACACTAATCTAACACAAATCCAACCCAGCAACGGAACACCTATCTTTCAACTTTAATAATTTGGCGGATAATTTGGCGGATAACATCATAATATATAGGAAGCAGTGTGTGGCAATATAGTGCTGGCAAACCGCCTAGCTGCCTCCTCCGCCTCTCTGCGCTTTCCTTGCGCCTCTGAGTCGTTCTCTCGTCGATGAATACCTTCGACATTGAATGAATATGTGCGCGTTATAAATGTAAAATTATTATTATTACATGCACATATGAAGCGATGCCAGATACGTCACTCAGTATTGAGTGACAGCCAGAAGACGAAGAAGAACATGCGCGTGACATTATCGTGGCCATGACGGATGCACAGAACTAACAAAACTCGACCAGTGAAAGTTTTTCAGTAGTAAAAGCCAGCGGAAGCGTCCCATGATCAAACGTCGATGGTGCGCACCAGAATCGGTGTCAGTCATTGCTTCCTTTTGGGCCCTGAATGTCGGCCCCCTTTTCATGTCTTCAAAGTGGCCCCCGGTGAGGCTTATAGACCACGGGATCAATCGTAGAGCGAGCTCTGGGGGGGGGCGGGAAACTAGACACCACACCACCCCATCCTTTACTCTTCGGTGCCAGCAGCCTCTTCCAAAGTAGTTTTTTTAGTTGCGGAATACATTTATTCCACGCGGGGCCTTTATCCGAAAACTTTCGGCGGCGGAAAGTTTTCTGGATTTTGTTTTACATATATTGAGGCTCTTGTTAGCCGAATGCTTGTCGTGTGAATTTCGAATGTAACATCAAGGTTGTGGCGCAGGAAGAATGTTTAAATAGTGTTGCTCAGCTCCATGATTGTACCGAGTCTCCGGAGCGTTCGAACGGAAGACAACCTCGTGATAAAACTAGCGACGGACCAGACAGATTGTGTATCGGCACATCAGGGCGAATTGAGGTGGCTCGCAGGTGCTCGGCATAATGTCCGTGTGGTGAAGCAACATGAGAAGCCCTTCGTCCTTGCACTGGACCTGATCATAATTGACAATGATGAAATGAGGCCATGTGCAGAGAGAGATGGATTGTGGCTGCATTGGATAAATGTTTGATGGCTGAGGAAGGCTTCTACCCGCGGCCGATTACGATTTGTCACGACGATAATGATGTATTGATCGTGACGATGCTGAGGGTAATGACGATTGTAGATATATAACGAAAACCGCGTTGACGATGGTGTTTTTCATGATTTCCTACGAGTGTATTTAGTATTCACCGCGAGCAATAGCGCATCATGCGTTCCATGTTAGCCGCCATCCCCAGACAGAGGCCACATGCCACCACTACGAGCACAACTGGCCACACACGGAGGTGGAGAGAAATGTACCCAATTAGGCGATTTGTCGGCGTGCGATAACACCTTATGTAACAATCTCACAATGTTCCCCGAGGCCGCATTCCCATGCGAAGGCAGGTGCGCACTGGGCGGGATTCCGCTTGAGCCAATCATTGAATATTTGAAATAAATTGATGTTGGTCGCGAGCGAGCCTCGAAATCTGGATGCAAGATTCGCAGCGCAGCGCCCTGCTAAAATGCAACGGCATTTACGCCCAAGTGTACACGTTAATCTGTAAGTGTTGCAATGCTCCCTTCATTGCGCTCTCGGGGACGATAACTAGACGAATTTTTTTACGTGGAATATGTCAGCAGATGTTGAATCTGTGCGCATTAAAGACATATATATATATACACACACACTGAGAACGTATTAATCACGACGCCTGCAGCTATCGAACGTTCCCTTCGCGGCGTGCCGATGTTGTTTTGTAGCGGAGAGCAGACGCGCGCTAATATAGACTCCTCGGACATTAAACCCGGGCATGAGGAGGACCTGTTGGTAAAATGGTTAATTTCAATTCCCACCACACTCCCACCCGGAATGCCGCCATCCTCAGACACTCGGTTCATTAGCATCGTGCTGTGCCCTCCTCCTATTTCCTGCCCGTGAACGCGTCTCCTTGAGGCACGCTGGCTATTAAAATCATACAATAAAAACAACACTTCCTAATGACATAATTTCAATTGGATGAACACTGCCTATTTACATGTAAATACGTATTGTATTTGTTTGTTTTTTTGTAGCGGTGGGATTATTCACCACTCCCCCCCCCTCGGCTAGCCCCCTCCCTCAGGTGATTGAATGTCAGTTAGGAGCTGCTTAAATCCTGTACAGGGTTGTGAGCGCGCGAGGCAGGGCTCTACCCATGATGGGACGCCAGTCCATCGCAGGGCATTTGGGTCAATTTAGTCAGGCCTAATATCCTAGGCACTATGTCTTTGGACTGTGGGAGGAAACCGGAGTACCTGGCGAAAACCCACGCGGATACAGGGAGAAGATACAAACTCCGCACAGAAAGGCACCTCAACCGGGAATTAAACCCGGGGCCTTCTTGCTGTGATGCGGCAACACTACTCACTGCGTCACCGCGCCACCCATGATTAATTGTAATTGTGGTGATTTGGGGGATGCAATTCAATTCCAGAGTAGATATGTTTTGATGACAATGTTCAATGGTAGCTCGTCTATCCAGGAGCTGCAAGGGTCACCTGACCCCACGACTTAAAAACGTACGAAAACGAATCTACTCTCATATATATGTGCATGTATTGTCAGCAGAAGAATTTAAATTAACTGACTAATCAATCAATTAACGTTTTCCACGAACGATAATTGATTTACAGTCAACACACATTTTTTTTATTGCCCCAGCATTTATGCTCATTGCATGATTTCGTTTGTTTACATGTTCCAGCATCTAGAGGGTGCTAATTACATTTGAAGAGGTACATTTTATAAACACTCATTAGTGCAAGAGTGGTAGGTGGAAGGCGGTAAACTCTGCCTCTGGGTGAATAGGGTGGGAGTGGGTCATGGAGAGATGGGATCATGGGATGGGTTGGGAGGTATGAGGATTGAGTGACCTCACTTGGGCATGAATGAATGGACCTCCTTCCCCCATTCTACCCCACAGCGCCCACAGCAACAGTTGCCAGGCACACTGCACAAATGGCAACCAACATCCTCCCCACGCCACGTGACTTCTCTCCCAGCAGCGACATCGTCACCGAGGATATCAAAGCGGGTGATGATGTCACCGTTTGATGATGATGGCAAATGGTGCCTCGATTGACGGGTGCGGGAAAAAAAACCCACGTTGGCATTTGATGACATCCATGATGACGATGAAGATAATAATAATAACATGAATTCGCGCGGCATCGCAATACAAGCAGCATCTCTAAATGCTGCACAAAGGCAACTATTTACCTCAATGACCTGCGGACCAAATTGCCCCCGGTGCCCTGTGATCTACTGGCGTCCCATCCCGAGTATAGTCCTGCCTTGCGACCTGTGTCTGCCGGGATAGGTTCCGGCTCACCGCAATCCTGTACAGGATTAAGCGGTTTATGACAATGGATGGATGGATGTAAATTCGGAGGAAGCATAAAATGTCATAGAAACCTGCCACAATTGAAGCAACACACACACACACACGAAAGTCCACGCAGCAGCATGAGCGGGAACACCTCGATCGGTCGATCGGCCGGTCGAGTGTGGCGGAGTAGACCTCTGCAGTAAAGATGCCCACCTATTTCAACAATATCTCGTTAATGTGGAAGAGTAGGCCAAATATTCCATTGGGTGGCGATGGTGGGCAACTATGCGTGATAATGATTTTTTGATGCGTGACGAGAATAACTTTGGAAGTGTGTCTCCACTACGATCACTCTTGAAGGTGCCCTCAAAACCACGTTCACATTTTTTAAGCACAGCAGGGTGGCACCAAATTCAATTTGACAGTACTTATGTCTGTGGCATGATATGGATTTTCGTTTTACTTACAATTACGCTAATCATTTTATTAGGCAACGTGAGGGCAAACGTTATTTTGTAAGCCCCCGCTTTTTTTCGAAAGCTTAGAGATGCCTGTGATCTAATTTCAGGGCAATCTTTATCTCACCTTCAGAGATTCCGAGAGGGGGAAATTGCATTTGTAACCGAGCGAAGGATCTCACTAGGGACGGGAGTGTCTTCTCTGAGTCTCCTGTGATTCACGAGGCCACTCTAATCAATGAGCATTGATTATTACACTTAATTGGTGGTCATAAATCACAGTTTCCTCTACTAGTTAATTATCACTGCGGTTTTATTTCTTAAATAATAATGCTTTTACATTTATAACGCGCACATATTCATTCAACGTCGAAGATATTCATTCGACGAGAGAGAGGACTCAGAGGCGCGAGGAAAGCGCAGAGAGGCGGAGGAGGCATCCAGGCGGTTTGCCGACATCATATTACCACACACTGCTTCCTATATATCATGATATCGGCCAACTAATTAATCTGTGTTTTTTTTTTTAGTTATGGGAGGAAACCGGAGGACCGGGAGGAAACCCACGCAGAGCAAGGCGAGAAAACGCAAACTCCACACAGAAAGGCGCCCGAGGTTGGACTCGAACCGCCTCGGGCAGGACTTGCTTTCTGTGAGGAGGCGCGGATGTTACCACTGCACAGACACCGTGACCCCAGTGCTCAACGCGACACAATGGCTGCTGTGCACAGGTGTGCCCTCAATAGCAAACAGTACAACACCCTTTTGTGTAGGAGCGACCAAGGCACACAAAGCACTCCAGGGCATGTATTATAAGCTAGCACATGCTATTGCGTCTGGCATGACACGCAACAGGCGCTTGCTGTTAAACCCTGCCGTACTGTACTTATGCGCTCATTTCAGGCCGAGTCAACCTAGGAGGGGGTTGAGCCGCGGTTCACACGCCAATCGCCTAGGCCCTAGGGTGTTGTCCATGGCCACAAATGGTATGTGGGTTGAACGAGGCAATTCCCCCGTATAGCCTGAACAGACGAGGGTCAAGTGCTATGAAGGACAGAACCACAGTCAGACAATGGGCAGGACACGTCTGGTCGGATGTAAAGTGTGGCACTGCAAGCTCGTTCAGGTTATCTTGCCCTGGTGCAAGAGGAGATCAAAAGACCCTATTCAAGAGCTGCCTCTAGCAGAGGGTTCCTTCCGCCAGCAGTAGAGGCCGCGTTTCTGGAACAATATTACCATGAGCTGGAAGCTACAGTCACTAACCTTCGATGAGCATCCTTAGATCCCAATTAGATTTACAATTTCTGCCCAGCTGTAATGGCAAATATTGATTTGTGTTTGAAGTGTTGCAAATGTTGCACTTGTTCCCGCTCAGTGTGCAATAAGCTACCTATATTTTTTCCCATCGCAATGTTTGACTGTATTTTTGTTTATTTATTTATTATCTGGTCAATTTTGTGGAATGTTGTGTGTAAATGCTTTTGTTTGGTTAATTTGTTTATTTTATTTATTTGTGTCGATTCGCGTGTTTGTTGTGTCACAGGAATCCCGTAAAGAGCTTGCAAGCTCACTGGGTATTTTTCTGCCGTAATAATACACATTTGTATCCGTGAGTAATTGCAGGGCTGAACCTATACAGTCACTGACGGCGCAATGTTGTACGTAATGGGCTGTGTAATTACCCATAACCCGTTAACACAACATACAGAAATAGATCAACATCTATTCGTACAAGCGCGCTTATATTCACGCATCGTGAGCTTCAGAATCCTACAATCCTTGTAGTCCAAACATCGCTCAGCCGTCAGAACCCTAATCTCGAGTCTGCCTGGAACAATCTAGGAGAGCGCAAAAAATAAAAAATACACGGACGTTATCGTGTATTTGGAAGTGGAAAAAAAAGGGCAGGAGAAAAATCAGTTAAATAAACATGCAAATACCAGGCAGCACAAGCACACAGGATGAGGCGAATGACCCTGGCTTGACTGCGCTCTGCCGGGCCGTGGAGGCGGCAAACACCATCTGTTGCACATCAGCCCCCGTGGCAGCCATCCCCAAATGAATCGGGAGCCCTGCCTGCCTGCCTGCCTTGCCCCTCGTTTCATAATCCCCTTGTGCGTCCTCGGTAAACACACACAGGCGTTAATAAACACATACACCCACACGGACGTGTGCGCACACGCAATTAAATACACAATGCGCTGGAGCAAGGACTGCCGTGAGCACTGAGCAGCGTCAGAATTAGTCTACTGTATGATTGTGCACCGGTGGCGCGGTGAGTAGCGCTGCCGCCTCACAGCAAGAATTCCCGGTTCGAATACCAGCTCGGGTGCCTTTCTGTGTGGAATTTGCATGTTCTCCCCGTGTCCACGTGGGTTTTCGCCGGGTGCTCCGCTTTGCTCCCACAGTCCAAATACATGCGGTCTCGGTTAATTCTCCTGACAAAATTGCCCTTGATGCGCTGAGACGTTGCAACTTGCTTACCCCTCTCCGCTGGGCAACTGTTAAAAATATATCTAAATAGCTCAACGGTTCCTGCCAGCTTAGATAAAAACTGACTGACTTACTCCGCACAAAAATTCGAATGCATCACGAAAGCACGTGATCCATGAGCCAGCCAGGGCTCCATGTCCCTTTTCCCGACACCACTTTAACCCACGCCTCGTGCTTTGAGATGCCAATTAGTGCAATGTGGTTCTCTCACACGACACCCAAATGCATCGTTAAGGCTTTTTTCACATGCGTGCGGTTCGGTGATGGCACGACGGTGCCTGGCAGCAAGACCGACGCCAATCAGCGAGAGAACACCGAGTGCCGACCTTGGTGAGGAGCAGAGGAAGACGTGAGATGAGGGGCTGGGACGATTGGCTGGGTCAGGGTCGGGCTGCGGGGTCATTTTAGGTACAGAAGGGCATGCGATTTTGAATTTTTGACCGAGCTGCCAAAAAATGACATTTCTTACAATGTGGAAACCCATCGTAGAGAAAAAAAATGTACGGACAATGGCTAAATTATTGGATGTAGGCAGGGGTGGTACTGGGTGGGAAGGCACCGGAACGCCATTCCCAGAGTGAAAATGTCAGAGGGGAGCCTATTAGGCTTTCATGGTCTTAAATGTGGATGGCTATTTTACATACGAATTCACAGAAATGCAGGGAATGCAATCTCATAAACGCTAACATTTCTGGAGGAGGATACCTAGACTGCCGCTTTAATAGGGATTGAGGAACCGGGTGCTTTCCCAGTGATTTTTTTTTTCAAATTCCATTCCTGGATGTGGGTATTTTTGGCTGTAAGGTGACCAGGAGAGGACATTGCAGAAGTAAATTGAGTCCATCTGTGCAGAGCTTTGAGTGTGTCTGCATCATATCCATGGGTTTTCTCTGGGAACTCTCATGCGCTTTCATAAGCCAAACGCTCATCAATCAATGTGGTCACACATACCAATGCAGGACCGTTCTAAGATGTATTCGAGACCTTTCTTGGCAAATCATTGACAGTGATTGGTATTGCTCAGCCAGGCAGTAACACAGCCATATTTCCATCCTGACAAGATGGTCAAAACGCGTGTTTTGACGATATGCTCCATTAATGCTCATTGAGACATTGCCGCAATTTCCTGAAAAAACAAGAACCTTGAGGCTCAGTGAGACGTCCGTGACTAGATGCAGGGATGTGGTTGACGTACTTTTAGCACCCCATTTAACATGGTGTCCCCACATGTTCCCCTCCTACTGTCAACAACATAAACTCAATGACGCTGACAGAAATCAGTAATTCAGTCGATGTATATTTAAGTTGGAAGCAACCGTTGAGCTACGTAGCTATTTTTAACAATTGTCCAGCGGGGTGGGGTAAACAAGGTACAACATCTCTGGGCACCGGGGAAAATTTAGTCAGGACAATTAACCGATGACTAAACGAGCAGAAATCGGTGCATCCACAGTAATTGGTGCATCTCACCCACAGCCAGTTTTAAAAAAATCAATTCCTCACCGTTACAGAACCCATAGCACAGATAAGAGTGAGGACGCTCAATCCACCTTATTAGTGATGTACTGATGTAGGTTTTCACGGCTCGATTCATGATAATAATAATAGCGTTTTATATAGCGCCTTTCACCCGATGGTCACAAAGCGCTGCACAAGGGCCGCGAAGAGAACGGCATGTCAACAATGAAAGAAAAAACAACCAATAAAAGCCAAAGGAACAAAAATTAAATGATTAAGGCTGCTGTTCAGAGCTGTTCTTTCAGGATAGCGGTGTCGAGCAATCTCCCTCCCACTCTCTCTCGCAACGTTTTGCCTCCAACATTGGAAGCATCATCAGCTTCCAACGTGATAGTTGCAATCAGCTTCATCGGTGTGCTCAACTCGGCCTGAAACGAGTCCCGCCTTCGGTGTTTAAACGTCAGCACCGTGCGGAACGTGGCGCCACCCTGCCGTGCACGATGCCTCAGGCCTTAATAGGCACTCGCAAAAATAATTTCCCATAAACAACGATCTGGCAACGTGGGGATGTTTGTCTTTGGGTGGCTGGAGGCATGCCGGCGGAGAGCGGCACTTATCCATCGCTGGGTGGCTGGAACCGCGGTCACAAAGCAGGAGTGACGCCGCATAAATCTCGCAACTTACCCGTGCAGGGTTCAATTTAAATGACACATCAGTGAGCGCAATAAATCGGCGTGGATCGTTTTGTTTTTTCTAGAAGCTCTCGCGGCGCGAAGCTCAGCTCATGATTTGCAGCTCCCGCGTGAGGCCGTGATATATGGATAGATGATGGTTTGCTCTTCAGAGCCGTTCTTTCGGGACAGCCGTGTCGAGCGCTCTGCATCTCTCCCTCGCGACGTTTCGCCTCCTACGCTGGAAGCATCATCAGGCTTTCTGACGATGCTAGATCAGTACAGATAGATAGATGTTTATTATTCCAGCAGAAAAAAATACCCAGTGATCTTGCAAGCTCTTTGCGGGCTTCCTGCGACACAACAAACACGCGAAAAACAGTGTCTGACGATTCAGTGATGGCTGCGCTGAGTCGGTGTCTCAAAGACGAAAACAATTTTTTTAGCACCCGGCTCGTTTTACTCCAAGCGGCAGAGTTGAGGGTTGATCTCTGCTTTTATGAGACGGCTGCAAGGATTCTCACATCTCAGCGCCCGCGCCACGAGAGAGATGGGTTGCAAAAGAGCGGCGCTACACGCCGACGCGCTCAACTTTACACCGCCACTGTGATCATGATCCACAGTCGGTAAATTTTAAATTGTCCGTAATTGCTAATAATTATGCCATCAAGCGAGTCAAGTGTAAATGGTTTACATACGCTCGGAAATGACAAAGACTGTGCCACGTCACCTCCGTTGGGTTAAATATACCTTAACGCGTTCATTGTAAAAGGCAGCATTGTAGCGTCACTGACAGTTATGACTTGGTGGGCTGAGCTGTCAACACGATGGATCTCATAGTTATGCGCCTAAATGATTAGCATAGTGAAACGCATTGCTGCTCAGTGAGGCTTGCCTAAGGATCCTGACGATGGTATATATGTACTCGTGCAGGTTTGTCACGGCTCGAAGTATGAGAACTGCTCTCTTTAGCTGTTCTTTCGGGATAGCCGTGTCGAGTGTTCCTTCTCTCTCCTTCGCGACGTTTCACTTCCCACGTCGGAGGCACCATAGTAAAAATGGATCGTTGCTGATCTGCGGTGGGATAATTCTACGGGATGCTGTCGCAGTTAGCACACCGATTCGATCTCCCGGCGAGGCAGTTGAAGCAATGTCCTCCAATCCATCCATCGTCAGAAACCGCTTAATCTTGTATAGGGTCGCGATGAGCCGGAGCCTATCCTGGCAGACACAGGGCGCAAGGCAGGGCTATACCCAGAATGGGACGCCAGTCCCTCAAAGGGCACCGGAGGAAAATTAGTCCGCAGGCCAATTAACATACGTAGCATGTCTTTTGGACAGTATAAATGTCTACACCACAGTTTGTCGCCCTGGAGGTCGCATGTGGTGGAGTAAAGTGTGGGAAACTCTCGCATTGTCCAGCTAGCGAGGAAGAGTTGACCAAGACATCCTCCAGAAGGGGGTTCACCTGACCTCTGTGTAGTGGTAGGCCCGTCGGCCGGCAGAGGCGTCAGCAAGCAAGTGCAGGGTTTGCACCTTTGCCCTTGACTGATCTCGATCTGGGAGACAGGCAGCCATAAACTACTGTGCAGCGGAAGGACGTTCATGTGCCTTTTGAGAGAGCGACGGCCAAGTGGATTTTTTCTGGCGTATCAATCACTCGTGTAGGGCAGCTGACAGGGCGGCTTGCTGACAATCAGCCGCGGGTGATTGATGGTCCGCGTGCGGCGGCTCAGGCTCGCGGAGTCAATCACTTAGTTCGCCCCAGAACACGAGAGTCTGACGCGCAACGCGTAGAAAGCCATAAGTGATAAAGATTGATGGAGAATTGTTGCGGCGTAATATATTACGTCTGCTTGTGCGTTTGGTTTTTTTTCCCCTCTCTAAAATAAAAACAAAAATGCTGATTTATTTGAATTTCATAACTCAGGGTTTTACGCTGTTCCGTGGACATAATTGTTCGTGAAACGCATGCGGTTTTTGGTTTGAATGTCATCCAAAGTTTTCTAAGCTGTGTGCGTTGGGATGTGTCCGGTTGATGTAGTTTGAATAATTTATACTGGCACCTGGGGATATAATGAACTGCAAAGCTACTTATGTCACGAGTAACTAAAGTGTCCCGACTGCTAAGTGGATACAGTCGTTACCCAATAATCCCCTGGGTCCTAACAAAACACAAATTTGAAGAAAACATCTTCCTGGAATTGCATAGTGCAATTGCAAATTGTAAAAAGTAAAATCCATTAGAACATCTATTGAACCATCAAATTATCTTTACTTTTGTCATGTTCACCTATTTTATCACAATTTCCCAATCGTTGCCAACGCCACGCAGTGAAGAATCTAATTAAAATTCTCGCTGGGCAGCGCGAGCCTCTTTGTTAACGAACAGGAAAATATCATAGAACTACTTGAGAACTAATCCTTAGATCCATTTAAGCCATCTCTGATCCACGTAACCACGCTGTCGCACGACATTCAGAGCAATGATGGTTTCATTGAGTGCAGAACTGAACTGGCATGTTGTCGTTGTGCATTCAACGATGATCGTTCTGAGACTATCAACTCACTGCTCTTGGCACTGCCTGGATTTGAACTCTGGATCTCAGTGGTGGCAGCTCAGGGCTCGGACCTCTGAGCTACGTGGTTTACAATAATCCTCTCTTTAATGGGAATCCAACCCTTTACTTAAGACCAGCAATCTATCACTGTCCGTCTTCTGTACGTATATATAAATATATACGAATGTCACTGTTCATATACGTACACAGAGCGTAAGGCAGGGCTATACCCAGGATGGGACGCCAGTCCATCACAGGGATACGTACGTAGATACGATGATTTATTTATATAAGCGTGTTGGCACGTGTGCAAATGTACGTGTAAAGATGTGTGTCGTAGTTGTAAATTAAATCGTTTTGTTATAATAAAAAACCCCATCGTGATCAGTGACTGCACCGTTAAATCAAAACATATATGAGAAATGCTCTCATGTCACCGAGCCGTGAAGACCTACACCAAAACATATAGTCACGGAAAAAAAATCTCAAAATAATTTGGCTAAGTTGGAAATCGCAAAACACAGTGGGTTATGCATTACAAATAAATGTACCGAACAGATAGATGTACCGCTGCACCCACCACGCATACGGATTGCAATTCGGGTGCAAATAACGTAACATTCTCGGCATGACCCAAAGCCAGAGTGGCTAGTCTTGCGAATGATGCCGCAGGCTGTTGGATATCCACTTCACAACAGACTCTTTGCGAAGTGCCTCTGACATTATGGGGGGGTGGCAGAGAGATTGGTACCGCTGCATCCACACACACACACACCGTCTCAGTAGAAAGCGAGCTAACTGCTGAGCCGTCCAGCTGTCGCTTGTGGACACAGGGCAATGGAAAAATGACACCGAGAATCCCCGAGCGTGGGTCTGTGGAGAGAGAGGAGATGGTATTTCTACTCGTCCGAGAGAATTGTCGCCGCGGTTTATGGTAGCCGTATCGCACAGCGGGTCAGAAGGTACCCCAGCTGTGTCCAACACTGCATCAGCAAGGCCAGATTTAAGTATCTATATCCCTGGGACAACCAAAGCAGAATAGATTATCTCCCCTCAATTACCCTCCACCTCTTCAGTGTCCTCTCCCCAAAGACAAACATCCCCCGTGTAGCCTTAGCAGACTGTAGGGTCAAATGACGATAGAGAGCACCTATAAAGTCCAGCGCGGCAAATGAGGGGGTAGGTGCCGAGCACCACGCCCGGCCTTCCTAATGTCGATATTTACACACTGCAACATGTCCTCCCACAGTCCAAAGACATGCTGCTGCATAGGTTAATTGACCTGCTGACTCGATTGCCCCCGGTGCCCTGTGATGGACTGGCGTCCCATCCTGGGTATAGCCCTGCCTTGCACCCTGTGTCTACTGGGATACTGGGATAGGCTCACGCAATATATGATATGAGACTACCTCGGGAAAAAGTGGGGGGGGATGGAAACATGTTTCTGTGAAAGTGCGGGTGTCGCAACACCCACAACACGCGACACCTCCAGCCCTCGCTGCTGGGACGCACTCCGTGCAATGCCAGACACGGGAGGGTCAATCGACGTCAGACGCAGGTAACCGGCGGATGAAATGGAAACAACCTAATAACACGGGCGATGTATCGCAAGGTAACATTCTCTATATTGTTCTCATTAAAAATGATGTACGACGTAAACGGTTACATTTATTAACAGATTTTGGTTGCGTGGGCCCCTCTGGAGGTTTGGGACCATGAACAAATGTCGCGTTTCATCCACCCGTCACCCCCACCTCCCAACAGAATCTGGCCTTCGTTCATCAGCATCCCATCACAGCCTCTGCCTGTTTACTCCTCTGCATTATACACAAAACGCAAAGAAAAACATATTCTTGCCGCGTACACCGATAAAGATTCATCGTTAAAAAATAATGTAAGTACTTCTGAGAAATGCGATCCGAAATTAATTAGGCAACATGTCCCCCGCCCCACTAATTGAGTTGTATGATGTGCTAATTGTCAATATAGCAGCAATCAGATCCAGAAATGTTAGGCTTCGTTATTATATTAATTTAATTACGGGATGTTTCCGGGTGGGGGATTGATTTTCAGCGAATATTGCCATCAGGAACCGAGCGTTCACCAAGTTACACAACCAAGAATAAGCGGTAATGTTAACAGAGGTTGCACGGCGAGTAGCGCTGCCGCCTCACAGCAAGAAGGCCCCGGGTTCGAATCCCGGCTGGGGTGCCTTTCTGTGTGGAGTTTGCATATTCTCCCCTTGTCTGCGTAGGTTTTCGCCGGGCACTCCGGTTTCCTCCCACAGTCCAAATACATTCTGCTACTGCATCGGTTAATTGGGCTGCTGACTAAATTTCCCTCGGTGCCCTGCGATGGACTGGCGTCCCATCCGGAGCATAGCCTTGCGCAATGTGTCTGCCGGGATAGGCTCCGGCTCACCGCGACCCTGTACAGGATTAAGCGGTTTCTGAAAATGGATTGATGGATTTTTCTCTGGGACAGAGCAGCAGATACATTGGGCCTTGAGATGCTTCCTTGCCTCTTCACCCCTCCTTCTCACCCCCATCTAATTTATTCAAACCCTGGTTATCGTGTGCGGTCAGAGTAGCTGTCAAATCCACAGGAGGCTGCACCTCTCTAAACAACCTGAAACCTGACACTGCGGGGAATCCCCACTGACATCAGAAGTCCCAGGCGATGATACGCAGCAATAATTTAACCAAACGCGAAACTTTTGAATCCATTTCCTCTCAAAAATGTTTTTTTTTACAAACTATATCGACTCTTCCGGAGGCCTTCAAAAGGTTAATTCATGCAAATATTTGCGACATGTATCTCATTGCTTGACCGTGCGTTTGATCGCTGTCCGTATGAGCTCCCCTGCTGATTCCGTTACGGGAGAAAATTCGCATCTATGAGGCAGCAACGCTCACAGATCCGCATAGATACATCAGGCAGGGCGGTACAGTGGTGCGGTGAATAGCGCTGCCGCCTCACAGCAAGAAGGACCCAGATTCGAATCCCGGCTCGGGTGCCTTTCTGTACCGAGTTTCCATGTTCTACTCGTGTCCGTGGGTAGAACTCATTACTCAATGACATTTCAGAAGCGATGGTTGCTCTTCAGAGCTGTTCTTTCGGGATAGTCGTGTCGAGTGGTCTCCCTCGCGACGTTTCGCCTCCCGCGTTGGAAGCATCAATCAGGCAAAACGTCGCGAGGGAGATCACTCGACACGGCTATCCCGATAGAACAGCTCTGCAGAGCAACCATCATGAATCGAGCCGTGAAAACCTACATCACCTTCCCTCGCTGTCTCCCTCCATGTTTGTATTTAAGGAAGTGACGGCCATCTTAGGCGACGCTGGCAGATTTTTGCCGCTCTTAATTATTGCCAGTTTCACGACCTTTCAGTGTATTCGAAGCAGCTTTAATCATTATAATCATATTTTTTTTGTTGCTTTGGTTTTTTCTTTCTGTTGTTGTGCAGCGCTTTGTGACCCTCGGGTGAAAGGCGCTCTATAAAATGCTATTATTATTATCAGTACAATTAAGAAGCGGTTCTGCAATATCACCGAGCACGGATCGTTCTCTAACTTGGAGGGCTGACGAGCCGCTCAGCAAGAGTTCCGAATAACGTGCCACGTGACACAAACAAAATTCCACGAACGCAATCAAGGTAAACCCGGGAGAAAAGACAAAACGGAATTCTCAACGAGAATCGTCTCCTCTGTGACTCCAACGTACCCGCAACATCAGCAGGCGCGTCAGTCGCCGTGAGATAAGCAGTGCACGCACGCGTCGACTCACAGTTGACACGTCTCAAGTCACAGCTGCGGGACTGCAAAACACATCGCAGCCACCGTGCCGCATTTCGGAGAGACCCCGGGAGAGGTGGGTGCTCTCGGCAGATCCTATTATCCGTGCTTATCCGTGGAAATAACTTCTCTTATCCGAACAACGGTGTGAAATTGTCACGCAACAGGACAACAGGAGTGCGCGGGGAAGGGCTACCCACAGTCCGCTCACCCCCCCCACCAAATCGCCGTATGACCGACTGGCGGCTCCGCACGCTGCGATGGAGATTTGCTCGACGCAATGCCTTTTGACAGCTCATCCATAACGGACACACTGTACCCGTATTGATTAAGATCAAGGGGACGCCACGGCCAATGCCGCTTCAACTTCGCACCTCAGCTTCCTTTCTTCTGTTAAACCCAGCGGACGTTGCTCTTGACACCGGACCTCCGAGATCTGCTCCGAATGTTTTAATCACCAGATTCTTCATATATCTGTGGCTTGTCGATGACCAGGCGTGGAATTTGCGTCCGTCATACATTGTATTAGTCTAATTCTTATTTTTTTTACCCATCCAGGCCCTGTAGAGTTAGGGGGGGTGTTGGAACTGGAGGGGGCCTGAGCAGGACGGGCAAATGAAAACATTGTTGGACAATGTGTGACACCAGTGGCGTTTTGTTGTCTTCACGGTTCGCACCGATGGGCACGCGAATTGTTGCGGCCCTCCTCATGTTGATTTGCAAGCGTCAGATATTCTCTGCAGTAGTTGTAGGCAGTTGGATAAAAATGTACAAAACAATGCGTGCAATTCTGTATATGGGAATCGCATTATTTTCGTCTTTGTCTTTCGTTGTTGACATGCCGTCCTCTTTGCGGCCCTTGTGCGGCGCTTTGTGACCCTCGGGTGAAAGGCGCTATATAAATTGAATTATTATTATTATTAATGCTCAGGGCGCGGGGAATGAGCGCTATAGTAGAGTGCGCGATAAGACGTCAGATCATGTCTTTACTCATCTTGTTCAGTTGAACATCCCACGTTGGATGATGCTTCCAACGAGGAAGGCAAAACGTCGCGAGGAAGAGAGAGAGAGACCGCTCGACATGGCTATCCCGAAAGAACAGCTCTGAAGAGCAACCATGATTATAGCCGTGAAAACCTACATCAGTACAATGTTCAACATCTCTTTTTAATTTGTTTTGTTTTTGCCCAGACTGCGTCATGTCCCGGCTAAATCTTTGTATGGCCAACTTCCCCATTTGGCAATGTCACACGACAGACTTGCTCCCATCGCAAGATCCTCTCCCTAAGTCCACCGCAGTCTACCGCACACTTACACGTTGCTTACAAGACAATATTACCATAACTACCAACTGTCACGGATCATCGATAAATCCATCCCATGGGTACACCTTTGTGACTCCATCAATATCGGCCCGCCGATCATCAGCGTGTGCAGGATCGGCTGAGGCTGGACGCTAAATGACAAGCTTGCCGGATATGTATTTTTTTTCCCTTGGGGCCAGATGTCTCAGAAAAGAACATCCGTGTTCTTAAAAAATATATATAACGTCTCCGAGAGATCTATTCAAGTGCAGCGAATGTGCTTCTCCATCAATGTTGTCAAGGAAACCTTTCTGACGTGGGCCAGTGGGCTGTCGGGAGCAGTGGGGGCAATGCGAGACAAACCAGAACATTCCGAGCGTGTGCAGCAATCAACGTTGTCGGCGTTTCTCGTACGGAGCGACGTGTATGCCCTCAAGGAAAAGTGTTGCTGTACCGTCAATGTGGTAATAATGACAGTCATTATGATCCGCGGCCCTTTGCCAATTCATTGCTGGATGAAAGCTTTCTCATGCTGTGTGTTCGGCAGTGCGCACTGGTTGACCATACTTCACCGCGCTGCCCCGTGTGGGTTTATGGAGGGGAGGATTCGAGACTGGTTTAGACGTCACTCGTCACAGCCCTTGGCCACGGCTGGGAATCTGAGATAGTCGCGAACTTGGCGGTGGGCTAGTCACAGCACCAGTAGTCTCACGCTTGTCCAAGGTATCTGGATTGGTATGAAAACGCAACGAATGGAATCGGTCGTATGTACCGATACCGCGACCCTCACCAGGACAAGCAGCTTAGAAAATGGATGGATAGATCTGTACCAATAGCGGCACGGTGGTGCAGTGACTAGCTCGACCGCCTCACGGCAAGAATGTTCCGGGATCGATTCCCGACTCGGGTGCCTTTTTGTGTGGAGTTTGCATGTTCTCCCCGTGTCTTCGTGGGCTTTCATCGGGTACTCCGGTTTCCTCCCACAGTCCAAAGACATCCTGCCCAGGATATCTGGCCTGACTAAATTGCCCCCCGGTGCCCTGATATGTTGTAACGCGCTTACCTCTCCCCGAGGGACAACTGTTAAAAAGAGCTACATGGCTCAACGGTTCCTTCCAGCTTAATATAAAAACTGAATGACTGAGGGAGTGCTCGACATGGCTATCCCGAAAGAACGGATATCTTCGACATTGAACGAATACGTGCGGTGGCACGTTCTAAATTGTACTAATTATTTCTTGCTCAGACCGCTATTGGTGGACAACCCCTCCGGAGGGTGTTTTGGCCAAACGCTTCGGCGCTGGCTGGACGCCTGGGGAACTCTACAAGCCTTGCTGCTGCACTGAGAGGTCGGATTGAAGCAAACGTGTCGGAATCGCAAGTTGCCGCTAGCTTAAAAGGGCCGATATCCAGGTTGACCGGGATTAACCGGTTGCCCTCCCCCCCACCCAATGATGGGGGGGGGTGTAATAGAATTCTACAGCTGGATGCCCTTCCTGACACCAACCTCCTTTAGTCGGATGGTCTACGGAGCGCTGTTCGCCAGGACGGACATTCTTACGTGCTAATCATTACGCCACGGCAGTAGTGCCGCTTGAGCCATCATCATAGCTGCAGGCTGGAATGTGCCAGCTTTGGAAGCACCTTTGGTGCAGTCTCCAACATCACAGCCGTGTCTGCAGTTAGTTCTCCGTTTACCGAAATAAGTGGATGATGAATGGTATGCACACCCATCTCTCGCGCTTTGCCTTATCCCAAACGCATACTGTGCGTTGTTTTTCTTCCCTCGCCCACCCGTCCCGTTCTCCTGGTGATTTCACGGCCTCTCAAAAGCAAACTGGAATCTGCAAACGAATTGGTGTTCCTGGTTTTTGGTGGATTGCTTAATTAGCTTCAGTCAGCATCACACGACCGTGAGATATGCGCGTTGTAGTTTACCGAGGTTGTAATTTGCCGAGTGTAAAAAGGTAACAGGTGTTTGGCATCGAATGCATTAAAGTGTTCCTTGTAGACATACGAAGGCAAATGTTTCCATTTAGCCATTGCAAATGTTAGAGTATGTGCTATTAGAAAGCGCCTGTTCACATAAGGGAAGAACTGGGGGCTAGAGTTACCACCTTGGGGGCACAAAAACCCGGGACATATCATGATTGGGATAAACAGAGTAAGAGAGAGGACCGTACGTGTAACTGGGGAAAACCCGGACTTTGACTATCTTGTTCCAGGAAAAGGTACAGATTTCCCAGAAACAGCTGCCTCAAAAATGAAGACGGTTCTGGCAAAACCAGCACAGGCGGCAGCCCTACTGGTGGCACAGTGGATAGCGCACTGTGCTCGGAAACTAGTGAGTGGTGTTTAATTGCTGATGAGTGTGGGCGCAGTGGTAACATCTGTGTCTAACGGAAAGAAAATCCTGCCGTTTGATTCCCGCCTCGAGTGCCTTTTTGTGTGGAGTTTGCACATTCTTTCCGTGTCCGCGTGGGTTTTCGCCGGGCTCTCCGGTTTCCTCCAACAGTCCAAAAACATGCTGCTGCATAGGTGAATTGACATGTGGACTAAATTTCCCCTGGTGTCCTGTGATGGATTGGCGTCCTATCCTGGGTATAGTCCTGCCTTGTGCCCTGTGTCTGCCGGGATAGGCTCTGGCTCACCGCGACCCTGTAAAGGATTAAGCGGTTTCTGACACTGTATGGATGACTTAATAGACAGCACCTATTGAGGCCGGCATGGCACATTCAGGTGTGATGTGTCCATCACCATGGCTGGTTACCTCCGTCACCACAGTGCGGATCCATAAACGCAGCACCAGGAACGCATTTAAGACTGACTCAACCAAATGGAGGCCCAGAACTGGCTCAGAAATCACTCACAGCCGGTGTCAAGAGTGGCTGGGCATCAAACTCGGGTTGCTGGGTTCAACGTGCAGCGCGCTAACCTCTGCGCCACCGCTCCCCAACACACGCAACCGTACGCATTCACAAACACTCGTGCATGTGCATGTATGGTAAAATCGAGCAATTTTTGGAGGAAACGGCGAGAATTTTCTCGAGGGACACCATCGACGGCGGTTTAAAGCAACATTATAAACGATTAACCTTCTACGCCTTCTGAAGACAAGCAGCTATTGATTTGACCCAAAATGATGAATAGCACGACACGGGGTAAAGATAATGGCGCTTCTTGTTTCCATTTTATTTTTTATGTGGGTTGGGTGGGGTGTGTGGGGGGGTTGGTTTTCCGATGAGTTCGGGATTCACAACCGAGCGACCTGGCGTGGTTTAAGCCCTGTGTGAAGGAGGGATTTAGGGTAAAAGGCACACGAGGAACAAGAGACGTACTTAATTAAACTGCGAACAAGGATGCGCACGAAGGGAATTAATATACGTTGGCAGATAAGTGAACGAGGCCAGGCAGTGATAGATGTCGCCTTGTAACACGTGGCCAAGGAGACGCGGGACCCGGCGTCTCCGACTCCCAGACGCGACGTGGGCTGCGCCAGCAGGTGCCTCGTCGAGTGAGAGTCGCCTTAAATGAACACGCGCCGGGCGGCTGAGTGGGAGCGCTCGTCGAGACAGCGCAGCGGCCCTTATTTTGATGAACGACGTGTTGGGACACCGACAGAAAAGTGATCGCGGAACAGCCCGCGGTTTAAATATAATCGCGCGAGCGTGAAGCCCTGGCGGCCCGAGGAATACGATTGCACGTGAGCTGTTACGTTGCCCGATAGATTTGGGAATGAATGTCACCCGAGTGAAATGCATTTATATGACCGGGTAGAATGTCTGTTTAATATGTAGTTTAGTTTGGGGTGGGTTTTTTATCCTCTCCAGAATTTATGCCGATTGTGCCATTGGCATTGTGTCAATGTAACAAAACGTCCGTTTGGAAATCTCAGCTGGGGGGATGGCGCACAGAAGCAGATATCTAGTATCTGTACAAGTAACCTTTTTTTTTGCAATTGATAAAATCTCACGGAACGCGGCCAATCTTGTCAGATCTCAGAATCCACGGAGTATTGAGCCTGGGTATTCCCCATGGATGGGAGACCGCCATGCAGTATGGATGCTCTAAGCCAGTGTCGTCTAACCTTTTTAAAGACAAGGTCACTTCTAGGATCTAAATGCAACACAATATATACCCTTAAAATGTTACTTTACTAAAACCCCAAAAATGTACGCTACGCAAAACACTCACCTATTCTTAGGCCTGTGCACCGACGTTTGGCCCGCATTGTGGCGGTACGGCGCTCAACTGCCGGTGGATTGACAGAAGGGCTGTACATCTAATAATAATAATAAATAGAACGAAGCTAATGACAAAAAAAAACACTCAACTATGCACCTGAACCAAAACTCAAATAGACGAACGCAATCATAACCCGGCGTAAACAGACACTCCCAAACCCGTATACGCACAGACCTAAACCCTTCAGGCGACGGCCTTGGCGTAGCCAGGACTGCTGAGCAGTTCAAGAGGGCCGGGCGGCAGAGGGAAGAATAGGTGAGGACGCTACACCTTTACGCTATCGGTCTCAGCGTGCGGCACCCAGCGTGGGGTTTCGAAGGGTCGTTACGCGACTGCATCGCCCTTGCGTGGCACGACGACGAGGCAGTGCTGACCGCAGCACGCGCCACCAGATTGATACCGCCCTTGGGGTGATGCTCAAGGTGGGAATGGAGTGGT
>JAZEWU010000019.1:5561086-5580614 GCA_036362915.1 Geotria australis | reverse complement strand
AGCGCTCTCCTCGCGGGCAACCCTCATTTTTCTAAATCAGTCTATTAAAGCTGTGGAGGAGATGTACGTGAACTTTACAACCATTTGTCCGTTAACTGCTGGATGAAGGTTTCCCCATGCCATACTGGTCACACAGGTCGTTTGACCATACTTCACCACGATGGTTACCGCAACGTGATTAGAGGCAGGGAGCATAGATGTCAAAACATAGCGGATAAATCAGCAATAGGATTCGCTGGCATCGCCTACTATCAACATAGCCCCACAGCCAATAAGATCTGTTAGGCATGGTGGAGTTGCCCATCCAAGCACTATCCAGGCTAAAACTTGCTTAGCTTGAGAGCTGATAAGATATTGCTAGATAGATGTTTATTATTGCAGCAAAAATACCCAGTGAGCTTGCAAGCTCTTTACAGGATTACTGCGACACAACACGCAAATTTCCAAAAATAAATACAAAATATAAAAACGAGGATTTCTCTTGAGAGCTGCTTTTTTTCTGGATAGCCGTGTCAATCATTCCTCCGCTCTCCGTCGCAGGAGAGAGACGGCACACTGGACACCAGTGGTGCCCGGTAGCGCACTGCTGTCTGCTTCCTATTTCCTTTATCACTATCCATAGAAGTTGACTCAATGTGTTTACGAATTTTGGTAAATATATGTTTTAAGTATTCACCAGACTTTGAAAAAAAAAATTACCTTTAGACCAACTCTGTCCTCTGAGTAAAAAAAAAACAATCGTTATCCAGGCCGTTATAGATCACGCCCCAGATTTGTAAAAATGTGGTGTTGGAAAGCGTTCTATTTGTAACCTCAACAAGATACGTGCCGCATTTATATCCGTCTATCGCTAGTAGGATAGGATTAGAGTTTGCAGCAGTCACTCGTTCACGATCGTCTACGCGTGTCAGATAGGATTGTGCGGGAGATATAAACTCGTTTCTACTGATTGCACCTTTGTGGCAGGACACTGGCCGTCAGAGTGTGAGTGGCAGTTTCACTGAGGCCACTGCTGCTGTATTCGAGCCACATCAACAGCCTCCCACCAATGCTGAGCCCATAAATCAATAGGTAAAATTAACCCTTGTGGCGAGTCCTGAGTACATGGGAGGTCTTGCACGAGTGACTCTCCCACAGAGCTACTCGATTTATCCGCTCAATAGAAATGAAAGACCGAGTCGACCTCACTGGGATTTGAACTCTCATGTTTTTCATCGCAAGCCTCAAGCATTGTACCACTGTGCCACTTGGATGGTTCGAATATAATAATGATGGTTAAGCCCTCACTTTACCCAGAATGTGCTCAGCAGGGTCCTGCATTGATTAATTTGGCCAAATCTACTCTGAGTGTTTGTACTCATGTAGGTTTTCACGGCTTGATTCATGATGGTTGCTCTTCAGAGCTGTTCTTTCGGGATAGCTGTGTCGAGCAATCTCCCTCTCTCCCTCGCAAAGTTTTATCCCCCACGCCTGATGATGCTTCCAACGTGGGAGATCGCTCTCACAGCCATCCGGAAAGAACAGCTCTGCCAAGAAGACTGACCATTGATTCATCGGTTGTAGTGAAAGCGATACATTAAACCAACCATCTGGTCAACTGCCGTGTGGACATCACCACGAAGAAATACAGTAAGAGTCTTCGTGGTAGACCAGGCATCGTTTGATGGTGTTGGATTTTCCAAGACAAATTGCTTGATTGAGGACTCTATTCCCCACCAGACAGTAGAATATCCTCTGTGATTACTTGAGTTTCTTATGGTCCGAAAAAGCTTTCCTAAGAGACGCAGTAAACACATAATTCAATCGCTAATGCATTATCAACACTGACATCCTGAATATGGTTGTTATACAATGCCTGGCATGCTTTGTAGAGAGCAATTGCTATAATGTTTTTACGGCTTCACATCAGACAAATGGGCACATCATTGTAAACGTGAGGACTCTATGCAGTTCAACACCGTCATCAGCCATTGTCTATCCACTGCTTAATACAGATCTCCTCAATATCCAACCACCATGGGTCTCCTCGTTGCCACAATTAATTTCCTACACGTGAACTGTCAGTCAGTTTTTTTATTTAAGCTGGGATCAACCGTTGCGTTACGTAGCTCTTTATAACAGTTGTTGAACTGTGGGAGGAAACGGGAGCTCCCGGCAAAACCCGCACGGAGACGGGGAGAACATGCAAACTCCACTTATAAAGGCACTCAAAACAGGAATCAAACCCAGAAACTTCTCAGTGTGAGGCAGCAGCGCTACTCACCGCGACACCGTGCCGCCCCCAGACGAGATATAAATGCATGTTGGGTAGCAGAGAGGGCAAAACATACAATGCCAAAACATGATTACAGATCAATTGGGAGCTGTTTTACAAAACGTTACATTTTTACAGGTTATTTTTTTAAATGTTCATTAGTGGAGATTCCCCTGAAGCAGCCGTTTAATAATTAATGATATGTCTGGGCTCCATGTAGATTGGGCACTTTAAATATCTTAACTGCTGTGCATGCGAAGCAACGCCACTCATTCCACACGGATATTCACCCCATGACTGACCTTCAGCAAAATGGCAGTTTATTGATGTGAAGTTTCAAATTTAAAAGCGGTCCCATGAGTTACTGTTATACTCATGGTCATGGTTTTCTTACTAATAAGTGATTTAAAAAAAATCCCCAACAGAGGTGGGCCTAGTGCCACAGAGAATCGGGATGCCAAGTTTGAGCAAAACGATGGTGTCAGCAAGGTCGCAAATTATTACACACAATAAAGACCATCAAATTATATTTTGGTTCCGCATTGGCAAAAATTGGCAAAAATCCAGCTCTTGCAATTGAAAGTATAACTTTTACTGTTGTGTGACGAACGTTCGTCTCGGCGGCAAGGTGGGCCGGAGGCCACTCGACATGATCTCAGGAGAGCTCGGTAACATACGTTTCTCTACGCTGTCCTCGAACCACGGAGCGATGCAGCAGCTCCTTGAGAGATCCGAACAGATGCGTCATCTGATGACGTGACGCCACCGATAGCACAATCAAAATACGATTTTTGGGAAATTATGAAAAACAGTTACAAGTTATCTGTGCCAAAGTGGGCTGGGCATCTTTGATATCGTCGTTACAAACCCAAGGCTACGATTTTGAAATCGCTGAGAAATATTCATACCCAGATCCATGATGTAGCAATTATGAGCCCAACTAGAAACGTTGAATGATACTGCCTTTATTAACATGACATGGCAATTATGAATAACTATATCCCATTAAATAAATGCAAATCTTGGATAAAGCAATCTGCGCCATCAGCCTTCAGCTTAGCCCGCCTCTGTTAACTCCGTCAAATAAAGTTTTTTTTTCAACTCACATCATAGATACCACACAGCCGGCAGCAGCTGAGTAAAAAAAAAAAAATTGAGTGGGGAGCGTGTAGTCATGATATTGCCAGTGGTGGCATGAGACCAATGCCATGGAATTGTGGTGTGTAATTCAGAGACTGTACGATCAAAGGTGAGAAAGTCAAATTGTTTTTTCTCATTCAGCCGAGCGTGGGGTGGAATTTTGTATCCCTCTTTATAGCACTGAGCCGTTGGGGACAATTCCACATTACTATGGTGGGGGTGAGTCTATTCCAGAGGAAAAACGTAATCACTGCTGACTTCCCCACAACCCTGAGGGACGAAGCAGAGCATTGATCGATCACCTGGGTTTAGACTCACAACATTCCAATTCCAAGGGATGTGTTGGCGCATTGGTAAAATCCGCTCCTCCCAAAAAGAAAGTCCTGCCTAAGGCGATTCGATTCCTACCTCGGGCGTCTTTCTGTGTGAAGTTTATAGGACGCAGCGTCTGGCAAATGTTGGCACCAGATAACTGCAAGGCTACCTTCCCCCCGCCTCTCTGCAGTTTCGTCGTGCCGCCGTATGCATGTCTCGTCCATGACCAGGCATGGAATTTGCGCGCGTTACAAATTCTATCATTATTATTCATACTGTTGTACTGCTGTGCCACACAGCCAGTTCCTGCTTAATACATAATAGTTATAGTAATTACAATACAAGACCCTTGGTCTCGCCACTGATGCATGGCGAATACTGAGCCGGTCGTGGAAATAATTTCACTAAAATCACGCTGCTCTGTGCAGGACAGTGAAGAGGGGCCCATGACCGTGTCGGCCGTCACTTTCCACCGGTGTTATCCAAGGTTTGGACTTGAACCCGTATCGCCAGATCCACTGCGCAGTGTCCCAATCACCGTGCCACCGCTCCCCAAGCTGCTTAATAGTAGCCTGTAAAATATGGCAGTGACGAATTCTTGTGTGGGATTTACTCAGTTCCGGGCGGATTATTAATGGACGGCCACACAACAAATTGTCCTGGAACTCTTTTTTTGTAAAAGCGTGACAGCTTTTATGGGTGGGGGTATATCCGTAAGCATCGCGAGGCGGGTGGCGTCGGAGCAAGAGGAAGGGTGCACGAACTCGAGTATAAGCCAGTACCGCACACAGTTCTTTGCGACGATTGCCCGTGATGGGCCACCCACAGCGTCATTGCTTTGCAATAACACGGTATGTACCCACGATCGTTTAACCGGGATTATTCAAATCACGTGCAGGAGCTACGCAGCGGATTGTTGCAACGCGCCCCTGTGCGGGATGGCGCCCGCTGCGGATTGACAAGATGCGTGTGCGTAATAGTAATAAATTCGATGAACTACGCATGGTACGGTACTCGTTCAATTTTGAGAGTATCCGTTCGAAGACAGAACGACTCGGAGGCATGAGGAAGCCGCAGAGAGGGCGGGAGTCAGCCACGCGGTCAGCTGGTGCCAACCCGCCAGACACTACATCCTATATTTGATGTTATCGGCCAATCAAAGATTTAATTAATTGGCCAATAACATAATTAATAATAAAAAAAACGTGGGAGGAAATCAGAGAACCTGGAGGAAACCCATGAAGAACAGGGGGGAGAGACCACGCAAACGCCACACGGAAAAGGCGGCCGAGGCGGGTCTCGAACCACCTCGGGCAGCACCTTCTTCCCGTGAGGCACAGATGTTACCACTGCCACCACCCTGCATGCGCACGACTCGTTGACCCATGACCTCGCGCTCTCTCGCCGCACGCAGGGTTCGGCATGACGACCCCCACGACGGTCAGCGGAAAGATTTTCCTCATTTTCTACGGGCTCTTCGGCTGCGCCGCGGGCATCCTCTTCTTCAACCTCTTCCTCGAGCGGCTCATCACGCTGCTGGCGTGCGTCATGCGCTCGTGCCACCAGCGGCAGATCAACAGGCTCGTCATCCAGCTGGGCCGCAAGGCGTCCGACCAATCCGACACCATCGAGTGCCTCGCGGGCTGGAAGCCGTCCGTCTACCACGTGATGATGATCCTGGGCATCGCGGCCGCGGCCATCGCCTGCTCGGCCTCGGCGATGTTCTCCGCCGTGGAGGGCTGGGGCTACGTCGACTCGCTGTACTTCTGCTTCGTGGCGTTCAGCACCATCGGCTTCGGCGACCTGGTGACGGGCCAGCGCGACGACTACAGCCGCCCGACGTGGTACCGCCTCGGCAACGTGGTCTTCATCCTCGCCGGCGTCTGCTGCATCTACTCGCTCTTCAACGTGCTCTCCATCGTCATCAAGCAGACGCTCACCTGGATGCTGCACAAGGCCAACTGCCGGCACCGCTGGCGCCGCGGCGCGGGCGCCGAGCGCTGGCAGAGGGCGCGCGCGCGGAACCAGCGGCGCAACGCCGTCATGCCCGGCGTGGCGCCGCGGAGGGGCCGCAACGGGGTCGGCGGCGGCGGCGAGGACGTCGAGACTGTGGCGGCGCCGGGCCCCGCGGGCCCCGCAGCCGCGCGCTGGTACGACGGCGCCGCCAACGACGGCGACACGGACGGGCGCCGGCTCTCGGGCGAGCTCATCTCCATGAAGGACTTCCTGGCGTCGAACAAGGTGTCGCTGGCGCTCATGCAGAAGCAGCTGTCGGAGGCGGCCAACGGGCACCACCGCGCGGCGCACCGCTGCTCGCCCGTGCACTCGCTGGGGCGGGAGAACGGCTTCGCGGCCGGCGTCGGGGCGCTGGCCATCATGAACAACCGGCTCGCCGAGACCAGCGAGGATAGGTGAGACGCGGCGAGCGGACGAGGACGCTGCCTCCGCGGCGTCTCTGCGCCGCCGCCGCCGCCGCCGCGCGCGCCGCCGCCGCGGAGGGTGTTCGTCGCTTTTCCGTTCGAGCGACGACGGTTTTAGCGGTCGGCGGTTCAGTCGCCGAGCCCGCGGAGGCAATGCACCCTCCGCCTCCAAGGTGCCTGGCCTGCGACGATAACGCGCGCGGGCGGCTGGATTTGTTAAAAATGTGGAGTGCGCTGGCAGGCGCGTCTTCCCAGGAGAAGCGGCGTGGTGCGTGCCCGGCACCGGCTGCATTATCATCACACGTCGCGTTCACACGCCGGGCTTCAATGTCTCCACATGCACGTGTCGGCTGACACCAGAAGATCCGAGACCCACCTCGCTGCCTCGTTAACTCGGAGGAACGAGGTGCTCCTGGCTGTGAAGCGAGGTATATTTTTATATACGTTAAATGTCTTTATCTCTCCCTTACTCCCCCGACACCGATGTGTTTTGTTTAATTGATTTTCCACAATAATAATTTCCCAAAAACAAACGGGCTTGCGTTAATGCTTGGCTCATGGGGAAATGATATTTGTGCCCTGGTTGTTATCTGTGTTCTCAGTCAGGCTGCTATTGTCTGTGGCTTGGTGGAAAAGCTAGCAGCAAAAGGAGTAATCTAAAAGTGTGGTCTTTGTTTTTTAGTGCCCGGAATCAGACAGCAATTGGGATGCCATTCAGCGAGATGACATTTCTTTACATATTTACAAAATGGCTTAATAATACATTTCATTTAGAAAGCAACTTTCTACAAATTAAGACATCATTGGCCAAGGTGGAGGAAAACATTGAAAAATATAGAAGCTGAGTTATGTCTGAAATATCCTCATGTCAATACGTGTATATAAAAAGGAAAAATATTTATTTTGCTGAATAACCACAGCAAAAATGCACTTAAGCCTATATTGATTATCAAAAACAATTATCATTGCATTTGCCATATGACTCACAGCGAGATTAATATATGCCAAGAACTATTTTTAGAACCAATCTACATGGCAAAACCACCATGGATGGCTTGCTTTTGAAAAAAAAAAGCACCAAACTATTTTTTTTTCCCTTTACCGAATGAATCAACCAGTGTCTGACACAAACTTACTCGCATCATCAGTGCACTCCTGTCATTCTTTGGTGGCTAGCGTAATGCATGGGTGATCTGTGCGGTTGTACGCGACAGGAAACATTAAATATCCAAAATGTGAGCACTGCATTGCTGCTGTAATCTGCGATGCTGCGCTCACGCGACAGCTCTCCGTGCTGCATGAATAGAAACAGCGAAAGGCGTTCGTTTCAAACAACATAATTTGTTTTGGGGATGTAACTCATACAGAGATGAACTACACACACACGCACGGAGAGTAGAGGGAGGCAGCCGGCATAATTCATGTTATCAGAAACGAGGTACAGACGTGCATGCGGTACATCATGACCACGGAATGGGGAAAAGACGTAAGGACACGTTGTACACGGTAGAATCGCAACACCAGCATGTCCCTTGAGACTTAAAGACGCACGTGGTGTCTATGGGAGGCGGGCAATACGACCGGACTGTTATCATGGATAGCGGAATGTTGTCCGACGTTAATTTTCACCCATTCGTCCTACGTCATTGCCCCTTAACGTTACTTTGCAATCATGGGTGCGAACATTTTAACGCGATTGTTTTATTTGTGCTCTGCGCATACGACGATTTAGACCGGAGTAGTTGGTAGACGTGACATCTCCGCAGAACGACGTGTTTCCGGATTTGTACGTCAGCTCCCGCTGATCATGACAAACACGAGGGGATTGAAGCCATAGGGAGCATAAAGAAATAATTCTGGCTGACACTTTACTAAGCACGTAATTTTTTTTTCAGAGAGAAGGAAACGAGGCCATAAAGATGATTTTTTTTTTAGGATGCACGAAAGGATGCAATTTTTCACAATCTGCACAATGTTAAATGGTGACTTGCATGCTATTTGCTATTCCGACCCACCCCAATCAGTCCTGCCACCCCTAGCGCCCCCAGACCCACCTCCCCCTACAAGATAGCTATGAATTATTTTTCCATTTTTTTCGGGCAGCTTTACATCACGATTGCAGTTTTTGTAGAATTGGTACGGTTATGTGGATACATCAAGATATGGCTTAGTCTGATGAGGGTCCCCATCATCAATATAAGGCAATGACGTCTGGGTATTTTGAAGAGTACATATTTTTGAGTATTAACAATAAGGTTAGAGGAAAATTATACAATATTCTTCAAAAATGTTGTCAAATCATAAAAACAACTCAAAATATAAACCGGCACCGACAGTTTCACGAATACTGATATTGCTTACAAAATCTAAACTATTTTTTCTATTTTGGTACACTGCATATATGTATTAATAGGTGGAGAAAATAATGGTGCCAACTGTTAATAATAAATATATTTGCTTAAGGATGGATTTGTTTTCAAAACTTAAAAACCTTAAAATACATTATTTATGTTTGCATTATTCTCATGTTAATTTTATACTGATAATTCCCTGTCCGGAAAACTCAGGTCTTTGAAACCGATACTCGGAATGTTTATCAAAACACCGCTGGCATATAAAACAAAAATCCACCAACAAATTCCGTTTAAATTTAAATGTAATCTGCTGCTTCAGAAAGTAATATTTTACTTGAAATAAGCGAGACCCATAATGCACAGATGAGCATTAACACGAAAGAACAGCTTTGATAAGCAACCATTATTATAAGAACTATTTATTTCCAGTACGGTATGCAAAGTATGTTTGTAACGAGTGAGCGTTGGGGTAATATGAAGCCATAGCAACATTAGCATTGTAAAGAGGTATGCGTTCACAAAAGTCGAAAGAATGAAAGGCATCTCATAATGAGATTATCTGAAGCCACGGTGAGAGCGGTGGCCAATTCGCCAAAAACATGCCCAAGTCGTCTTTTGCCAACGTTTTGCATCAACACATATCATCATGCACCGGCCAATTAGCTTTGTTACTATTCGCCTGTTATGATCCGTGACAGGGTGAGGAGCACAGCAATCCTGGAGAACCTCAGAGTAGAGTCGCTGCTCTTTCGGATTGAGAGGAGTCAGTTGATGTGGTTCCGGCATCTGTTAAGGATGCCCCCTGGGAGGCTCCCCCGGGAAGTCTCCCAGGCACGGCCCACTGAGCGGAGACCTAGAGGCCGACCCAGGACACGCTGGAGGGATTATAACTCTTGGCTGGCCAGGGAACGCGTGGGAATCCCTCAGGAAGAGCTGGAATCTGTCGCTGAGGAAAGGGATGTCTGGTCCACTCTCCTTGGATTGCTGCCGCCGCGACCCTCAACGGGACAAGCGGTTTAGAAAATGGATGGATGATTCGCCTAATTTATTATGGTCAATTCAATGACTCATCGCAATTCAGACGCGAGCAATAAGCACGTTGATTATGTCATGCCCTGGTGGTGCGTGTAAATATATCGGATGGGTAACGGTAAGACAACACCGTGCCGGAGCGATGATGCGGTGGTTAGCACAGTGCGCTGTGAACCCAACGACCTGAGATCAATGATTCCATGCTCCAGCTAACATCAGTGGCGAGAAATATGTGACCCGTCCTGGGCCCTCCTCTCCACCTTTGAACCCACACTGGCCAGCGTGAAGCGGTATGGTCAAAGAACCCCCATGACCCCATAGGCAAGGGGAGGCATTCTTACAGCAGTGGGCTGACAGAGCAGTAAACTATGAGTATTTTATAATGAATCGATAGTTAAAAAATATATCCATCCATCTTCTAAACCGCTTGTCCTGGTGAGGGTCGCGGTGACAGCAGTCCGAGGAGAGTGGACCAGACATCCCTTTCCTCAGCAACAGACTCCAGCTCTTCCTGGGGGATTCCCAGCCGTTCCCAGGCAAGCCGAAGGATATAATCCCTCCAACGTGTCCTGGGTCGGCCTCTAGGTCTCCGCCCGGTGGGCCTCGCCTGGAATACCTCCCGAGGGAGCCTTCCGGGGGGCATCCTTACCAGATGCCCGAACCACCTCAACTGGCTCCTTTCAATCCGAAGAAGCAGCGACTCTACTCCGAGGTTGTCCCGGATTTCTGTGCTCCTCACTTTGTCACAGAGAGTGAGCCCAGCAACCCTGCGGTTGTACTGTGTAACGCTCTGAATTGTTTTCTGGTTGTACCTTGTGTTGTTTGGGATGATGCCCGACGTTTTGCTACATGTGCTGGGAGCTTTTTCAGGAACCATTCATTAGGTTCCCGCAGGGGCTCCAAGCAAGTGGAGAAAAACGTCAGGCATCACGCCAAACACGCAGTACAATTAGAAAATACATCACCGAGAGAAATACATTCTTTCCGTTATGATTTGATGCACATATTGTGAGCATAAGATTTTAGTATAATTGACATTTTTAAATTGTTCTTGAGTGTATCTTTTTCGGAATAGCCGTGTCAAGCATTTCTCCTCTCTCTCCTTCGTGACGTTTTGCCTCCCACGTTGGAGACTTCACCTGGCTAATTTACACGCTCTCGTTAGCAATTCTCATACATCAAGCCAGGAAAACCTACATTGATTCATTTACCAAACCAGTCTCAATAGTGCACCAGGTTCAGTGTGCAGGTGGTACAACTGCACCAAGGGTTTAGTGGGATCCCGGCACTGGCCTCTGAAGTCGGGGAATTTGGACAAGAGGCCCCCATTTCTCTCCTTGTGCCAGGGCATTTGCCAACCACGCTACATCACTGAGCTGGGCGCCCTGTGTTCAGATAAGGTTATTCTAACTGCAACAGAATGGCTGATTGAAAGCTAATTTACAGAGTCAATTCCCCGGTGCAATCGAACAGGAATTGATTATATACCTGCCCAACGCAATGAGACATCTCTGTAAAGTGACACGGTCACGAAGCACAGCGAATGCGTTGTCTATGCATCGCCGGCAATCATTGTGACCCGTGGGTCAAAACATGTGTTTTGACACCAAATGCAGTTCCAAGCTTAAAAGCACGAACACATTAAAATAAAAGGTTACAGTATGTGTTTATGTCATGAATCACTACATTAATAATGAATGCCTGCAGACCAGGCAAACGTACGGTGTATAAATGTATACATTTGTCATCGTCAGGGAATTGGCCAGAACAGAGACTAATTTTCTAATCGGATTCTAACACCACCGCCGCCGCCCCGACTACCAGTGGAGCATAGAGCCCATCAAGGGGAAAAAAAGTGCTTCACGAGCAGCAAGGAAAGACGGCTAATACCACCATCCACGTTAACGTAACACAGCTTGAGAGGCCCCACGCGAAAACATCAGACGTGGTTCGTTTAAGCCACTTCAAAACGTCCGGCCCGCTTATTGTCACGCACTGTCGAGCCTCAAGCAGCGTGACAGTGTTTTTTTTTTTGCCTAACATGTATTAACCAATTCGACAATATAAACCAGCACACGTTAGTCATCCGTTCACACACACACACATTTGCCATTGCTGCGTTCTGTTGCGTATCAAAAATACAAGTTCTGTTGCAAGTTCTGCTGCATATCGAAAATACAAGTTCCTGATCCACCAAGAGGTCACGAGGAGTTTGATATACCCGTGTCGGCAAACGCGGCGTCGCGCAATTAAATCACTCCATGAGGGACACGCGAGGACAATTCGCGTGATTGACCAAGATTGGACGATTAAGGATGGCCACTTTACCGCGCCGATTAAGTCTGATGCCCGTAGTTGTGTTTGGACGCCGGATTCGTTAAGCGTACGAGTGATTGATGTGCCACTGCAGCTAGCAGCTGCCACAATACCCCCCCCTTTCCCATTGCGCCCAAACAATAACGTTGACCGTTGGCGCATTCAGATTAATCACATTTGCTATATGAGCGACAGGCACAACCGTCGGCAGAAACAAAGGCACTAAAATATGCATGCGCTTGGACATATCACTCGGTGTATCTTTCGCCCTACAGCAGTCACAAACATTCGTGCAGTGTTTACGTCGGACGTAATTATCATTAATTACGCCCGTTTATCCCGGAGCACGTCACTCAGTCGAAGGACTCTTTTGCAGGAGGGTCCTGCCAAGTTTCACAGGAGGGGGCGATGTGGCGACGTGTAATCCCATTTCAATAATTTTGCGGGTAATTTCCCAGCTTTGGGATATTTTGGCCAACACCAGTTATACTCTATCTTTAATTCTAGCTATGGGAAGAAACCAGAATGCCTGGATGAAACCCATCCTCAAGACGGAGAGAATGTAAAAATGGTACCCGAATGGAGATTGAATCCAGGCCCTTTGACCTGCGGCACAATTGTTACCATCAAGCATGCATGTTAACATCAATATGGAAGTTTGGCTTGAGTCATTGTTATTTTATATAGACATATATAAGCCTATTTTTAGTCTTCCCTCTATCAAACTCAGACCCTCAGACTCAAACAATTCTATATACCATTGCCATCAGTAGTCACAAAACGCTCTATTTTCTGCAAAACGGTTCCCTTTTCATGCAGCCTCTTTCCGCCTGGCCCTGCATTTCAGGAACTATCGCCAATTGTTGGAAATTACAATCGAAGGCCATTTTCCCCCTTCCCATGACGTGCTTGCGTCCTTGATGGTGTTGTGGCACAAGGCCGTCTGCCCTGCGTCGCCGCACCATTCACAATATATTATATTCCTTGATGCCCAAACCCTGAAAGCAGGCTTCGTGATTGGCTGACGTCGAGCAAACCGTGTGGACCACGGGTAAAGCTCGCAAGCGGTGTGCTAAGATTTATTAACTACTTTAGATGCCTTATTAAAATCCTAACGTTCTTTTCAATGTAGTTTTTTTTTTCTAGTTTGGCGACCACCCACGCCAGCTTTTATTTAAGCTGCGTGAATATCTGATCTAGCACTCGTAACTTTACGGCCGCACTGCTCCACTCACCCCCCATCCTCCCACAAGCCCCGTTTTAACCGTTTTTGTACAATGGGATGCTCCACTACACAGCTGCAGTGTCAATGCCACGGCAAAGCTCTCTGCATTGACGCATGCAGGTGTGCTCTGTTTACCTTGGAACGTGCCACTGTGCCCGGAGGTGAAATGGAGAATTAGCCAAAGTGAGGCTCGGCAGTTAGCCGAGCGTGTTATTGACTGATGGTTTTTCGAAAGCACTTTTTTAGGCCATGACTTTTTTCGTTTTGTTTTATAGAGGTACAAATGTTCTAACTTTTTTTACGCTCACACAATCTACGGTTAAAAGCATATGATGTGTGTATATCGCTGTCAAGGAAACAACGGCTGCATGTGTTACTAACTTTCTATTTGCTGCTTTTATACTTTAACTGATTGATGATGATGCTGCATGTCCCTAATGTTGAGGCGTTGAAAAGAAATGTGTTTAGCAAATATTTGCCTACTTTTACACAAATACAGTCAAGCTTTGGTCTATTATATCTTACAGTTGCTAATAACTTTGCAATAAATGTTTTGTAACATAATGTTTGTTGAGAATATTTTATTTACAAGCACACACATACGTTGTCATACACATGTACAAAGGGTGGTGCGGTGGCGTAACGGACAATGCTACGCCTGGCTTCGCTTACCCCATGGGGGGCCTTTCTTTGTGGATTTTGCATGTTCTTCCCGCGTCCGCGTGGGTTTCCGCCGAGTACTCCGGTTTCCTCCTACAGGTCAAAAACACGTTGCCTTGGTTAATCAGATTGACTAAATTGCCTCCCATCCCCTGGAATTGACTGGTGTCCAATCCTGGGTAGATCCCTGTCTTGCTGGGCTAGGCTCCGGCTCACCACGACCCTATACAGGATTACGCGGTTTTTGACAATGGATGGATGGATTGTTCAGCTTTAGCACTGTGCCGGGCCATCTTCGTATCCTCAGTGCCGATGTTGAGCACACACCCACACCAGGTGCTCATTTAACATTCAGTCTTCTCATAGACGCACGCATGTATTCACACACACACACGCGTGCACCCACACAAGGCTCGAGTAGATAGACAAGCAGATGTTCAGACAGATGCACGGACTGACATTGCAATGTTTGTTACTGTGGCTATACACTGTGTACACATGTAGAGATTCTACATTCACCCGAGAAAATCTCGTTAGGCATCAAGACCTCTTCCCTCGGGACCTGCTTATGTTTGACTAATTATTATTTTCATCGTTACTATTTGTTGCACACGAGCGTGGAAGGGTAGGCCAAATACCCTACGCGAGATGGGCTCCCCTAGAGGTCCGTCCAGCCCTTCCTCCAGCACTGACGTGAGCGAGCAATTGAAAGCCTGCACCTTTACCACATATCGGCACATATAAGGGCAATAGTGTTTGGGACACAATCCATGCATTTGCGGGAATAACACTCAAACAATTCCCTACATATAGGTCAGGGGCTTAGCTGCTACAATGTCTCCCACAGGCAACCGGGTTTCACGATCAGCGATTTCCCAGCCAGCGGTTGCAAAAGACGTTTGCGATGCAATTCAAATGCATTATTTGAACCTAGTCAGGGCTACGCGTAATTTATAAATCATATCTATAGTTTCATTTCACGGCTGGACGTGTAAACACCTTAAGTGGCTGAAACCAGGAAACATTGCATTATGGATTATTCTTATTTTTCTCCCAGCCTTCAAAGCAACGGCTCGTTTACGACCAACACGTGGCACGAATGCCATTTGCGATGCTCTTGCATCGCCCATCTGTGTGCGGTAATCGTTGGTGACGGGACGCGTATTTAATGATCGCAATTTAACGCGCGATGATGCTCGTCGCAGTTCGGCCACGACAGCTCCTCCGTTTGCTTATTCTGCGTCGCGAGCGTTACGCGGCGCGTGCGGATAACGACAACGCGAACAGCAACGGCGGCGCGTCGCGCTCGCTGTTCCGCGAGACGACCCCAGGACGAGCGAACGGTGTGCGCAAAGAAGAATTGACAGGGGCGGTGCACTCGGAATTGCGTCGAGAGACACGAAGAGAAACGCGTGGATTAGAGAACATGCGCAGGTTAATCTCATCATCCGAAATTATTAAGGAAGGTGAAGTGGGTGTGTGCGGGACACGTCGTGAAAAGGAACTGACGGCAACAAATTGAATGGAACACAACCGAGAAGACTTCCACCGAGGAGATAGAGATGATGAAATCAGTTCTAACTGGATTATTTACGTTGCGAGATCGAAAAACCTGGTGGCTAAGGGAGGTCTAAATTGAGCGGTGGATGAACCACGTCTGTTAACGATGATGGCTTGCATGCTATGGTTGCGTGTGGCGAGGTAAAGTGAGCATTACTCCCACTCTTCAGAGATGTCTGGCCAGTGTGATAGAGAAAGGCAAATACGACCTAATGGGGCCTTCTTGTGCTCCTTCTAATGGAGGCCCCTACCGCCAAGTACCATGAAACAAGCGCTGCACCTTTATAGTTTAGCTCATGGACGGTGAAAGCAGCATGGGCCGCGGCGAGTTGTTTTGCACATGTTTTTACAATAACAATGGGGAGGAAATAGCGCTCGCATGGCTCTCATCAGGTCATGAATGTCATTGACGTTTCAGAGAGGCTGTAGTGTTTTGTGCATTAACTTTCATCTCCTCAAACTGAGTGCAATGCACTGTGCGCAAGACGTAAACAGCCTTCGCTCCGAACGATGCCGAGAAACACTGAGGTACACGGTTCATCTGCGTTCGTGTGCTGACCCAACACGCACACCGAACACTGATCACTGCCAAACAGAAGCCCCCATTGCTGCCACGCTGCTACGCATACGTCACTTACATGCTATTTGTACGTGTTATCATATCACAGCATTCTCGACTTTTTCTTGAATACTTAAGCGTATATGTTATTGCACATCATTGTTTTGCACAAAGTTGAGAGAGAGAGAGATAACGGGAGCGAAGATTCTCACTGCCACGTATCTCCTGTGTACGTGATCAATAAACTTGATTGACTCGCAACCCACCCTTCTGACGACGGTGCAGCTAGCTGGGCGCCACACGGAACGCGGGACAAAATATCTCTGCGTTGTGTTTGCGGGGGTTGCACCCAGTGCCCTTTGCCACGATGTCCGACCTTTTTGCTGGGAAGCTTCTCCAAGAAGTGAATCGAGCCGCTCACTTTCTCGCTCAATTAAGCACCGACTGCAGCTGTTGCCGATCGATTGGCGGAGAGAGCGGATACATTCATTTGCTACAAAAGCAGCACGTGGGGGCGAAACGTTGGACTCGGTGCAAAACGACACACGGCACAATCCGTGGAGAGCTGTACGGGACAATCGCGACAATTTACGCAGCAATAGCAAGATAAAATAACAACTTCTACCTGCGAAGGGTGACTCCATAGGTCAGAGCACTCAGTCATCACGGCTGACATTCCCGGATCGCATTTGGGTTTAAACACCAATTCTCAAGTGCAGTGAATTGTTGGTCTCAGCCCGGTCACCAATGATTGCATAATAAAACCACCACCAACCTGGTTAAATTATACCCTCTATGGGATTGTCAACAAATTATTCTTCATGCTGAATTTTTATTGGTGGACAAGCACAAAATTAAAAAAATACGCATTCTACTAATGCACAATAATGAAAGTACAACTACACGAAATGTCACCTAAATATATATTTTTCCAATTAAGGCCTCGGTGTTCTTGACGAATGTGTTGATTTTTTTTGTGGGACTTTCAATTTCTTTGACACGTGAAAAAAACGTTTTTTTGCAGGGTCATTAACAGGTGTCAAATAGTGTGGAGTTAAAACAAAAACCCTCATTGAATCGGACTGTGATGTCAATCTTCCTGGACCGTTTTTCAAAACAGGCTGACACACCGCAAGCCCGAAAGGAAATTTCTTTCACTCGTGATTTGGTAGAAATAACACAATTGCAACAAGACTCTGAAAAAATAGCAGTAATAATTTATTTAAACAATTTCAATGAGCTAATGGTTGTTTTGCTTTGTTAAAATAGAGAGATCCTATGGGGTCAGGTCTCGCTGGGTCACCTGGGAACGCGAGCAAAAGGGCCGTTTGTTTGCCCATCGTCAAGCAGCGAGTCGGAGAGGCTAATTAAGGAAAGCTAAAATGCCAAGTGCCACGTGAAAGGCCCCCAGAAGCATTGCTCTTTTTATCTGGGGATTTGCTTTGCTGTCTTAATGGCTGTTTACACGGAGGTGAATTCGAACAATTCTGGTCAAATTAATTACTCACTGTTGTATTAGGCCTAGGTTCTTTGGCGGCTCTCAGTACACATTCCACTGGCTCTGAGCAAGGGAATAATACAATGTGACCTCCCCTCCTTAGGGTCCGTAACACCCGTCTTGGGAGAATCAATATTCATCTTAATGGTAACAAAAAATCAGCGTAAAGCGTGTTTTAAAAATGTTATACCAATATTTACATACTAGATGGTTGCTCTTCAGAGCTGTTCTTTCGGGATAGCCGTGTCAAGCGATCTCCATCTCTCCCTCGCAACGTTTCGCCTCCCACGTTGCAGGCATTATCAGGCATTAAACCTACATCATTACAATATTTACAAACCCGTTTAAAATTATCCCCACACGTGTAGCTCTTACACGAGTAACTTACACGTGTAAAGTCTTATGTGCGCATGAGAGAGGAGAAAATATTTGGCTGCAGTGGAATTTGTAAGCATTTAAAAATTACATTTCAACTCATTTGTTATAGTGAGGTAGGCTAATGGCAATACTGTCAGTATTACTCATTACAAATACAAGCAGAATTAATACTGAGCTATCTTTGCTGCTGCATTGTAATGGAGTTTATATACATTTTACGTTTTTACCTGACAGACATTTCTCACTGTCAATGTGAAGCATTTGTTTTTTTTATAAAGATGCAGCTCAATAATAATAATATAAAATAACCATCAGTTCAGAAGGACCCAAATGCTGATAAACTATGCTTTTTGTTTCAACTTATTTTTTCTGTGTAATGGAACATGCCCTTCTCCGTTAATTATTGTGCTCATTGTATTACTCACAGTCCAAAAGTACTCCAATGAATACTGAACTTAGTACTGTACATTACAGCAAGATAGTTGCTATAACAACCGAGCAGGCAGACAGCAGGACCATTCCTGAAGCAGCCTTACCTAATACACCAGAGACCAGTATGGAGATGGGGATGGTTAGCCCACTCAATCGATAAATAGAATTTTGGGGTTGTTAATTACTCGGAAATCTTTCTACATCCTTATGTATATAAGACACGGAACCGTTGAGCGACTAAATTGCCCCCGGTGCCCTGTGATGAACTGGCCTCCAATCCTAGGTATAGCCCTGCCTTGTGCCCTGTGTCTGCCGGGATCGGCTCTGGCTCACCGCGACCCTGTGCAGGATTAAGCGGTTTCTGACAGTGAATGGATGGAAGGAACCGTGGAACTATGGAGCTCTTTTTAATAGTAGACCAGAGGTAAGGTGTAAGCAAACTACAATATCTCGGGGCACCGGGGGGCAAATAAGTCTGGACATGTCTTTGGACTGTGGGGGGAAACCGAAGTACCCGGTGAAAACCCACGCAGACACAGGAACGTGCAATCTCCACACAGAAAGGCAGGACCCGAGCCTGGAATCGAACCAAGGGCCTTCTTGCTGTGAGGTGGCAGCACTACTCACTGCGCCACCGTGCTGCCACACCAAAGGCTGGGAAACTCTTACAAGCCACATCCAGCTGGATGCTGACACAATAACATCACCAATCTCCAAACATCACCTCCGGTTCAGCGACACATGTGGCAGACAGAGGTCAAATGTTCTCCAACTGTTCTCACGTTATCCATAGTACATCTCATTTTACGGATTATTTCACGTTCTTTGATTCGAAGAGCAACCGAACCGATAATCGGTCGAGTAACCGACTTTTTTTTAGATAATCAGAAGCCCGCGCTGAACGATAAATATCCACAGCACGAACCGAAACGCTCGGTATTATTTAAAACGATGCGTCGTTGTTGTTTTCATTAGCACTGACGCTGACGTAATTGGTCACCGGAGACTGGCAGTAATGTGATCGCGAGCCTACCTGGGGAAGGCAATGTGCTTAGACTTTGGTTTCCAGGCGGGCTTCAAGCCAAGAGTATAGGTAACCCCTGGAGGCCAAGAAAGAACCGCGTACCTCGGATTAGACATTATTCAGAGATTGCATTGGCAGCGGCGTACAAGAACAAATTAAAAACAAATCATCCCATTCATCATTCGTCGGCCACTATCTATCCCCGTGTAGCACGTTCTTCTGACGTCATGATAAAGGTGGAAGAGCACCTAGGAGGGTTGATGGTACTAGTGCAAAAGTGGGAGTTTCGCTGGCGTTAGGACTCGGCTGTGGCTTTCACAAAGATATATCGATAAATAGAGATAATGGTGTACTCGAAGCA
>JAZEWU010000019.1:5545111-5560452 GCA_036362915.1 Geotria australis | reverse complement strand
CCAAGTACTACCTGACAGGGATCGCGACGTGAACGCTTCTACCACTCCAGTGACTAATGCAGTCAACATTGTTCATACAAGGGAGCCATTTGTCTGGGTTATGTTTACATGACTCAGACAAATGCAGATTGATAGCTTGTTATAATAATAATAAAGTATATTTAGAACGCGCACATATTCATTCAATTTCGAAAGTATTTATTCAACGAGAGAATGACTTAGAGGCGCAAGGAAACCGCAGAGAGGCGGAGGAGGCAGCCAGGCGGTTTTCCGGCGCCAACATATTGCCACACACTGCTTCCTACATATTATGTTATCGGCCAATTAATTAATGAGTATTTTTTTTAAGTTGTTGGAGGATACAGGAGAACCCGGAGGAAACCCACGCAGAACAAGGGGAGAACACACAAACTCCACACAGAAAGGCACCCGAGGCGGGAATCGAACCGCTTCGGACAAGAACCAGGGTGACCGCAAAACCTAACTGCAGATTGTTAGCTTCTGAAAATGGGTGACAACGAAACGAGCCCCCTTTTTCCCGATAGCCTCCCTGGTACACACAGCTTGCTACGGCCAAGGAAACAACACGAACACAGGCTTAAACTGATCTTTACTTATCCCAGAGGAGTCGTGGACAGCTGAGTCCCAGGTGTGCCGTTGTGGCTTCTGAATACACCTGCCCAGATAACGTAATTTTGTTGTTACGATACGAGTCGCTACTTTGCACGACCACATAGCCTGCCGTCCTGTTTAGCCTCATTGCTCATCTTTACGATTTCCTGACTGCGCATTGTGTTTACTTGTGTAATACGCCGTTTTATGAGCTAGCCAGGTTTGTACGGACACTAAGGAGTGGCAAGGGTGTGTGATAGCCGTGTGGATGTGTGCCAGGTCTGTCCCATGTCCTCCTGTCAGCGAGCCTTCGACCAATAATCTCATGGTCGCGCGGTGCACATGGCCTGACACAGTGGTCGTGGTGACGTCCCCCGCCACTTAGTGGCAATGTTGGTGGTTGTTGTTGTGTGCCAGAAGTTGGCTCTAGTGCAGGTTGCCTCGGCAAATAAATAAAAACATTGTGCTCGGATGCTGAGCACTGTATGGACCCATCCGAATAGGTAAAGGCACAGCCCTGCATTTAGATACATAGCTAGATATGATGGTTGCTTTTAAAAGATGTTCTTTCGAGATAGGGGAGCGCTCGACACGGCTATCTCCAAAGAACAGCTTTGACAACCAACTATCATGCAGAGAGCCGTGAAAACATACATCAGGACAGATAGATCGATAGATGTTTATTACTACAGCAGAAAACACCCGGTGAGCTTACAAGCTCTGGATGTGGGATTCCTGCGTCACAAAAAACGCTCGCATTTTGTTATTATTATTGTTAGCTTGCTCACGCCACTGCTGGATTAAGGGCCTCCATTAGAGGGAGCTCTAGAGAGCTCCTCTAAAGTGTGTTTTTGGCCTACTCTTCCTACGCTAGCCAGACGTCTTAGAAGAGGTGGGAGTACCCACATTTTACCCCACCGCAGAGCACCTGTCAATCCAGAAACTGCGGTGGCCCCCATTCACACGATTCCGTGAACAGAGGGCGGTGGGCGGAATATGATACAATTGCCCAATGAATTAGGAAAATAAGAAAAATGCTTGCGCGGTCAAAAAAAAAGGCAGCAATTTGTGTTTGAGAACAAGTAAATAAACCTTTCGGCAATTGTTTTTGTTTCTCAAACAATTTGAGCGTCATGATAATGTCATTATCGACAGTCATGAGAGTGCAGCTGTGTGGCGTTTTATTCTGAAACACGCCGTCTACAGAGCCAGATTCTGGCCGTGGGTTTTTGGCAGAGAGCAGATTCCAATTGCACGCTGCAATTTCACAATTTCTCAGCTTTAGTCCGCTGGCTGAAAAGGTTCCCCCCCCCCTCCCCTTTTCACTCGTGAAATTGGGCCCTGTTTATTGCTTCATTGGAGCAGAAGTGCAGAAAGCAATTTTCAAATACATTTCATGCTTTTATGTGTTGCGGCTTTCATCTCTGCAGCCATCAGAGTTCCACGGACGAGGTATTTATGCCGCTTAACAAAAACATAATAAACGCGGTGCTTTTATAATATTTTAAAGTCAATTTTAACAAATTGGTATTTTTTTTTCAAATCGAATTACGAGGAATTGCTGAAAAACATCACAAAGAAGGCTGCGAGCTCGGACTTAAGATAAATATGAGCCAAAGGAACGTAATGTACAACAGGTTTTCTCAACAAAATCAAATAATTTGATGTAGGCTTTCATGGATCGATGTATGAGAATTGCTCTTAGTAGCTGCTCTTTCAGGATAGCCGTGACGAGCGTTCATCCTCTGTCCTTCGCAACGTTTCGCCTCCCACAATTCTCAAGTCAAATAAGTTGAAAAACAGCAGCGTACGTGTTTCCCAGGCAGTGATTTAAGGCAGATTGGGCGGCAGCGGTAACATTTGCGCCACATAGAAAGAAAGTCCTGCCCGTGGCAGTTCGATTCCCACCTCGGGCACCTTTCTATGTGGCGTCTGTGTGTTCTCCCCTTGTTCTGCGGGGTTTCCTCCGGGTTTTCCGGTTTCCACCTTGTCTTAATTTTTAACCATTATTATTGAAAACGATTAAATACAAAGAACGAGAGTGGGATAGTGTGCCTTTGTGAAGTCCATCGTGATCACAAAGGGCAGAATGCCTGATGCGGCGTGGACAAGGAAAATGCGACAATTCATAATAGATTTTTGGGTCGAGTCGCACAATTAAAATGTGTCATACATCGGACCGTGCGGTATCGTGGCCGCTTGGGGAGGCCTTCCTCCAGCAGTGGATAGAAAATGACTGAACTTTATTATTACTATAAAAAATCTACAGGAGGTCATTTTGATAGATCCTCAAAATCAATTAGTAAACAACAGGCGCTAGTGTTTCCATGCTGAGGGCAGCATTCGAGTGCTGTGGATCAGAAAGCGAAGAAAATCTATCTTAAATACCGTAACAAGGAATCGCTCAGAGCGTGCAAGTTTACACGAACACGGGTCACCGGCTTCAGATTAATTAGATTATCGCCATTATCGTGATGGTCATTCAAATGAGCCCAACCTCAACCTGGCCGTAAGCTCGTATCGCCACAATTTCCCCCTTCGCGCATCTCTCCTCTCCACGTGTTTGCGCTCACACTAACAGAGTGTGAAATTCCGTGAACGGTTCTGTTTGACCGGCCGTGATTAATATTTAATGCGCCTATTTAGCGTTCAGCCATCAGCTAGTGTTTATTCTTCCACACTGCACCCACAAGGTTAATAAAGCATCGAGGCATCGGCAATGGGTTACGCCATTCGCTCTTTAACCAACGCGACCAAATTCGCCTCCTCCCTTCTACCGATATTAGACATGCAGCTCGCAATTTTAATTTCGAAAATCAGTGCAAGGGATTTTGGGAGAGGGAAAAAAAAACATTCCCTTGCCCCCATGATTATTACACCGTCATTTAAGGGATTTTTAAAAAAAAGGCCAGAGCAGAAAACGTAATTAAAAAAGAGATGCAATCCTCACAGTTCTAACCGAGCTCTCTACCATGTCTCCATTAAACTCAAAGGCACACACAGCTGCACTGGCAGGGGGCAGCTCTTGGCCGAAGCCCTAAACAAAAGGCCTCTGCCCAGACTGAAACACCATGCATCAATTTCCAATATCCCTCCATGACAAGGCAAATTAAGCTTCTTTAATTAAAAATGTCTCATAAGCCCACGACCAAATAACCCTGGATGCACGCGATCCAATCAGGTTTCAGAAGATAAGCATAATTGAGCCTGGATCGGGCTCGGATAGCAGGTGTGGAATAGGCTTCGATGCTGAGGTCGTCGGCAAACGGCGCTAAGGGCAACAGTAATATTATCTAACCGATGTGTGTCTTTGGGTTGTGCCGCGTGTTGTCAGGAATATTGTCGTGCGTTGGGCATCGTGCCCAACAGAGCGCGGTACAAACACAGCCACGAAAGCCAGCACAGTAGTTGGACGAACGAAACCGATCGTTGACTTGCTGTGTCGAGCATTTACAATGTTATCCCCCTAACGTGGATAGCAAGTTTTCTCTGGGTACTCCGGTTTCCTCCTGCAATGCCAAACACTCATTCGTGAAATTGGCCAGGTATCTGAATGCAGGACTCAACAGAAAAAACAGCCTTGAGATTCAGTAAGGCTTTGCTGGATAATTTACTGGAATTATTATTATTATTATTCTGTACGCGATGGCGTCAAAATAGCGTTTGTGTTGGTGATAATGGACGATAATGATTGCAATAAATATTGATGGTCACAGTGATAACGATGAGAATGACGCTGATGGAAATGACGTGGGATACGATGAAACGTTACAAACAGCTGCCTGCGAGCTGCACGATAATGGCATTCGCTTTATCTGCTACATATGCACAAATCGACGGAAGTGAGCCACAACAGCGCGGTTTTGTTAAAGCCACGAAAAAAGAATCAACGAAACCACCGTGACGCGACAGTCAGCGAAGTAAAGATTTTTGGGAAAAAAAAACACCAAAGTGAAGGTAAAGGACATTATTGCAGTAGCAACAAAGACACATTTCTTCCACACTGAACCAGAAGCAGTGGTCTAAGTGTGTGCATTCGTAATATCACCATGACCGATCTACTGCTGGATGAAGACCCACCAAAAAAAAACCCATTGCTATTGCCATTCCTCACAATCCACAGATGACACCACTGCACGATTCGTGACTTCGGGAGCCGATTATTGCAAATGTAGGATCTGGAGAGTTACACCAGTGGGCGACGTTAGCGGACCGCTGTAGCGCCGCAATTCTCAACCGGTGGGTCACAAGCGCCACCTCGCAGTCCGTAGAGACCTTAAAGTGGGCCTTAACGTGCAAAATGTCGGGAACCGCTGCACTCAGCACTAGACGGTTGTAATTCACCGATCCTCGTTGCAGCTGCTGTCTGTCGGGGAGATTCAAACCCTCAACGGCGTGTGCATCGGCTCAGTACCGAGCTGCTACGCTCCGCGCTTACACAGCGTTAGCCACTGCAATGTCAAACGTCCGATTAAGTCATCTGCCGGAGCGTTGAATATTATCACATAATGTCATGAGGTTTCCAATTGTTTCCTATTACCGTGCGGAAAAGAAAGGTAACCAAGGTAATGATTGCCGAAGCTGTTTTGATGATATGCAAAGATTCTGCGCGCTGTGTGACCATGGGAGACCGCATTACGGTGTGACAAGTGGAATGACAAGGACCCTGTTTTATCGGTCACGAAATCCTCGCTGGCTTCGTTGAAATGTCATCCAGCGTAACAACTGACGGCCGCAGAATTTTTCTGACATCCATACATATCAATTGCTCGTTATGTTTTCCCAGCCAGCAACTGCAACGTACATTTTCATCACCACCAAATTCAGGGCCAATCGGCTGCAATCGTTGCGACTCCCGTTTTACCCCCCCCCCTCATCCAGAGATAAATGGCATGCACCATATGCACAGCCTCGAGCAGCAACGGAGGAACAATCCATCCGTCAAGAGGGGACGCTGATGAGCGACAGTTGTAGCAAGGCATCTGGTGTTTTTCGGGTCAGCCAGGACACTGGTTGACTCGCGGCATAGGTGTCCATACACGTTTGACCTCCTCCTCCAATCCCGACGCTGCATTCACATTAATCAAAACATGCTGCTTGACAGCAATTTAACATCGTTGTAGAAGGTCGAGGACTCATGACCCACAATAAGAACACAAGACACAATGTACTGATGTAGATTTACATGGCTGGATGCATCCGGGTCACTGAGCACTCCTTCTCTCGAGCGCTCGACACGGCTATCCAGAAAGAACAGCATTCAAAAGCAACCATCACAAAAAGACAATGTCGTTTTAAATGAATGAGTCTCTGTCTGCTGTAAAATACAAACACACCGCTTGAATTTCAGGATAGAGAATAATTCAATGATAGGTCTTATCGTATCCATAGCTGCTGGATTTTTCACACTGGTGGACGATTATTAATAATAATAATAATAGCATTTATATAGCGCCTTTCTTGTTTTCGAGATTCCCCTTCATTTATTTATTACGGTGGTGGAAATGAATGGTACATAATTCATTTTGAGGAGAATTAACGCGTTAACAACGATCAGATAATTTACAACGCACAGAAACTCCATGCCTCTTTGTGGATGAGACACGGAAACGGAGGCATGAGAAAACCGCAGGGGTGGTGGGGGGGAGTCAACCAGGCAGTCGGCCGGCACCAACCTGCCAGACACTGCCTCATATATATTATGATGTTAACGGCAAATTAATCAATCAGTGTTTGTTAGTTGTGGGGAAAAAACCGGAGAACCCGGAGGAAATCCACGCAGAAAAGGGGGAAGAAAACACAAACTCCACACAAGAAAGCCGCCCGAGGCAGGGAATCAAACCGCCTCGGGCAGGGCTTCCTTTCTGCGAGGCGCAGAAGTCACCGCGGCATATGACACCCTGCCGCGATTGAAGAATGCTCGGAACGATAACCAGCTGCGCTGTACATTTGCGACGCCAAATTGGCGGGCAAGCGAAAGCCGCTCGAGATCATCTCTCCGCAAATTCTGGGAAAGGAAATTATGCGCGGGGCTCATCAGCACCGGCATCGCTTATTGCATCTGGTGACGGTCACTGGCGGTAATCGACACGGAAGACGAGTGCCAAAGCTTGCGGAGAACAAACATGTACGGGGAGGCACGGTGGCGCGGTGAGTAGCTCTGCCACCCCACAGCAAGAAGGACCCGGGTTCTAAACCCAGATCGGGTGCCTTTATGTGTGGAGTTTGCATGTTTTCTCCATGTCCGTGTGGGTTTCCTCCCACAGTTCAAATACATGCTGCTGCATAGGTTAAATGGCCTGCTGATAAAATTGCCCCCGGTGCCCTGTGATGGACTGTCGTCCCATCCGGGGTATAGCCTTGCCTTGCACCCTGTGTCTGCCGGGATAGGCTCTGGCTTACCGCGATCCTGTACAGGATTAAGCTGTGTTTTTACAATAGACGGATGGATGGACAGCTCTTGTACACCTCACAGCATGAAATCATATTTACTTACTCTTCACACCACCAGCCTCTTAACTTCCAGTCAAAATATTATCCAGCAGCAATTGTGTGCCGAGCAACCTCTGCATCGGCTTTGATGTTTACAGTGCCATCAGCAGGAGTCAGCTCTGGTAAACAAATAATGCTGGGTTCCACCAGACGTTATTGATGAGAGAATTATAGCTACAAGACAGGGCCCTCTCCCATGAATGCAAATAAAAGCAATATCACAACGTATAAAAACTAATATTGCGCTATTGTGGCACGTAATGAAATCAACAAACAAGCATCCGTTCATCTCTTCACACGCGAGAAACATATTAAAATTAGTGACATCATGCCTCTTCAAACCCCATTAGCGACAGAATACAATCACCGTGCAATTTGAATGTATCCAGCATCCAAACAGAGCCACGTTTCACAACACCAAGCAAGAGTTTACAATCCGTTAACGATTCACTGCTAGATCAAGGCCTACCCCACCCCTCCAATGCATGAGCCATGGAGGTTGTTTGACCATACTTCACCATTGCTGGTCAGTGTGGGTTCATAAAAGGAGGGGGTGTAAGACTAATGCGCATGCCACTCAATACTGATGGTATCCGTGGCCGGGAATCAAACTCAGGACACGAGGTGCACAATGCAGTGTGCTAACCACTGTGCCGTTCCTCCACCCCATACATATACTTTACGAATACGCTTCTTTTTCCTAACATAAAAAATAATAATAAACACTATTTATTACACGCATATATTCCAATTTCGGAGGTATTAATTGGAAGAGAGAACAGCTCAGAGAGGTGAGGTAATTTGCAGGGGAGTGAGGTCAGGGAGTCAAGCCACGTAGGTAGCCAGTGCCAACCCGCCAGACACTGCTTCCTAATCCTATATATTATGCTGTTATCGTCCAATTAATTAACGAGTGTTTTTTTAAGCTATGGGAGAGAACAGAGAACCCGGAGGAAATCCACGCAGAACAGGGGAAATGCACACAAACTCCACACAGAAAGGCGCCCGAGGCGGGTGATCGAACCACCTCGGGCAATACTTTCTCTCCGTGAGGCGCAGTTGTTACCACCGCATAGCTACCTTGCCGAAAAAGAAGCGTACTATATGAGCTTGAACCTTGGCTTAAACAGGGCCAAGGAGTCAACAGGATTGAGGGAATTCCAGACTTCTAAAGACAGAGAGCAGAGGAGGATCGACTTCCTACAGAGGTTCTTGGCTCGGGGCCTCATCCGACGATCTTGGGTGCTGGAGCAGAGGGCTTACGGAGGGGCGTAGACTGAGACGGGAGATGAGAGATAGGCCCTTCCATACTCCACGGCTAGTGCGGGGCACGTTAGGGCCGATTGTGGCTGACCTGGGCAAAAATAAAAAAAAAATTCAAAACGCTGGCGAGAAATATTATGGAGGTCGCATTCACAGTGCGGGCATAGAGGCTTTATTCAGTAATGCACACCGCGGCGTAATGCTAAATTACACAATATAATTCACGGTACCGCCAAGCATACACAATGTTCAAAAGCCGGAGAGCAGCGGCTAGTTAGATATTTATTTCCGTCAAATTTGGCATTTTTGAAGAGACTTAACTCATTTTTCTTCACGTGAAACGTACATAAATGCTTACATTTTTTATCGTGAGGCATTGTAATCGACCGACCGACCGCCTAAGGCTGAATGCGGGGCCTTGTTTGTCACCTAGACAGGAGTGTTGTTCAAACCGTATAAAGCAGCACCTGGAATCGAGCATGCATTATGCATACGTTACTCATTTATTAATCTTCTTCTTCTTTGCGATTCTTCAAAGCACGATGGGCAGCTTCTGGACATCGTTGTCTTTCAGCTTGGCTTTGAAGTGTTTGGTAGAATTCGCAGGCAATACCAAGTATTACCTGACAGGGATCGCGACGTGAACGCTTCTACCTTGACCCCCATCCATCCATCCATCCATTTTCTAAACCGCTTGTCCTGGTGAGGGTCGCGGTGACAGCAATCCAAGGAGAGTGGACCAGACATCCCCCCCAAGGCCGAACCTTGTCGTGGTGGGGGGGCTTGCGTGTTCCAATGAACCTCAGAGCCACGTCGTCTGGAGTCCAGTACTCCTGGTAGGGTCACCCATGGCGAACAGGTCTGAGGGGAGGTTCCAGACGAAGCACGGCCAACCAAGACCTTCATGATGGTTCGAAATAAAATCATGAGAACCCTGCCCGGACTAGGGTTACCGGGACCCAACCCTGGAGCCAGGCCTGGGGGTGGTGTCCGTCGGCAAGCGCCTGGTGGCCGGGTGACCCACGTAGCCCGGTCGGGCCCAGCCCGAAACGGATACGTGGAGCAACCTTGTGGGCCCACCACCCGCAAGGTGAAGAATGAGGGTCGGGTGCGATGCCCTCACGGCAACGAAAAGGACGGACCTTGACCCCCATTTATTAATATAAATATGGTATACTTGCCCAGCATACGTCATTAAATTGTAGCTGCATTTGTGTGAGAGTGAGGTCTTCTCTCTGGCGGTAATGGGGAACGATTATTGTCATTATCGACTGTGCTCAAGCCACTGCTAGTGGAAGGCCTTCCCCACGGTCATCGCCATCTCTCATAGACCTACGATGCCACATACACGTCTCTCCTGCACATGAGCTGAACTTCGACCTCCATCTCTGTTCAGCTCGTTGCATTACCTTCCGATTTTGTACATTGTTTGTGTTGGTGATTTTGCACGTGTGCTGTATCGCAGGAATCCCGCTTCCAGAGCTTGCAAGCTCACAGGGTATTTTCTGCCGTAATAATAAGCATCTACACTATCTACATCTCCTTTGGTGGTCTTTAACTGTGGCGTGATCTCTCCTTTGGCTTCCATTCAGTCACCGGCCGTGACCATAAGCTCTCATATGGAGATGTGTTCTGCCTAAGCCGGCTCGCTTTTTTAACAGCCCACATCATGAACATTTCAACTTAAGTGCTGTTCATTCGGTAGCCATGTCGAGCGAAGGAGAGAGGAGGAACGCTCAAAACGACTATCCAGAAAGAGCAGCTCTTAAGAGCAATTCTCACACATCGAGCTGTGAAAGCCTACACCAATACAGGCAACATCACGTCCCACGGGCTTAGTTTTCTCGGCCAAGACACCAGCACACAATGGCCTAATTAAACAAACAGCGTCGTGGAACATGCCCCGTCCCGTAAGCAGATGGGATGGCAGGCTTAACGCCCCCTCTGAGGACGCCCCACGCTTGTCGGCGATGTGCGTACGGCACGTTACCGGGTCGCGGCCTAAGCAGTTCACCCCCATCAAAACGAGGATTATCCATTGTGACGATCATGGGCACTTTACGGTGTGAAATCCAGGTCTCCAGGGAATAATAATAATAATAATATTTTTTTAATTTGTAACGCGGCGTGGCACATAATTAATTCAATATCGAAGGTATTCGTTCGACGAGAGAACGACTCGGAGGCGCGAGAAAAGCGCAGAGAGGCGGAGGAGGCAGCCAGGCGGTTCGCCGGCGCCAACATTTTGCAACACACTGCTTCCTATATATTATGATGCTATCAGCCAACTAATTAATGAGCGTTTTTTGTTGAAGTTCTGGGAGGAAACCGGACAACCCGGAGGCAGCCGACGCAGAACAGGGGAAGAACGCACAAACTCCACAAAGAAAGGCGCCCAAGGCGGGAATCGAACCACCACGGGCAAAACCATTCTTTCTGTGAGGCGCAGATGTTACCGCTGCTTGGAGTTTAGGGATCCCAACTGCTCACCAACAGGCAAGGGTGGACCCACCCCTCCCCAACACACCCTGCCTAGCCCTGCTGCCCAGAACTCCATATCCCAGCTGCCAAACCATTACCCATCTCCTTCGGGGGTTCAGAAAGAGGTGTATGATGGGTGATGGCAGAGTCCACATGCGACTGGAGACACCTAAATGTGGACCTGGCTCACAGCCCGGGATGGAGAGTAGCCAAGACTGCACAAGACTAACATGCAGCGCTGGAGTTAGCACTAAAGCGGCGAGTGCTAACACGAGACCCACTGGTAAGTGGCTACCTCTCACATAATTTGTCCCCAACCCGGTCAGATGGCCCTCAATTCAATTCAATTTTATTTGTCAATACTGCGATGGACTGGCGTCCCATCCTTGGTGTTCTCCTGCCTTGCGCCCTGTGTCTGCCGGGATAGGCTCCGGCTCACCGCGACCCTCTATAGGATTAAGCGGTTTCTGAAAATGAATGAATGAATGAAACTCTACCATATGTAGAGGACATACAGGGCAACTGCTCTCCCCTCAAGCAACAACCTGAAGGTCATACAGGTTCGGTAAAATGCAAGACTAACTTGGCGCTGGCTGACTTTGAAGGATATATACATCGGCAGTGATGTTAACAATGCCCAAGGTGTCACGTATAATAAAAACAAATGAAAACGTTTCGTGATTTCAATTGGACTTTTCTTTCAAAGCAACTTTATACGTTTTAAATATAGATTTGCTGTATTCATATTTGGCGAGTTCAATGTAATCGCACCTTACATGGCAGATCTACATCGGAGTGCTGTCGCGGAGATTGATTCGAAATAAGATTGACTTGACAACATAGGGCGATGTGATTGACGTGTTTTTGTTCTGTGCCGAGTTATTGGTTCTTTGAGCACCACTGGCAACGCAGGATCACAGATTCCATCCACTGTCAGAAACTGCTTACTCCTGCACGGGGTCGCGGTGAGCCAGAGCCTATCCCAGCTCAAACAGGGCGCAAAGAAGGGTTGTACCCGAGATGGGAGGCTAGTCCATCACAGGGCACCGGGGGCAATTTAGTACGCAGGCCAATTAACTTATGCAGCAGCATGTCTTTGGAGGATCCGTTTGTTTTGTGTTAACACTGACTTACGATGCAGATCCATCTCATTGGTGGCGCGGCATGGGGACGCAGTGAGTAACGCTGCCGCCTCACAGCAAAAAGCCCCCGGGTTCGATTCCCGGTCCCATGTATCTTTCTTTGTGGAGTCACATTCTCCCCGTGTCCACGTGGGTTCGTGCTAGATACTATGTTTCCTATCCACAGTCCAAAGAAATGCTGCCTAGGTTAATTGTCCTGACTATATTGCCCCAAGTGCCCGAAGATGTTTTAACTTGCTTACCCCTCCCCACCGGAAACTGTTAAAAAGAGCTACACACTTCAACAGTTCCTGCCAGCTTAAATACAAAACTGACTGATAGCACAATTAACTTGATCCACTTCCTGCATGTGAACACGTATCGCTGCGCAAAGTAAGCATTAACATTACTTGAGAGTTTGTGTGAGAGAAAGAGTACAGATGCTATGTCCGTTAGAGTAATGCCATTAACATAATTTGATCCATAAAGGCAGGCAATGAGCAAGCCCCCCACTAAACTTCCACGTTCACACAAGCGAAGCAAATATGCCCCCCGTATAATTTCTTCCATCTAATAATAATAATAATTGTACATATCTTCCATCTGCGACGGAGGGTAATGAATATTGATGTCATTCGCTACTCAACGGTAATGTAAGCCGACAGGGCGACAGATTTTCCCACTTTGATAATCACATCATATCGTCCGGCACCTGCCTCCGAACGCTCGCTTAAACACGCTCGCTCGTTCGCCCGCCCGCAAACCTTCGCCCGCAAAACTTTCGTGGCGTAGCACCACAGGCTGGGTGAAGGTCATCTGTCATTGTCAGGGAGGGCCCCATCCGAGACCACTCGAATACGCGACGGGGCACTCTACGTTATTCGAACACGCACTTGGGAATTAGTGCCAGCCACACAAATTTATCACCACCGCCAAAAACGTGCCACGCGCCAAGGGGCTGTGCCACAACACCTCGTATGGATAGCAAAAAAAAGTTGACGTAGTTTATTTCCGTTGTTTGTTTTGTTCGTGACAAAAATACCCAGTAGGCTGATCCCAGGAGGCCCCCCATCAACCCTTTCACCCTGAGAAAAATCTAGGCCATGCACTCGGTAACCTCTCCTCCAACCGGTTTTCATTTTCGCCCGAGCGGTTGTTTAAACCACGCCACCGCAGGGTGGATGTAACCGCGCTCCGGTGAAACCCGCATCACAATGGAATTCTGCCTTGTTACGCGCTCCCATTCATGTCGGAAATTGTGTACGAATCGCGTTTATTGTCGGACGCATGTATTAACACTTAAAGCCGACAAAGTCATTATCCGTTCTGGAAAGACACCGTTTTCATCAGCGTTTGTCGCTGCAGAACGAAATTGTGCATGGAGAGGTAATAGTATTTTTTTTTCTATCCATAACGAGTTTTTGTATAGCGGCCACTTGCGTCCAGATTGGACACGGAGCACAGTCGTGACTCGCTTGTCCCGGTGTCAGATTCCCGGTCACGTAACGGATTATAAGACCTCAACTTTTATTGTTAAACAGAATAACTGGAATAAAAAAAACGTGCATGTTAAATCCAGGGTGAAATGTGTTTTTTCAGTCTCCCACGTTACAGATGCCTGTGCAAGGAAAGCGCGAGTCTGTGTTGCAGTCAACGTGAATGTGGACTTAGCGAAGGTTGCATGCGACGGGTAAGACGGACGAACAACTCAACCAAGGCGATCCCCTCGTGACGCGCGCAAACTAGTCTAAGCGCCAGGAACAGTTGCTCACATTTAATTGGCTTATTTTTTTTTAGAAATTAAAATTTTGAAACAATTTTAAACAGGGATGCAATTAAGCTCTTCATGCATTAACGGGCAAGGGTTTTTCCACTTACCATACTGCCTGCGAAGCCATTAATCTGTACTCGTCATCCTACGCGGCTTGGTTTTTAAACAAGCCTACATTGATCTAAAGTCCTACGGTTATTCCTTTCCATAAGTCGTTTTACTGCATATTGAAATACAGTTGTACTTGCATGACACACGAATTGAAAGAGTATCGTGATTAGGGGCCCTGGCGTAAGCAACATCGTTTTACCCCAAAAGCTGGTGTTACAAAACAGAACACTAGAGCAAATATCTGCACCCTCCTCCGCTGCCCACCACGCCGCCCAGCAGCCTATAGCAACCTGTTGTGCATAGTAGTCGCCCATCCAAGTACTATCCAGGGTCAACTCTGCTTATATTCCGAGATCAAGTGCATTCCAGGTGATTTTATCACGAGGCATCAACGTGCAGTATTTGATTGGAATTTTTTTTAATACACTGTCACAATCGCGGTTCAGTGCACGTATCATGCGAGATAGAATAAGCCACCCTAATGGATGCATGTATGTGCTCCTACTATAAAACAGGGCATATACAATTGCAGGCTTTTGGGTCTACGAAGACAACAAATGTAGACGCTCCGGGGCGCTGTTCCAACATTTACACAGCGCGGATCTTGAATCGGCGAGTAAATATACACGGTGTCATACGATAGGACGGTGATCACGGTTCTGCATATTGAATGCTGAAAATAAGATCTGGATGGACTTAAAGTACAGTCTGTCTACAAGAGAAAATGACACCATTTCCAGTCCAGTGACCAGAGGACCGCCCTGTTTGCACCGTAAGGTAAACTGTACGGCAATGTTGACCCCAAATCTTTGGGTGCATATCACATGTCAGTGTGGATTTACGCTCGGGGAATAGCCAAGAAAATACTGTACTGCCTCAATGACCGTGGAGTGATTAGATCGCTTTTTTCACACCGTGAGAATTTCATTACATAATTGCTCTCGTAAAATAATCAAGGTTTTACCTTTTCTGGCAATGAGAGAAGTGTTAAGATCTTAAAACACCAAATTGACACCTTTTTGTAAAGGTTCCAGTTTGCAAGCAGCCACACACGCTTGTGGCAAAAAACATGCAAACAAATGCTATGACAATATAGGCATTGTCCTTCAAACTGATTGCCCATAGTCTGAACAGCTAGACCCAGCTACTAATGGAACACTTGGCTAAACACTGAGACTAAAGAAAGCCGTCTCTAGCGTTGGGCCATACATCACGATGCATAGTCCGCAAAATGTGAAAAGGCCTCCATCCAGCAGTGGATTGAGAGAAGGCTGTAGAGTACAAGGATGGGTGTATTGTTAGAGTGGTCCCGCTACTTTTTGAGCACAGAGTTTGATAATAATAATAATAATAGCATTTTATATAGCGCCTTTCACCCGAGGGTCACAAAGCGCTGCACAAGGGCCGCGGAGAGAACGGCAGGTCAACAATGAATGAAAAAACAACCAATAAAAAACAAAGGAACAAAAATTAAATGATTAAGGCTGCTT
>JAZEWU010000019.1:5525200-5541068 GCA_036362915.1 Geotria australis | reverse complement strand
CAAGTGGTTCAAAACGAAAACAAAACAAGTGTGTGGCGTGTTTCCCCTTGCCAAATTGGTCCACGTGGTATTAAAGTGCACTATTCAGGATATTCAACATCTCTGCTGACAGCGGATTTTGTTCAATGTTTTCGCTTGTGGTGTTTCAGCAAATGTTATCTTTGTAGAGATTATTTTAGCACAAGAAAACAACCTGAAATTAAAATCCAGCGACAGATGAGCACGTCCCGTTCAAATGTCCTGGTCGACTACACATTTTTTCTCTCTCCAATTTTAGCTTCATACAGTCCTCGGTGACGTTTGGGTGCAAGGCATTTAAAATGTAAATTTAAATTATTATCATGAACGTGTTTTCATTATACTGTGCATTGTATGACATTAATAACGAACCAATGGACATAATCGACCAGTAATAATATCGCATTAAGAATGCCTACATGGACACTTATGAACGCTTTCATATAGGATTATAGGGAGATAAGCTACCAGCAGGGGGCAATACAGCAAACAGATTTGTAAACCGAAAAAGACGGTTTAGAAAAAATATTTGCGTATTTTGTTTGATAAAACTTGCATGCGTTAGAGTTCTTCCTTGGAATTCTTCCCAGGCACGTGAAACAAATATTCGTGAAGCCAACTTTGGAAACACAAATAGGACTATCGTCCACTTCGTAAATAAAGAGTGGTTCACATTAGCTGAAGCCATAGATCAGAGTGCAGAGCCGATGACGCCGAGACCCTGGGTTTGAATCCAGGCAGCTGCCTCTGATTAATCCAGGTGCTCAAGAGTAGTGAGCCGATGGTCTCAGCCCTAGTCAAATGACTCCACGAAAACCCATAACATTAAACATGACTTTGTAATAAAGCTAACCTTCAGCTCTGAGAGTTAATAAGTATTAGTTTGACTGCAATGCGTTGAACATTGCTCTCAGTGGCAGATGGAAAGGTACTACCTCCGACTGTGTGAAACAGAGGTCACTTGAAGGAATCTAGAGGTAGCTCTATGGTATTCACTTCTGAGCGTTGCGCTGCCCTGTGAGAGATCGGAATGAACGCTTCTTCCCACGACATGATGCAGACGGCACGTTCCGGGGAAATTTGTGGGGGGGAAATAAATAAATAAATATATACAAATTATGCAGCATATCACACCGCTCAAATTGCCAGGCAACGTGCAATATATGGTGACTCTTTCACCAAGCCATATGTGAAATGTAATATATTCAAAGCACAAACCGCGTGAAGTGCTTTTTCCAAAATACATTCCATGTGGAAATACATGATATGATAAGTAGATCTACTCTCGAAAAAAACATTCGAAAAAGTCAGCACCTTTCTGTTAAACTGCGATATGCCGACACAACTCATGCTGATGTATGCATACCATGCACCGTAATGTATATAAGACCCACAAGCTATGTTACATATGCAGTTCATTGCCCAGAACTCTATTCGACAGGTTTTGCCTTCCATACTAGTTTCGATCTCACATGCTTGTCTTGGGGTTGTGGGGGGGAGAGATGGCACAGTGAATAGCGAACTGCACGATTAACCTACGTTTGTACTGATATAGAACACCTGAGGATGCCTCCAACATGGGAGGCAAAACGTCGCAAAGGAGACAGAGGGAACGCTCGACACGGCTATCCCGAAACAACAGCTTTGGAAATAAATTCTCATAACCTGAGTTGAATTTTCCAGCCACGGCTCGGATCAGCGGTGAGGAATATCTCAAGCATTCTTTGAGCACTTCCGTCAGCAACCCACACCGTGGTTGGGGTATGATCAAACAACGTCCATGATCGATGTTGCATGGACAGGCCATCAAGACATGCTTACGCACAGAGAATATAACCTGACAAAGAGCAAACACGGGAAACGTGTGACTACATGGGGCTAAGCAATCCAGCTTTCAATCAAACACACCAGCCCCATCATTAGGCCTTGTTGCAATCGATACAGATCACTGCGATCGTTTTAAAGCATTACACAGATGTGACACCGTTGCAAGCCTCGCTGCACAAACTGGATATTTAGTGAGTTTTTGCTTCCAAATAGCTTCCACTTGTTTCACGGTAGACATTAATGCACAACGGTTAAGTAAAAAGTATTAATATACTGTAGTATTAAGTAATTTGACGTTTGCATTCCAAAGCTATTACACCAAACACATTCCCCCACAACCTTCAAAAACGTTTAAATAGACACCTCTTCACCGATTCACAACAAACCGACTGAGCCAGGCTGCGCAACTCGGAATCAACGGGCGCGTTGCGCCCACAGAATATGCGCGTGTTATAAATATATTATTATTTCGCGTTGGCCGTGTCGAGCGTTTCCTCTCTTTCCGTCGCCGAATTTCGCCTCCCACGTTGGAGGCATCTTTATTTATTTAGGGATGCCTAAAGAACGTCGTGAAGGAGAGAGGGGGAGCGCTCGACACGGCTATCCAGAAAGAACAGCTTTGAAAAGCAATTCTCGTACATCGAGCTGTGAAAACCTACATCAGAACAATAGTATCATAATACAACACCAAGCAGTCGTCTGGGAGTCAAACCCCTGTGCTGTGAATTTGTCAAGCCAGTGGAGTGTAATGTCAATCCACTGCTGGGGTGCTGGCCTGCTCAGGCCATATTGGTCATAGCGATTGTTTGACTATATTTCATCGTGTTGGTCAGCGCAACGTAAAGGGCATGGGGTTCAACAACCCGTTCAAATATCACTCCCTGCCCGTGTCAGCCATCCATCCGTTGTCAGAAACCGCTTAATCGTGGACAGGGTCGCGGTGAGCCGGAGCCTATCCCAGCACACACTGGGCGCAAGGCAGGGCTATACCCATGATAGGACGCCAGTCCATCACAGAGCACCGGGGAAAATGTAGTCAGCAGACCAAGCAACCTATGCGGCATGTCTTTGGACTGCGGGAGGAAACCGGAGTGCCCGGCGAAAACCCACGTGGACACGGGGAGAACATGCAAACTCTAGACAGAAAGGCCCCCGAGCCGGGATTCGAACCAGGGTGTTTCTTGTTGTGAGGCGGCAGCCGTGAACGGAAATTTAACTCCGTTTACTAGCTCGCAGTGCGCTGCGCTAACCACTGAGCCACCCGTCAATTGTTTAATTTTATATTTAATACACCATGCAGATGTAGACATCGCTATAATATTCACGCTGTGGCCAAAATGAGCAGCTGGGTAATTAAAACAATTACCGTGGAGCAGGGTCACATTTTGAGTCGTGCCCGTGCATAGATTGAACGAGAACGCAGTCACGTGCGGGGTGCGAATGCACGCGTTGTTTGTGTTTCATCAACGCTCAGCCAACGTTTTCTAAATTACCGGAAAGCAATTTTTATTCATAGCCTCAGCAAGTTGCGTTGGGTCAGGTTATTTAGTCTTAGCCGAGTGTGTGCAGTTTATGCCTAAGTCATGTGCCAAGAGCCCATTTACGTGGAAAGAGGGACCAACCACACCAACATTTCATGGTTAGATTATTGCTCTCTTTTTCAGATTTGTGAAAATTACATCATGATAATCCCTGTGATAGACTTGCGTCACATCCTGGGTATAGCCCTGCTTTGCACCCTGTGTCTGCCGGGATAGGCTCCGATTCAGGATTAAAGCGGTTTCTGACAATGAACAAATTATGATAGTGGGGGGGGGGTGTTTGCATAGATGAAATGGTGCAAATTGTTTTAATGTGTGGTTCACAACGCTTTGGGCAGACAGCCGAGCATTTTAAACGACAATCTTGTGCTCTCGATGTTGCCACAACCTGGCCACCCTGTAGTTTCGGAGAAAGCTCTTCTCGCCATTGTTTCCTCACGAACTTGGAACAATATGGCGTCTCTTTAACATTTAATAACTATCCCCTGCCTCTCAGTTGTGCAGGACTAACTGGATTAAAGTATTCTGCTGTAAAAAGTTGTTAGAGCCTTCCCTCGTATAAATAGGGAGAGAGCAACAGCAGAAAGTATGAGCGGCAAAAAAAGACCATATCGCTATTGACTCACTCTGTTCAGTGTGTAACATTGATGTTTGACATTGACTGTGTTGTGCCGCCCTGAGTTTTTACGTGCCGCCTTTAAACAAGGTCACCCTCCAGGATTCCCGGTTCTGTAGCATCTTCTTTGCTCTACCTGCTGCTGTTCTTGAGAACCAAGGTATCTGGTGAACCGGATCAGAAACACTTATATCAAAACTTTACATGGCTAATACTAAGCGTTTGATATGCTGGGTGTGTGATAAGGTCATGGCTAAAATGACTAACATGTAATTGAAAATGCAGCTGATATGACCACAATGGAAGTTAGTATATATCGATGCATTGTACAAGATTAAATCACGGCTGAAGGCAGACTGTTTAAAAACGACATGCTGTACAATGTAATGCACGCACGTGTATTGTAAATGGAAGCACATCTCTTTGAAAAACAAGACATTTTCCATTTTGTGGCCACGTGCGCAAGGCCTAATACTTGCTGATAACAGCATCGACTCTATTATTACCAATGATTAACGTCTCTATTCCATACTTATGTTACTGTGTTTTATCCAATTACAGCAACTGGTTTGCTCACACGAATGTTGAATATTGTTCTACCAAAAAGTCAACCGTGTAAATGTTCAAAAATCACGGATAAACATTATTTCAGTCAAACCCAGGATATTTGTTTATTAAATGTGTTGGAGACAGGAAAAAAGAATACTGTATTTTTGTTTATACAGGGTGCCACAGTGGAGTGCTGAGTAGTGCTGCTGCCTCACAGCAAGGCCCTGGGTTCGAATCCCATGCTCGGGTGCCTTTCTGTGTGGAGTTGCATGTTCTCCCCGTGTCCGCGTCGGATTTCGCCACAGTCCAATGACATGCTGCCTAGGTTAATTGCCCTAACTAAATTGCCCTCGGTGCTCTAAGCTGGTGTAACCTTCTTCCCCCTACCTGTGGACAACTGTTAAAAGAGCTACATAGCTCAGTGGTTCCTCCCGGCTTGAATAAAAACAGACCGATTTTTACAAACAATGGAGTCCTTCGTCCCACTTCGAACAGTGAACACGTGGCATGAGAGCGTTTCAGACGACTCTGGTGGACGAACAATGCATATTTTCCAACAGCAGATTAGCAAAAACTGCGCATATGTCGTTTGAAAACACTCACTTGTAAATGTTCTCCAAGCCGGTGCAACTTGCCAAGATGACGCAGAAAGAGTAAAAAACACACTTGCGACGGAACGTCCCACAGCGCCCCAAAGAGTAAGGGTCCGTGGCGAGGCGCATTTGGAAATCTGGTCTCAGAGTAAGTCCAACCGGAATAACGTCAATTTGGTGCTATGGTTTCGCTAGATGGGGGAGGGGACAGCTGAACAATAGCTGTTTTGCAGCTTTGATATCAGCTGTTGGGCGGCAAGGTGGCGCGGTGAATAGCGATGCTGCCTCACAGCAAAAAGAGGCCACGGGTTCGAATCCCGGCGTAGGTGCCTTGCCGTGTGGAGTTTGCATGTTCTCCCCGTGTCTGCGTGGGTTTTCGCCGGGCACTCCGGTTTCCTCCCACAGTCCAAAGACATGCTGCTGGATAGGTTAATTGGCTTGCGGACTAAATTGCACTGCGATGGACTGGCGTCTCATATGGGTATAACCTTGCGTTGCGCCCTGCGTCTGCCAAGATAGGCTCTGGCTCACCGCGACCCTTTACAAGATTAAGCGATTTCTGACAATGGACAGATGGATGGATTGGCGTTGTTTCCCCCACGTGTCTGTCTCTCTGTCTTGCTGTGTCTGTGTCCCAATGTCTAGCCCTGTCTCTCACCCTCCCGCCCTGTCTCCCTCTCAACTTGTCTTTAAGGAAGTGACGACCATTTTAGCGGACGCTGGCAGATTTTTGCCGCTCTTAAGATTGACAGTTTCACGACCTTTCAGTATATCCGAAGCAGCCTTAATCATTTAATGTTTTGTTGCTTTGGTTTTTATAAGTGGGAAGGTTTTGGGGAAGATGGCACTATTTTTGCACACACACATTTGGTAACAATAACTTTTCAGATAATGAATCCTTGCATGTTGAGTGTTCAAACATCACTCAATCTCCACACTTCCTTCTCTTCTTTCCACCATCTCCTGTCCTTCCTGGTTCATGTGAAAACAAACGGCACAGAAATAATACATAGCAGCTGTAGCTTTGATGCGCAATATTAATTGAATCTGACAATTGCAGACTCGACACCATCCGCGCATAACATGGAAGGATTATAATTAACTTTTGATGGTACCATGCGGACAATTATGTTCAATAATGTATGTGCGCAACACTCAATAGATAATGATGTACAAATGCATTTCTTTCTTCGCTTTGTTATGGTTCATTAATACCTCAATGAAGTACACCCTGAGCTTCTCCTCCTGCGATCGTCGCGTTACAACAACCTGAAATGAAAACATCGTCATTTTAAAAAATAGTTTCATGACTGCGCTTGACCCACATCACCAATGCACAAGACTCCAAACTGATAACAAGAATCAGGTTAAATCTCTGAGTGATCCAGTAACCGTCCCTTGCAGTTGCTGGATTCGCGGTGTACATCCCAATCATATCTAGCGACGGCAATAAATTATTAGGCACAAAACGGGTCACCCCCTTGAAATTCATCAGGCACACTGCATATATATATAACACAACAGAACGCCTGAGGATGCTTCCAACGTCGGAGGCAAACGTCGTGAAGGAAAGAGATGGAACGCTCGACACGGCTATCCCAAAAGAACGTCTTTTAAAAGCAATTCTCAATTGAATGAGTTGGCACAATTCCTGACACCTGTACCCGATGACCACTTCAACTCACAAACACCGAGATGCCAGTGAGCATGGCGAGGGCGATGACAATGATGATGGCGGCCACGCCGGGGAAGACGCTCTTCATGTTGATGCGCGGCGCCTCGTTGTCGAAGTACAGAACGAGGGCTACCCGCGGCTCCAGGCGGTGGCCGGACACCACCAGCGGCAGCGAGTTGCGCTTCACCTGCTCAGCGTGAAACACACAACGACGATCAAACGCGCTGAGTAGACGGCACACGCTGCTGGGGTAAGTTACCGATAGAGAGCACCCCATCAGAGTGTCCGCGCGGGCATGGTGAAGCCAGCACATCACTCGGTCACCTTAAACTATAAATAATGTTGTTACCGATTTACACAGCCAGCCGGTGTCTGGCTTACCCAGGTTGGCCGGTTGCTCCCCCCCCCCCAATGGTGCGGGGTATTGAAACAGAATTTTTATGACCTGATTCCCTGTCTGAAACGTTTACGTGGTGTGAAAAAGTACCACTGCCAGCAATATTCATTCATTCTTTGTCAGAAACCGCGTAATCTTGTACAGGGTTGCGGTGAGCCGGAGCATATCGCAGCAGATAAAGGGCACAAGGCAGGACTGTACCCAGGATGGGTATAGTCGTATCGTCACTCACGTCGCGTTCCACGTAGTAGGCCACCGTAGCAATGTCCACTGGGTCCCTCGTGTTATTCTCACTGATCTTGATGGACACTTTCGGTTGAGATTCCTTTATCTTTGGACAGAATGGTACTCGTGTTAACGCGTGTGTATGGCTGCATGTCTAACAGCTGCACTGCGAACATAATCTGTAGGATAAACTGTGGAATTAGAGTGATTTACAAACGTTCGGAGTGCTGGGAAACATTAAACTTACGCTTATTTCTACAATCTGGCTCTTCTTTATCGTGTATTCTCTCGCCATCATTTCTGTCACTCGTCTGTGTAAGCGGAAATAATCACACACAGTGAACGCGAATCGAAAGCCGGAATAAATGGAATCCTAAAGAGTAAACAGCTTACTGTGCAACTTTAGTAAATGATGATGAAGTGCGTGACTGCAGCATTACCGTTTCAGTTCAGTTGGTCTCGCCAGAATAATTTTGTTGATGTCATCTCGAAACTCCAAGTCAATCTGGATGAGACTGCATCATCACCACCATTATTTTTACTAACAACAATTTGAATGTGTGTGTGTGTAATAATCAATTGGCAATTACTACTCTTACCACCAATGCTATTTCTAATACATAGATTCAGTTGCTAATTTTGTTCATCAGACAGAAGATTGACAAACGTGCACGTACACGAATTGGTAAATCCGCAATCACGATCGTGTTCCACTTCTTTGCGTACAGAGTTAACGTCAAAAATCATCATGAACTTATTCGGTGGCAGACGTTTGAAGAAACAGAACTTGATAAATCCATCAAACTCTCTGGGTACTTAAAAAAATTCTCGTTAATTAATTGACCGATTACATTCTAATATACAGTAAGCAGTGTTTGGCAATATGGCGCCGGCAAACCGCCTGGCTGCCTCCTCCGCCTCTCTGCGCTTTCCTCGCTACGCCTCTGAGTCGATCTCTCGTCGAATGAGTACCTTCGACAGTGAATGAATATGTGCGCGTTACAAATGTAAAATGATAATCGTTATTATTATCATCGCTGGCTCGGAGATGCACGCGCTTAACTGTACTTGGACGAGACGCAGGCACTGCGGGCCGTCCACCTTCTTGTCGGTGACGCGGACGCCGGCGCTGTCCACGCACCAGCAGAGCCCCGAGTCGCTGTCGCACTGCTTGGACTGGAACGAGCCGTTGGGGTGGCACGAGGGCTCGAAAGGCTCGTCCAGGTCGACCAGGTCCCACACGTCTTCGCTGGCGCTGCTGCCCGTGCTCTGCCGGTTGTGCAGCATCTCCAGGCGCATGAGGCGACACTTTGGCGTCACTGGCACGGACAACGGCAATGATCCCCTGTGTATAGCGCTGAACAGACTGGGCGGCACGGTGGCGCAGTGGGTATCGCTGTTGCCTCACAGCAAGAAGGGCCCCGGGTTCGAATCTCGGCTCGGGTGCCTTTCTGTGTGGAGTTTGCATGTTCTCCCCGTGTCTGCGTGGGTTTTCGCCGGGCACTCCGGTTTTCTCCCACCGTCCAAAGACATGCTGCCAGGTTAATTGGCCTACTGAGTAAATTGCCCCAGGTGCCCTGCGATGGACTGGCGTCCCATCCTCGGTGTTCCCCTGCCCTATGTCTGCCGGGATAGGCTCCGGCTCACCGCGACCCTGTACAGGATTAAGCGGTTTCTGAAAATGGATGGATGGACTGTAGGGGTCAAGTGCTGTTAGCGAGTCGCAGCTATGAAGGCTAGCACGGCACACGAGAAGGGTGGGTAGCCAGCACCACGCCCGACCGCCTTTTTCTCCCGATTGGCAAGCAATATTTGAGTCACATTTAGCGGCAAATATTATGAGCAACTAGAATTTAAATAACGTGTATCGCGACACGGCATTTTACCATGTTTATTAGACGCAACATTTCATCAATTTGGAAAAGTTTATGAGGGGAACCAACGCTGGCCTCACGCCACGTCTGCGCACACAAGCGTGTCCGTGCACAGGTCGCCTGCGAGGCCTAAGATTTTGGACGTCAAGCAGACAACAGATGAGTAGTATCTCCCACAGTTTGAAGGATGATTTTGGAATTCACCAACAGGCCTACGCTGCTAGTGTGTAAAGTGCACGAAAAGGACATTAGAGTGAGAGCAGAGAGCTAGGCGAAAGGATGCTGGAGAATTTGTACTTTCCCCACCGCCACGAGCGGCAAGATTGAAATACTCAACCTGCAGCATATGTCGAAGGTGAAAAAACATCTACAGGGGGTTGAAATACATTTTCGGCAGGCTGAAATGGAAAAAAAATCTTTATATATGTTATTATTTTCGTATGATTGAATGTCGGCAAATGAGAGCAGCAGATTTCCACTAATAGCTCACACGGTATTCGACACACCCGACGGCTCGGGTTCACCCATTGGGTCAATCGACCACCTACTGTGTTCGTAGTGACCTTGTGCTCTCTCGTTATTGGACATTAATCGTGCAAACAAATTAAATTACATGGACAAATAACCAACAGAAAACTTCAACATCCATCAGCGTGCACCGCTTCCAGCTCAGTCTCACGAAATTATTCCTACAAGCGTTCACCGGCTGCGTCACTCTACGACTACACACCTCTCTGGTCGTGGTGACATTTGCCGGCTCTCTTGCAGAATCCGGCTCTGAGAGGAGATTTCACCGCACACAGACTGCGTTTGAATAATGCACGCTCGCAAGTGGGTTTGCTGTGGCTGAGCCCTGTTAGCCGTGGCCACCTGTCACGAATGCCCGTCCGCCGTGATACGAGATTTGGGGATGTGCCTTGTTACTGTCCTGTCCCCCGACCGCCAGCTTACCTTAACGTGTTAATATTTTGAACAAAATTTTAGTACTTAGTTTTTTTCATCCTAGTATTTTTTAAACCTTTGTTGTTGTGTTCGAGTCCACGTGTATGCCAACACCGGGGTCTGAGAGAAACGGAATTTCGATCCTCCTACATGTCCTGTACATACGGCAGAACTGACAAACAAAGTTGAATTAAATCGAATGTCCCCCGCCCGTGTGGCCAGGTGTGTCGGCTTACACCGGGTGCAGTTCACCATGACGTTGTCGTAAGTCCGGAAGACCGCCTCGCAGGTGCCACAGCGGTTGGGGTGGCAGGTGGCGTACTCGTTGTACTTGCAGCGCGCCTCGTCGCAAACCTCGTCGTACTCGCAGGTCTCGCTCGCCGGGTTCGTGTCCGGACACTCGTCGTCTTCCTCGCCGAGTGGTCACGCGCGCACGAAGACACACACACGGTTACGACGCAGAGGGGAAAGTAAGCCGGTATGGTCCGCTACGGTCCAGTGCGGTACGGCGTATCGGTACAAACGTAGCCGAAGCGTTCGGTACGGTTACAAGTGGGAAAGCAGGTTGTGATAACAACCGTACCGGTAAGAAATATAAGTTACATTCAAACCCAGTCACATTAATGAGGGAACACTCTTGCACAAGGAGAAGGCAGATGCAAATATAAACAATTATTCGCTCTTACTTTGTGTGGCTTTATCAAGACTATGTGTTTCACACTAGATTGAAGTATTGTTTAATTCATTAAATAAAAACACTTTAACGTTGTATGGTCCGGTGTGCGCCATTATGGTACCTTAGTAATGTCACTGTGACCTCGTTTTAATAGGTCAATGCAATGAGGTCACTATAATGCTATGGCGGTATTCTGGCCTGTTACGTTAAAGGCTTTGTTGTTGTTGTTATTAATGAAGCTTCATGACTATATTGGCCAGCCTAGCACTCACGGCTTCGTATTCACCCATGAGATAATGGCTATTCGTGTTTTAGGGTTGTGTTTTAGGGTAGTTCGTGAGTGCTACCCACACTTGCATTAGGATCACCATGGCGATGGGGAGCCCATTAGCAACAGACACGGTACATGCAGTTCCTTTAGGATTAAAAAGAATCTCATGGCTACATAAGCCAGAAGCAGTCACTTAACAGCAGTATGCATAATGCACCAGTGCAGTGACACTGCGACCATTGCCCTATTCATCCATAATGATGGGTCGTGCAATTTGTGAGATATTTTTGGGAGAAAGACAACAGCAGCATCCCTAGGGTGTTAGTGTTCTATATATATACACAATGTACAGCCCTTTGTCCATCCTTTGCAGGATGGAAGTCTCCCAGCACCATGTCAGTTGTGAGGATTGTTTGACCAAACTTCACCATGTTTTTTCAGTGGCAGCTGGTGAAGATGTCCAGTTTTGATAGGACCACTGATGTTAACCATGATGGGAATCGAACTCAGGTTGTCTGGTTCATAGTGGAGTGTAAAAATCACTACACCATCACTCCACCCGAGTAAACGATATACACATATTACAAAGTAAATTGCCATTAACACATTGACTTGTATAATGTATATTGATGTTAGTGGTGCAAAAAATCCAGATCTAGTTTAAACATGAGTTTGTCTGAGCACTGACAGAATTAAAATCTTTAACTTTAACCAAGGCTCGCCCCTGATTACCCCTGGGACGTCTCCCCCCAGGTATTTTCACTCCGGTGACTAAATTTCCTTGTCAATATGTAGTGCTGGTGAACACAATTCAAAGATTGCTACATAGTGAAAACTTAAGTGATACTCGAAGACGCAATTTCAGTCTGATGTAATTTCAGAATTGTTTTGGAAGATGATGTAAATATTCCGTATTATTAATGATGGGAAGGCATCTCAAGTAAATAAATAAACAGAGAAATTTAACACAGCAACAAAGTTACTTAATGATATTGGACGCACAATGGATGGCTGCTTGAGGAGGCAACGACAAAAGTATATTGATCCAGTACATTTACGACTTAAATCACCGCTGCTCTACATTGAATGCAATAAAACATTCACATTTCATTATTAGGGCTATTTCTGTCCAGTATTTTCAGATGTGGTTGCATTTAGTCATTAAGTACGATTATGAGCACATATATACAGTGCTGAACTTTACAACGAACCCATGATATGCACATCAATAACTTGCTATGATAAACAATCGTTAGGTTTATGGTGAAAAAAAGCCAACTTTACCTGCTTAAATGCCTCCAACACTTGTAGGCACTTTAAACGTGTAAAATATGACTTCATTCGTGCCTCTTACCTGGCACACCGATGACCACGATCACAAATGAAACCCAGCAGAAAATTGTGATGAGCAGTAGCCGTGTGCTGCGCCAATGGGACCCCATTGCCCACACAGTCCTTGTCTCCCGCTTCCTCGTCCTTGTCTCCCTCTGCTGGGGCTTTAAATGTTTCTCCACTTTCCAGCCACGCTCTGTCCCGTTCGGCTGAGTGTCTCACACTCCAATCATTGGTTTCATAGTGCAAGTCCACTGTTGTATCTCACAATCCAACGTATGCTCTCCAGTTCAACAAAGTATTTCACCGTTCAGATGACTATTCCACAATTGAACTGAGTTTCTCACAGTACAACCGTGAGTTCCACAGTCCAGTATTGTGTCGGTGTCCAGCTGAGTTTCTCAGCGTTTTAACCATGAGTTGTGGCTCCAGTTCTGCTGAATGTTTCAGAGTTCAACTGTCTCACATGGCTCAGCATTTGTTCCACCGATGGGTCTTGAGTCCTGTAGTCTGGCTGTGGAGGTCGAGGAGCCACTGCCTTGCCTAGGCCCGAAATGACCAAACTGGAGAAGGGTAGTCAATGAAATGACCTCACCCCTGTGAATATGCCCCAGGCAGAGTAACGCATTTTAATGACCGGCACTGAAAATTTCACGCATGGTTTAAGTTAGGAAACTTAAGCAAAAACCCATTATAAATGTCAGACTTTTGTGCACAGAGGTCAAATAACAACTTAAGCTTTGAAAATTGACGCTTGGACGAATGTTATAATGTTTCGATAATTATGGCCCAGAGAAGCAATCTTGACATTCGTACAAAAAAAAAGTTGAATGCATGTAGTTTGACAAACTTAATACTACTGTAATGGGCTGTCAAGCCTTAAATAGCTTCAACACTAAAACACACGTTTCATGTAACGTATAAATAACAGATATTTTAGACATTAATACACGTTATTTTATTCAGAATGTTAATTCCTAGAAATTACCGAATACGTGATTAATCGCAAAGAAGAATAGTTTTTTGTTATCTACTGCACGTTCTTCGAGTCCCTAAAGGCCTTTATCATCAGCCATGATCTATGAACTGCTGGATGAAGGACACCCTGAGCTGTTCCCATCTCTTACCGCCCTTGTGATTCAATATTTTACTAGCGCTTACACAAAAGCTAATCTCACCACTCCATCTCTGCGGTGGACATCGACGGGCGCATTTCGTCCTTTACTGCCATTCCGTTGTTATTTTTGACCACAGGTCATCTTTCCTCATAGTAGTATGTTTGGCCCAAAACAGGCTTCATTTTTTAACAGGCAATATGATTTGCATAACTTGGAAAAAACAATATGACCATTTAATTTTAGCACCATAGTCAAAGTAACTATTTGAATTGGACAAATATGGTGTTCTGAGTCACTTTAAACTTTTGAATAAATAACCAGGTCAAAGAGTTTACCCCTTGTGCTATATAATACTATATACATGAATTACAATGTGATGTGTGCAACTACACAACTGTGCTGGAATGCAATTAAAATCAAGGGCGAATGACATCTCATAATGGAGATTCAGGTGCACCTGAGGCCACATTCTGGCGGAATAGTGTGGATACCAGGGATAGCCAAATGCTCCAGTTAAAAAGCCAAACTACACCCATGTCAATTAACAATTGGCCAGCATTCATTGCTGTCAATGATTTAGGTTGCCTGGCACAAAAAGCATGGACTGTGTATCGTTGTTGAGCCCTGGAGTATGCTCTGCTTTAATTTATTCGCTGTAATGTATTGGATTTGTTTTGCTTTTGTCGTTTTAGCGTCCCTGGTCACTCTTGAAAATTAAACTTTCATAGTCTCCTGAGTTCTCACCTGGTTCAACGAAATACACTTGAAACTTCAACATCAATTTGGTGATACAAATACATTATGGTTGCTCGTCAAAGCTATTCTTTCGGGATAGCCTTGCCGAGCGCGAGGGACGAGGAAGAGCGCTCAGTGACACGGCTATCCCGAAATAACAGCTTTGAAGAGCAACCATCATGAATCGAGGCGTGAAAAGCGACATCAGTACTAACAAATACATGGTCATACAAATATGAACGCCGTGTGGCAGGGGGCGCTAAAACATCATGTATACACGCGCCTCAGGACTTTAACGCAGACTTGCCAATGGATTAAATCGTTGACCTCATGCAGTTCGAATGTTGTTAATATTAGGACAACTTGTCGAGATTATTTCGCAACGATCGAGTCATAAATAGTTGAGTGGTACGTGTCACGTCCATGCCAAGTTTAGAGTTGACAATGCATTGGTCTATTAAAATAACAGCTGCAGATATACTACATTGGCCACAACCAAGTGGAGTGACAACATTAATTAATGAGCCATAAGGACGGGGCACTTGATACCGATATCAAAAAATTAAAAGTGTGCTAATAAGCGTAACTGTATAGGATTAAGCGGTTTCTGAAAATGGATGGATGGGTTTGATTATTGTTTACGTTTAAAGACACCTTTCACCACGTTAACCATTTCTCTGCACATGTTACCTTGTGCACGTCTTGTAGATTACCAAATAGGTTGATTCTGAGAGAAATTTCGTTGAAATTAGCTATTGCTTTTTAAATGAAGCCGTGAAATTACAGTCATGCGTCGATTAACGTCCACGATATGTTACGTGAAATAGGACGTTACGTGATTTGGACGTCGTGCGAACACCATATTATATACTTAGCAAAGCTGTATAATAAACTGTAGTGTACCTCTATTGACTAAATAGCCAAGATACTCTACACATCCAGTACTGTATTTCAGCTAATTTATCTTGCAAGGTAAAATATGGGTTAAGTAGGTTAATACTGGGTTAAGTAGGTTATATGGGTTAATACTGGGTTATGTAGGTTAAATAGGTTAATAACATATGGGTTAAGTAGGTTAATATATGTACTGTACCATTATACGCCTGGCAGCGCAATTGGTTTGTATACAAGAGACGTGAGATACACGTGTTGCGTGCGGGAAGCTGTTGCGTTCGCTACGTCCGGTCCGTGCCGTTCTCTGATCGGGATTTCTGAACTCTATTATAACCCTATGGGACCACGGACGTATATGCGGTCGGACGTTGCCTGAACAGACGTTATGCGGCGCATGACTGTATTTATAACACGTTTATATAGGCGGTGTGTTTAACAAAATCCAATGCATATCCCAAACCTGTTGCATGCCATGTGGTTTGTAATCATTATAATAATCGCCCATGTGATAGTAAGATCTCAATAATAATTAACATAGGAAATTGCACAAAGTTTTATAGTGAGAATATATCATACTTATAATAA
>JAZEWU010000019.1:5499360-5524599 GCA_036362915.1 Geotria australis | reverse complement strand
GGCAACAACACGAGGCGAGTCTAGGCAAGGCAGGACTTACACGAACTGGGCCAGGAGTAGGCCGCACAAAACAGACAAAAAAAACAAGCAACAAGAGTATGGCAGACAACAAAAACAAACACCAAATTTACAAAGAAACGAACCACCAACCAAAGAGAAAAGGAACAGATGAAAAATGACAAATATACAAAAATGTAAAGCTAAATAAATACGATTAACACGGAGCTCCAGCCCACGCGCCCCCACGCGTGGGCTGGACTGGCATCCAATCATTGCGACCTGTGAAAGTGGAATTAAAGTTGAAAAATAAGCCAAAATCACAACTCAATGGTTGTAACTCGTATCTTGTATTAGACCTGATTGAGGCGCGGTTCTGTTCGAGATTCAAGTTCTGCAAAAAGGCCCGTTTGTGGCTGAGAGTTTAATTGTTCCCCAGCATAGAATGGAAACTTGTAATTTATTGCGAAATGTGCACACACACGTCAAAGTGAATACGACCCATTCTCTGCTGTCTTGTTCCCTTTGTTATTTAGTTTGTGTCCTTTGTGAAATGCGCTTTTGGGTTTAGGTGTCCTGTGTTCGTTGGTGTTATGTACACTACACTATTGTAGTTTGAGCGTGCTTCGTATTTCTTCATTTGTATCCCTTTTCATCCAGTTTCCCCACATGACGCCCTCGTATTTGTTTACAACTGCAAGAACCTAAAATATATAATCTCAATGAGCACAGACAATGTAAACTTGCAAACAAACCGCACCGTAATAACAACGATGTCCAGAGGCTGACCAACGTGCTTCGAAGAATCGCAAAGAAGAAGATAGCATGTTAAATCCATTATCTAAAATTGTAGTCAATGACAACCACCAATAAGAATTCTCCGCGTATCCACTACGATATAACATATCCGCTGCACAACCAACAAGGGACATACACCACACAAATCTACAGTATATGTACACACATACTGGACGATGTGCACTATGTAACGTCTATGTATATTATATAAACCATGTAAAGTATGCTATGCAGCATATATAGGTTATGCGGCGCTACGGGCAAATAAATGCGTAAACAATGCACGCTGAGTGGATGGCACGATTCATAACAACGTATTCTGAACATGTAGAGTATGATGACCACGATGTATGGAATGTGCACCATGTGCGCAATGTTTTGCTAGATAATAAAATGAAAGAGTGTCCGCCATAGAGGAAACTGCGTGTATATAATGTATTTAATGGCGCCTGCGCTTTGACGCATTGCAGGCGCGGCCTCCCCCTTTGATGCCTCCACACACGCGGCTTGTGTGTAAATAACACACGCTAAAATATAAGCATAGTATGGCAACGATACATAACTAAGCCGTTTCCTATCTTTATTTAAAATGTGAATTAATCGTTCGTGTGGGACACCGCGTCTAGAAATGTCCGACTTATCTGCTTCAAATGTCTTAGCCTTAAGGCTGAGATAGGCATGACAGATCATGAGGTTTGCCTCTTAGTCTCAAGGTTCATCGGATTATTCCATGAATTTCGGTGTTTTTACGTTTAAAGCCTGCTGTTTTAAACCCCTTAACCGGATGGTTTTAGGGGGTGGGGCCAGTAGTTATGCATATACAGTGCAGCATTTGTATATATGGGTGTTTCCGGTGTTCTTCAGACATGTCCTGTAGTTTATTAAAACACGACGGTCAATTTAGAGATCGTTGCTTTATGTGCAGGTATTTTTGCATCCTGAATCTGCAAACACTGTTTCACAATCCCTGTTCGACTCCGTGTGTACTGCACGTGGGCCGCTCAAAGATTCAGGGTCGAGTCGATACATCTGCGCGACTTAGAATACAGATAAACTTTGGTGCGCAACACGTGTTCCTCGCTTGGCAGTGTTACTTATATGCTAATCGGCTGGAGTGCAGTCATTTGAACGGTGAGATACGAGATTGCTTTTGGAAATGTAACCTGACATTGCCACAAAAAACCATACAACTACAGCGATAAACGTGAAATTACTGTAACGTGCGGAGGTGAGGGGCGCCGCTTTAACAATGGCAAGTTTTTCATACAAACTCATTTATTGAGGTGAACTATTTCCATACTGAAATGTAGGTCAATCAAAATCTCATTCCAAGATATATTGGGATAACTTCAAACATATTACATTTGGTTTCATCCCTCAGAACGCATACACTGCATTCGGGTAAGTAAAATGGGCGGGAAAACTGCGTCGCGCATTTGCTAAAGCGCGCGCGCGCCCACTGCGGGTGCGCGTTGCGACAGGCGGAAGGATACGCGGCTACGTGGGCTAAGCGCGTCGGTGTATATCAGCCGCGCGGTGAGGCGCGCGTCGGCCACTCGGTGCTCCAGAGAGCGCTTTCCCGCGCAAAACCTCGCCCCGTTTCCACACAACTTCCCATCCCGCCCGCGCGCATCCACCTTCCCTCCCTTTATATTTATCACTCAGGCCCGTCGCAGTGGGGCCCACGCGCGCAAGTGTGGCGCGGGAAACTGAGCTGCCACTCCGCGCCCTCAGTGGTTGCAAGTTGCAGCGGCTGCAAATCGCCAGAAAGTGTGTTTGCAGCGAGCATCGGCGCGGTCGGGCGCGGTTGTCGGGGAAATAAAAAATAGAACCGGTTGGTGGCGCGCGTGGGACCGCGCAGCAAGCGGAGTGAGGGAGAGACGAGGAGGTGGGGGGGTTCGAGGGGAAGAGGGAGGCGGCACGAAAACCAAGAACTCTGCCGTTGGCTGCGGTGACAGCAGCAGTGAGCGGGGAGCAGTAGTGAGCGGTGGCAGTAGTAAGCGGCGACAGCAAGCAAGCGACAGTAGGCAGTAGCGGCGACAGCACAAGCAGCGAGCGACAGCAGACATGGTAAGACATGCGCCACCGCGACGAGCGGCACCCCTCCGTGAGCGGATACCACCACGAACCACCACTTCGCCTCACACCCGCGCCGCCATTCATTTCTATTGCCACAAACAACTATATACGCTTTATACATACATATATGGTATGGTATATGAAACGTTGGGGTTTTTGTTGTTGTTATATGTCGGTGCTGGTTTAAGTTTGTGTACGCGTGTGTTGGTTTAATGTGTTTGCTTGTCGGGTTTTGCTAGATTGTACTTGTATGTACAATCACGTTGGGATTATTTTTTGGGGGGTTCATATACGATACTGTGCAGTGTATGTATCGATCACGAAGCTTGTTGCATCGTGCGACTGCCATCACCACTTGCTCGGATATTAACACTATTCATGAACGATACACAGTGTGTGTGTATATATGCAGAACGTGCATATATATTTATACAGTACGTGGTTGCGCGTTAGGTAATATTTATTTATTTATTTTGCCACGTCCCTTTTTAACGTTCGTTGACGTAATTGACATAGGGCGTTTTTTTCACCCTGTTCAAGGCAATAACGTTTACGATAACATTAAAACACAACCAGGCGAGTAAAACATACTCTGGTTAAAGTACATTATACTTGGGAACCGGCAAACTGAACAGTAATTGTAAACGCTCCAGTTTTGAGACTAACCAAAAACCACTTGACATTACGCGAGCGCGTAAGCCTGGGTGAGCGCGCAAATGCTGTAGAATGGAAAAGAAAAGTGATACAATTGCAACAATTTTTTTGAGAAAAACAATGCTAATGGATCCGTAAATCAAGTGACACGAATTCATTACGCTTTCAAATGGGATGCGCCACCTGGCTTGGTGCCAGCTCGTAGCCAAGCCCGTCTCCTCTCAAATGTGGGCCCGAAATTGAGGGCCTTCTGGCCCAGGACCAAGGGATCTATCTGTATCTGCCAGGGCAGCCAGCATCCACTTAAATAAAATCTTCAACAAAAAAAGAACCCAAAGAGTTATTAGACAAATTCATTAACCTAATGCAGGCAGCCTCCCCCACCTGGTCTTCGAGCCTACGCCCCACAGCACGTATGCTTTCAGTGCCTCAAGTCGTTATGAAGCCACCTTTTGGGGATCTATTTTTAGTTATTTTGGTTTTTGGATTTTTTGGTATCCGCAAAGTATAAAGTGAGCCTTATTATAATACGTAGTATTATACATTTCTAAGTCATAACGTACTGCCATGCTTTGTTGCTACTGTCACCCCGATTTCCCACTTTGCATAAAAATTAAGGACACCACAAGCGTAAGTTGTAACCGTTGTCTGTCAGTGTGTGCTCTGCAAGCTGCATGCCTTTATCTGGTTTTATTAAAAACGGATAATTGTGCTAATTGCGGTGATTGGTTTGTGATGCTCAATTATATTTTCAAGGCACTCGTGTTGCTTATGGGATGGGACAGGGTTTTTACTGGTTCCGAGTGCCACGTTTCCATTGACTATGTAAATTCAACAGTTCATTATACAATTGAACAATATGTGAGAAGCTAAAGTTGAACGAACAGTATTTTTTAAAAACACTTATGCGGCAATTCTGTCAAAAAGTTGATTCTTAAATGAGATACCTGTTGATATTTTTAAACTCTTCATATAGCATTTGAGGGCATGCAACACGGCTATTAAGTCCTTCCCTTATCATTGAGCAATGATTTCTTCAGTGTGTGTGGTGGGTTTGTGTGTTTCGCTGCTGTACCTAAAAAAGACTCATTTTAATCCATGAATACCATATATACTGTGTACCTTCATCCCTACACTTGAGTACAAAGCGCACCGAAAGCACAGTCCAGTTGTGCGTGTCACAATGCCTCTCTTTTCCTTGACCGAATTAATTACATTCCTCACATTGGTAGTCGACGAGTATCGCATTTCAATGGAAATCAAGGCCGTTGACTTGAATGGTATGTGCAGGTAACAATGCTACGTATAGTGTTAGTGCTGTGACATACCTATGAGGATATGCAGCAGGTTGCCGTGTTTTTGTGAAGGTTTGACCATAGATAGGGTCTACTCTGTCGACACGTCGCGTGCAACATACTCTGCCTAATTTACTGGTGCTCTCTAATGTTGCTTTGCTTGTGTTGTTGTCCCGTACCGTGTGCACCTCGGTGACACCACATTACCACACTTTGACACATTTCAAATATAAAAAATAGCGAAAGAATTATTTCTAAACTGTAATTCTAGTTTGTATCCTAAAATGTGTTAATTATTAACTTATTCAACAACGTTTAGCGGAACAATTTGTTCTAATGATTAACACAGTAATGACGGTACTTTAAACTATATTTAGTACAGACGTTTTCTGTGGGTTGAATGAATTTTATAGCACATCAACACATTTAAGGCTAGTCTCGATAGACTTAAATAAGCACTGTTAAGAGCAGTTAAATATCAAAATAAATTACGGCGAAAGTTGGTATTTAAAGTAAGCCTATGTTTGTTCATCTCTCCTTCAGGCAGACCAACTCACCGAGGAGCAAATTGCTGGTAAGTTTTCAGTTTTGTGATTTAAATTGTTACATCCAACGAACAGCCACCCTTATTAAGCTCCACAACACCCATTCCACTCTGAAGCAACTGCATGGCTACCTTGTCGTCGACAGAGTTCAAGGAGGCGTTCTCCTTGTTCGATAAGGACGGTGATGGCACCATCACCACCAAGGAGCTGGGTACCGTAATGAGGTCGCTGGGACAGAACCCCACAGAGGCGGAGCTGCAGGACATGATCAACGAGGTGGACGCTGATGGTACAGACGACCCCCAGAGGCTCCCTTTGCCTTTCAGCTGCCTTGCCCTGCAAACACTGGCCATACAATTTACCCACATACTCGGTGTTTATCTTACACCATTCAGGAAATGGTACTGTTTATTAGTCCAGTTTTTCGTATTTTAGCTTGTGTAATTATCTTGTTTATACTGGTTTCCCCCCTTTGCTTGTTTACCGTAGAGAGTGCATTTACATTATCAATGTATTGTTCAATTTCCAGCAGGTGTTTAGGTTTATTTACATAATATCTTCACATGAAGGAAACGGCTAAATTGACATTCCACCATGTTCAAAAATCAATAAGAGTGTGCGGTTGATGACGTTCCTGCGCCAACACGCCTCCTTTCGTCCCCAAATGCCCCACCAGCAATAGCATGAGTGCAACCACATGATGGGGCCTGGATCGAACCAACCTTGTGACTAACCCCGGCTGGTCTGAAGCTGCTAATTAGTAGCCTGAGAAACTTTTTAGACTAACCTTGCCTGGCACGTTAAGCTTTTCCTTTCAGCCACTCTGGAGGCCTATAGTTTAAACAATTCGTGTCAATACACTCTCAACTCAATCTTTACATGCAGGATAAAGGTGTGGCACATCTCGATCACCTTCCTGATTTTTACATGGCCCGATTTCATTGTAGATCTGTGTTCTGCACACATCACATGTAGTTGATATCTTATTGCCATACCACGTTGCACAGATTATTCTTTTTTGTCAAAAGGTACAGTACTTGTAAGTGGAGAAGCAAATAATTGAGGCAGATACTTTCTGGCTAAAATGTAAAGTAAGGTGCCAGTTTTCAAGATGAAATGCAGTCTAACTGTGTGTTTGCAGGCAATGGAACTATTGACTTCCCAGAGTTTCTCACGATGATGGCGAGAAAGATGAAGGACACAGACAGTGAGGAAGAGATCCGAGAGGCCTTCAGAGTATTCGACAAGGTCTGCACAGTGGGGTTAAGGTGGTTGAATTGGTTTAATGTTAACATGATGTTTCTGTTGGTCTGCTGCTTCAGCTGCTCTGGTTTCCAAGGTATAAAGCCTGATTACAGTAATAATCGTGGTTTTATGGGGCATGATAATCTTCAGCCAAAGTAATTGCAAACCTGCTGTAGGTAATGTCAAGCTTTGTAAATATTAGTAGTATGAAATACATTTCAAGGCAGCCTGATCTATAAATGGTTGACTGTGCTTTAAAAGACAAGCCGAGACGTCCTCTTTGACCGAAGGTTACATTTTGTTTTCATTAAAATGATTGGGAATATTTTAAAGAATGGAGTAGCAGTTCATTAAACTGAACGTATTGGAGAAACAGGTTTACTGGACAGTCACCAATTTGACACATAATCACTAATGTTCTCTCAGATTAGCAGTAAGGGATGTTGCCGAGCATTGTGCAGATCTGTGAGCACAAACGAGGTACTTGTGTGCACCTGGTACAGGACGGAAATGGCTACATCAGCGCGGCGGAGCTGCGTCATGTGATGACGAACCTCGGGGAGAAGCTGACAGATGAGGAGGTTGACGAGATGATCCGGGAAGCCGACATCGATGGGGACGGGCAGGTCAACTACGAAGGCAAGTTGGACACACACACCACGAACACAGCAATACATATTCGATACTAATCACTATACGGATACGTCCATCACTTCTCCCTTCCCCCAAACTGTTCCAGTCGTTATGGTCACTTGTCTTGATCGGTTACACACATCTTGCCCATGTTAGCATGTCCCTTTTTGCAGCCGCACGTGTTGGGAACTGTACACAGCCTGGGAATGCACTGTAGTTGCATCATGAACCTGCGAAGTGTGGGATATTTTTGACATGTCCACCAAGTTCGCTTGGTCAGCTAGCAGCCAGGAGGCTTGTGCAACTGCTGTGCCAATCTGACAGCACGCTTATAGTGACTGCCCACATTTTGAACGTCGCAGTCCATTAATTTGAAGCCTACTTTGCTTTATCTTACAGAGTTCGTGCAAATGATGACGGCCAAGTGAAGTTGTACAGTGTCTTACTGCATCCGTACGGAGCTTTGTTATTATAGTTTTGTTAGTTTTCTTTAATTCTTCATTTTGTGTTTTTAATAATTATTATAGCATATTAGATTTCAAGTGTATACAGCTCAGTTTGGTGACATTTCCCCCCATTTAAGGTGATCATGTATAAATTAAAAAGCCTGGCCTTTGTTGAGTATCAGGATATCATTTAACCCACAAAGAAAATGTATGAGCTTCTTCTAAAGGTTTCCAATTTGAGAAGTGTCAACATTTTAGCATTACATAAAAAGGGTTATGTAACTCGGTAGGCTGTAAATGTTACATGTAACTGTGTAAGCAGCAAGTGGGGTTCCTTGACTTTTGTAAGCAAGCTTTTTTGCCATTGGTTTATCAGAATGAGGTACTGCATTCAAAAAGGATCAGAAATACAGTCTGTTGTTACTCTAGTATCCGCATACTGTACTATAGTGCACTATTGCAAATCTGATATACTTACAAGGTACTCTACTACAGACAGATGGAATTAAAAAAACCTTCACGTACTGTAATGTTATGTAACCTATTGGTATGTTGCATTTTGTACTGCTAACGTACCACATAATCCTTTCATGTAAGTTATGTTGGACTGTAGCATGCAAGAATAAATAACAAAACCCATTCCATGTTGTACATGTCAGATCTTTCCTCAATAAAAAAATGAACCAAAATGCAATGGTTGTCTTGGAGTAAGTGTGAATGCTGTAGGGAATAGGTTGGTAAATGAGAGCCTGTCAAGCTTAGGGTAAGTGGCAAATGGGTTACCACATGTTTGAGTGCTAAAAATAGTTGCACATGACCCACATCCCTCTAGATGTCATGGGGCAAAACGTGAATAAACCTTGGCTGGAATCAAACCTGCTCAAGACATTCCTTAAGAATGCGGCCCCCCAGTATCAACTTACAGCGGACCGCCACCCACCTTATATGTCAATCGGTGTCGTCACACCAACATGAAAATGTCTTGCAAATGTGATGTAGTAACCTACACAGTTGGTATGTTGATACTGTGGTTATGCAGGTTAGGGCTTTACTCTTAAGTAATGGTAACATTTCTAAACTACATTATTATTGTGTGTAATGGAGTCTCAAATGAGCCAACAGATTGCTTAGGGGTTGCCAGGACTGGCCTCCACATGGTTCTTGACACCTGTGGAAGATGTCCCTTGGAAGTGGCTTAATAATAGGGTGCTGTTCATGGAACTGTATTCGCTTCATATGGCATGAAAATTTGGTGACATCACCGCTGGCTTCAACCGATGGCTAGCGCTGGTTTTGACAAAATGTCTGACTCACAACGAAAGCGCACGTAGGGATTTTAAACGCTCGACTAATTCCCTGCACACTCAACACTAAAGAGAGAATTTTTTGGCGCTGGTCCAAAGTTTGAGCATTAGTTGACCCCATTCCACTGCAGTTCAAGCTTCGATAGACTACTTGCCTTTACATGTGTACAAAAAACCAAGTAGGTTTCCTTTAATACATCACTTACAGGAGACTTGTCTTGTATGACACCTGACACCAGCACCGGAGGCAGCATGACCACGTCGATAACAATACAGTGATACTGTATAACTCTCCTGATGGTGACATCTCTTTTCGCGTGCTCCATTTAGCTGTCACACTGCATTGTTTTCCATAGAAAGGGTGTTTGTTTTTGCAGATGTGCTGAATACCACTACTATAACAACACTACGCCAGCCAGTTGTCATGCTTACTGTACAAGCAAACACTTAGTGGAAACCACTTTGCATTTTCATATTCAATCAAAACGGTGCTCGCTTTACAAAATTCGTACATGAACATGTAAAGAACAAATTAACCTACATTATTTGTTACTATACGAATAATGTTTTTATCAGAAGTTTATAAAAGGATACATAGTTCTGATGGTTGGTGTGTTGTGCCTGGAAGCATCTTGTCAGGTATAGTGTTGCCAACATTTCAGTATTTCATGATCGGTCGAATGCATCTCTTGCTACAGTTATTACGGACTATTTCAGTGGGTTTGAGTTATCGTGTTTTAGTTTAGTCTTGATTAAAATAGGTATATTTAGACATTACAAACATTCACAAGATTACATTGCTATGTATTGTGCTGTAGCAAATCGACTTGGTTGGCTATCCTTGAATGTTTAAACGGTTGGGTGATGTTGTATTTCTCTGTTGAATATAACAACACGTTCCTTAAGGAGATTAACAGTTTTTATCGTAGCAATATTCTTAAAGTTGGAAGTGAGCTATCAAGGCTTCGCATGCAATATTTAAGCAAGTCATGTGCACGAGCCTGGTAGTGCATTTGATAACAAACTCACTCCATTTGTTTATGAATGTGTCATTCCATTAGTCTCGTAATTAGTTCAAAAGACAAGTATTGTATCCCAAGACACGCAAAGGAGCCAAAACAGACAAGAACAATGTTAACTATTATGCAGCGTTCCATTTCTTCAGATAGGGTTATCTCCAAAGTTGCTTCTACCAACTAAAGTAAACGGAACATTGCCTGCCTGGTAGTCGGGTTCGTTTATTTGTGCCCTGTGAGATTAGTCATTTTTTTCTTGCAATTCACAGCTTCCCACTACTGTTCATTCTTTCCTTTGAAAATAGTACAATCACATCACCTCCAAATGTAGTTGGTTAATAGCTGCTGTTCTTCTCTGAAATACCACTTTTAAAATATTTCCTGAGCTAACAGGTAGCTTGAGAGTTTGGAACGCTGAGCTGGCGCTATTGAGACCATGCCTATGAATCCACGCAGCCACCTGTGATTAAACCGGCTATTCAAGTGCTTTGAGTTGATGGTTGCAGCTCCGGTCACCAATGACTGCAAAATTTGGAGGGAAAACAATCTACGTAGAATTTAATGTAAAAAACATGAATCAGTGGCAGATTTGGTGATAAAGTACTGTCCCCAGCTATGTGGATCATAGATCCCTTGAAAAGATCTCGGGTAGCTTTTATATATTGGGTGTTCTCTAGCTCAAACAGATGCACTGTCCTGGTAGAGATCCGAATGGTTACTTCATCTCATGACAACGATGACAGTCTTCTTCTTTGCGATTCTTCAAAGCACGATGGGCAGCTTCTGGACATCATTGTCTTTCAGCTTGGCTTTGAAGTGTTTGGTAGAATTCGCAGGCAACACCAAGTATTACCTGACAGGGGTCGCGACGTGAACGCTTCTACCTTGACCCCCAACGATGACAGTGAAATCTAAATAAAAGTGGTGGGCGGGGGGGGGGGAAGATAAAAAAAAGTATTTCCTTCCTTGTAAAGAAAACAGGTCATTACTAATGTCAAAACAAAACGCAACCAGCCCTATATCATGAGCCTTTACAGCATGAAAGGCTCTCAATTTAGTGGCAAGGCGTGAGACAATGTGCGACGTGACACGGGCTCCCTTTGAGGTGCCACTAAATGCAGAATCGTACACGCGTGTTTCCCTGGGCAACCATTCCAAGTGCCCACGCGAGAATATCTAATTTCCACCTCCTCCGAGCGTTCCCTTTTTATATAAAAGTACTCCTCGTGCCCCGGGGTAAATGAGCGCGTGGGCATGAATAATTAAGGACATTAGGCAAGTGGCCTTCTAACGGTTGTTATTGATATTTATCAACAGGCCTTGTGAAACCCACCACCATAAACGCTGGGGCACAACAACTGACAACGCTGACTTGGCCCCGTGGCTATGGGTTGTTTAAAATATCAATAAACATCACGGGAGGTTGCTCGACAGTGTCCAGATAATCATTAAACGCGTTTACTTGAAAACTGGACCTAAAATGGCTATTATGCCTAGGTGATGGATACAGGCCATGTCATGTATTGTGTTTCAAAGGGCTTGCGGTAACAATGATGCACGTTGTCACGGCAAGTGATTCAGATAATCTTTTACGCATACACTCTGGCGAGTAATAGTCAATTAGACTCTCACCCACGCAGCAGCCCTTTCAATTTCACATGTCCAGATCTGAGTTGTAGAGGGCAGATGTACATGCTCGCATGTGCACGCAGCCCAGTTCGCAGGTTTTCTACAATTACGTTGGCCAGACCAATAACAATGTATAATAATTTGAAGCCCTTTTGTCAATCCACTGCAGTTAAGGGCTTCCCCATGTCGGTTGTTTGACAATACTGCTCGCTGGGCAGTGTGGGTTGTTGGCAGTGGGGAGATAGGCCAAAGCATGGTTCACATTTGTTAGCCATGGCCAGGAATTCAACAGAAGGGCTAGGTTCAGTACAAAGTGCGCTAACTACTTTCTCCGTGTTTTTATCCGGCAAAAATGGTGGGAACAGTGGCGCAGTGGCTAGCATTCTGTCCTAAACCCGGCCAGTTTGGTTCGCGATTTCCGACAAATGGCTAACAGTGACAACTGAACCATCCCTGAACCCCACGACCCCTTCACTGACCTGAACTAACAATTATTATTATTAACAAGCGTGGTGGTCAGGTATGATCAAATAACTCCCACAATGTACACATATGGAGGCCTTCATCCAGCGATGAACTGAAACATCGCTACAAATTCTACTATATTAATATGGGACTTAGTGCCTTCGGTAGAACAGATTACCAGTAAAACTGTGAGAAATATACTCCAGTAGGACCTATGATGTTATATAATATCTGTATACAGTAAATGATACTCAAACACGCACACATACATGGATACACAAGCGGCATTCCATTAATCACTTAGAGGAGCTTTGCTCTTATGCACCTGCCAGTGCCAGGATAGTCCATGCGCACTGTAAATGCAAAGCATTTGTTCCATATCAGAGCCATGAGCTTATCTCTTTCACACAGCTGTGGGAATAAAGAGGAGGGTTTCCCCAATCAGACACAAACACGACGCAGTCGCGATTGTTCCAATGGCTTCCTGGAAATAGTTGAACGCTACAATTTTACCACACAACATACGTGAGGTGTATGAGAGTTGGGGAGGATATTTGTATGCAGCACAGACAGGATTGACAATATTTACAATTACTTCAGAAGACTGTGTGTCATCTTGGCACGTTAGGCACACAAGGTGCGTTTGAGATAACAATGCAATATATTTAAACTTCCAAAACTCTTCAGGGCATCGCATTCCAGTTGTTTTTTTTAGTGTGTAAATTCATCATCATCATTGTCAGAAACCGCTTAATCCTTTACAGGGTTACGGTGAGCCGGAGCCTATCCCGGCAGATACAGGGCGCAAGGCAGGGCTATACCCATGATGGGACGCCATAAGTGTGTAATTATGGAATATTAGTAATGTAATAATCATGCCAATGTACAGCCGTTTGTCAAGCCACTGTTGCATTAAGGTCATGCTGTGTCGGTCAGGGGCCTTTTTTGTCCATACCTCACCATTATTTTCAATGCGGATTGGTGAGGGTGGATATCACTGTCCACTGATGTTAGCCGTGGGCGAAAATTGAATACAGAACACCTAGCTCAATACAGTGTGCTAACTAATGTGCCATCGCTCACCCACACCTCTAGAATACAGTATAATGCACTATGATTAATGCTATTATAGTGAAAGCAAACAGTTTTGGGCGCTGTACCTGTGTTCTGCACATAGTCAAACAATATAATCTGCACCAAATTACAGCCAAACTGCTTTACAAAGCCATGGTTTCGTAGCAGCTGCAAAATCAAATACATAACCAAAAGCAACTTGTTTGAACAAAAATGTATTAGTAAGCCTTGTTTTGTTTCAGTACTGACGGGGGTGTTCATTTTGAACGGACCATATGAATTGTCAGGAAACATCGGTGCATACCATACTACTGGCATTACATCCATCCATCCATTCTCAGAAACCGCTTAATCCTGACTGGCATTACAGATGCATAGAAATGTTGCTTAGTTGACAACACCCTTTTTTCCAGTACCGGTCTTTGAAAGAAAACTGTGACCCACGTGGTCGTACAATTAACGCCTTGGTCATACAATTAACCCTCATGGTCATAACATTAACACACGGTCATATAACGAACACTGGGAATGAGCAACCTTAATGCAGATCACACCAAGGTGTTTGCATTTCCAGTATTGTAGACATGTTCTTTGGGTCTCAGCAGCCAAGCTCATGAAAACCAAGCTCTCCGGGAATGCATATCTAGTCAAGCATTTGATGTATGTTGTGACTGCCACGCCTCTCTGAGGCCATGGCAGGATTTTCTTCATTTTTCAACAACAACAAAAAGAATGACTCTGGGGCAAAGGCCCACCACAAAAAGCATCTCTCTCACAGCGAAATGTCACTCGGAGTAATGTTAAGACACCCGCAATGCTGATCCGTCATTACAATAAAAATGTGGGCTGAGCTACCATTCATCTCACAACCAGGCAATTTGCAGGCTCTCCCAAAGGCCCAGCCCGCATCATCATCGTCGCCACCGCCACCGTCATCCACGTCGCATACAAAACCGCACACAGCGAGCTGCAAACAGTATTTCATAAACACGGCGCGCGGAGGCTAAAGATAGTCTGAGAGCATGACGTGCCTCCCTTGAGAAAGGGATCGGCAGGAAGGTGGGATGTTGTTGACTCATCATTCCCCAAGCACACAAGTCATTGTTGCTGCCACTTGAACATGTATAACATCCATCCATGATGGAGATGCGGAATCTTAACAGAAGGCTCCATCAGCCGCGATCAATCTTCTTGCCAAAACGGTGCATCAACTCCTACGGCCAAATACACCTGATTTATTCATTCACGGCATTCGCAAACGTTTACGTAATGGAAGCGGCTACTTCGAGCGCCCATGTATTTAAAACGTAGGTGACCATGAAGTTAATATACATTTCATACATGCAATCATCTTTTTTAAAAAAATGTGGTATATGGTAAACAGGCCAGGTTTAAACAAGCTATACCAAAGATCCCCTATATAGCCTGAACAGACTGTAGGGACAAGTGCCGTTAGCGAGCACCTATGAAGGTCGACACGGCACACGAGGGGGTGGGTGACCAGCACCACGCCCGGCCGCCTTTGTCTCCCTAGTGGCGATGTTTACACACCCCACTAGGTACTCATTTGAGGCTGAGTCGACCTAGGGGAGGCCCAGGACCGGTTTCCGAAATTCGTCACTGGTGTTGGCCGTGAGCGGGATTCGAACTCGGGTCGCCAGATTCGTAGCCCAGTGCGCTAACCACTGGGCCACCGCTCCCCACACAAGCTATACCAGTTACCAGACCACGTACATTCTAGTGGCTTTTAAACATATTGTCTTTAAATAATGTGAATAGCCATTTGATAAAATTAGCCATGATCATGAGCTACAGTCGATCCACTGCTATGACATTTTAAAAATACCGTATTGTTTTTGAAAGTTGCAAAAACGTTTCGAGTCCTCTCTCAGGACTGTACTGTACATTTAGGCAGGGCTTAATCACTACATTCCAAACTGCAACAGAAGCATAAAAAAACCGCAGCACTAAAAAAAATCCACAGGCCGCTCACTGCCCACAGTTTCCACAGCAAAAAAACACGCTGGTGCCAGACCGCGGCGAATAATCACAGTGGTGGCTCTACGGGCCACAGAGCCGGGGCATCAGCAGAAAAAATATATCTACACGAGAGTGGCAGCTGCATTTACAGTCAACATACAAGCATCACCGGCGGCACTCCCTCGAGCTGGGAAAATGCCTTGCATTGTTGAAGAGAACCCATCCAGGCGGATGCCACTGTAACAGAGCGACCTCTTGAACTGACCTCCCTGGTGAAAGTCAGCGTAGACCATTATCCCTCCAGCAGCATCATCATCAGCCATGGTTAATCCACTGCTGGATGAAGACTTCCCCAAACCATCACCAATATCTCAAGCTCCTGTAACATAACAATCCACCTAGCACCTGCGCACGAACCGATTTCAAGGCACCATCTGTGACAGTAAATGGCAAAGTAAAAAGTGGACAAAAGTTGTCCATTGGATAGGCTGACCTTTGGCATAGGAATGTAGAATGTTCATTGTGGCTCGGGGCTATACCGATGAAAACTACCCCACGCTCCTATAAGGGAGACAGGGCACAAGACTAAGCACGTTGGAGGTAAGGGTCGGTGGATCACATGGATATGCACGGCCAGCAAACGACAGTACAGCAAATGGTTTTGTGAACTTATCCGTGTGGAGCTTTGAGTTGTCATCCCCTCTCGTGCTGGGTTTTCCTGAAAACGTTGGTGTCCTCGCACATGCAAAGCACTCCACATACCGAAACTGAATAACGATCAGCCAGCAGAACCGAATGGAGGCCTCACATTCACTTAAAACATAGCTTAATTATTGAGTGCTAAACGAACCTTATCCCTTAGTAGGTGCATATATGGTGTGCCTACTATTGAAACACATTTGTTTATACAACACACATGACGTTTCAGTAAAATTGGGCAAGGGCTAAAAAAATACATAAAAGCACTCAAATAAAATGTGTTTTTTTAAGCGTATAATTAAACTAGCCTTTCAAATTATATTAAAAGGTTTGGGGATTTAAAACGTTTGCAAGTTCCCTCTCAAGAGATTTTATGATTCTACTGAAATGACAGTTGGACCCAGGAATCGAAATTTGTATTTCTATATTATGCTGATAATGTTTACATTGACAACACATCAACATATAATGAAATGGCCAGAAATAATTTATAACGTCTCTTTTCATACCAATTAGTTTATTTCGTAACACTTTTTGTAGAACAAGTAAAAAAAATTTGAATTTCATTGTTATCTGGCCCCTTGGTGTAAAGTTCGGGCTCCAACTCTTATCACCTCTATCTCTTTGGATTATCTGTGCTACGAGAAAGCACCATTGCACAAAATGTCATCTATTATATATTTTCTCCATTCAAGGCAGCATTATTGATGAACATTTTAAGTGTTCTACTTTCGCACCAGTGCCAATGCAGTATTACCAAATATTTTCCTTAAATAGGAATTGGATAGCATCCTAAAGGAGGAACCAACTGAAAAAGAATGACGAGACGCGAGGATTTCCCCAAAACAAAATAGCGTATAAATGTGACTTTCGCTCTATTCACTACATAAACACAAATGAAATGCATTATTATTACACATTTTCCAACAAAATGGAAATTGACTTCTCTCCGATTCATGAGACTTTTACATTTGTATAATAATAATGATGATAGCGAAAGAAGTGGAGTAGCGTAAATGTTAATGACCTCAAACTATCTTGAGAAATTATCTCAGTTTGGGGAACACACGCGTTCACGGGCTAATTAAGCGACTGTATATCAACGGGACTCCAAGGTTATGGTGTGAGACACTCGAGGTGTGACTGTGAATGACGGCCTTAGGCTGTTGTTACAGAGGCTGAAACAAATCCTGTACATTTCCCTTTATTTATGCAGGAAACGTTGCATGTCAATATAACCAGTTTAAATATTTTTTGTGAATTTCGTTAATGCAGCACTTGTTATTACAACTGCTGGGTGTTTGTGAATGCGAATACACGTATTTGCAGATTAGCGACATGTGATGCAATAAGGAATGCCGGATTTACACTGGCGCAAGAGATTTTGCGAAATGACGCACAGACATCTGTCTGCTTGTAGAGTGGTGTGCAACACAGTTTTAGTTTGCACAATGCCAACACGCATTCAGAACAACACGCTACTGTACGCATGGGTCCCAGGAAGACTTTGCTCATTTACATTCAATTGAAACTGGTTCTAACCAGACGATGGCGTTTAAATTGTGCCTCTGACCACTCGTCTCAAGGTGCATATGATCGTGTCAAAGGGCACAAACCGGCACACCCAACAGCGATAACGCTTATCACAATTGTGGGTTATTTGGAATTTGTACCGAGACTCTGACACGCATTAAATCACTCTTGCGTAAGATGTCCATGAGCTCGTTAACCACCAGCCCACGGCAACTGGCGTTCAAAAGTACTTCTATAATAATGCCCCAGAGTGGGACTCAGAGCAGGACTCTAAACATCGATCCAATGCAAACACGCTCAGGGTGAAGTGCGCTCTAGCTATACGATCGCTCACCTTCCTCCAGATTAACTCACTCGTTGCACGGGCTTACGCAGTTTGTGTGTTGTGCCTTTCTGGCCATGTAATGTTCCCTATCGTTGTGGATAGGCAGGGGAAGTACTGTAGTCAATGTGATTTCCTTGCCGAGAAGCCAACGGCAGGCAAGCTGCTGTGCTTGGCTAATCATTTGGGTTGACAGGACAGTGGGGTAGCCCTGAGGTTTTGGCTGTCACCTCTGAGACAAAGGGGTCATCGATTCCCAACACGACACTGAGTGTGGACGCTGCGAGTAATGAGCATATGTACATGTGCCACACGTATCACATATCACATGCGTGCTTGGCAATGCACCCTAAAGAGGCTCTATCCAGCGTCAAGGCATATAGCGGTTAAGAATATTACACCGATAAAATAACCTTAATCCGTTGTAGTGCTATCGTTTCGAATAACATCCTTCTCTTGCCGTTTAATTACTTCCAATTGCAGCGTCTGAGCAACGAGGTGGCTGCATGTGTTTATTTGAAATCCAGTCAGCGTGAAGCCATCCATTAGCATTAGAGATAATTAAATTCAGCACGAGAACATCACGGATTCTGGAAATTTTCCTTGGTGCCTTCAAACGGCTTGGCGGGGGACAATCCCATCGCTGGGAAGATCTCGAGTGCACAAATCGGTCACGACAGGAGCATCCGCGGTGGAGCCAAGCGTGCGGATGTTCCGCCGACGCAAACCCGTTCGCATACAGGGCACACAAAACCGCGATTACGCCCACCTTCGGCTTGCATCACGACGCGCCGAAATCGGCAACCTTTAACGAATCCCTCCCTCTCGCCTTGTTTCTATGTGCACCGGGAACCGATCTCTGTTGACCCAGGAATGGTTTGGGAACAGTACCATGGTCCAGGTTCTGGGTGCCTATGTTTTGTTAAGCCATGTGGACTCGGGTCCCTCCCTGTTTCACCATTCCACTCCTCCTCCACGCTTCTTACCCTTTGTGGCCGGATGCTGGGTTTAGAAAGCAATCATAACACGGTGTTTGTTTCAACAGTTTTGCATATGGGAATAATTGAAGCAATAGTGCGGTCTGTCAATTTTTTATTTAAGCTAAAAGGAACTGTTGAGCTATGTAGCATAACAGTTGTCCAGCGGGGAGGGGTAAGCAAGTTACATCTCAGGGTACCGGGGGCAATTTAGTCAGGACAATTTACCTAGGTGCAGGAACCCCGTGTAAAGTGCTCTGAGACGCCCCGGCGTGAAGGACGTTCTATAAAAAACAAATCATTATTATTACTGCAATAACCACAATGCTGCACAACACACCAACAACAGCCACAGAACAATATTCTTAATACGCTATGCTATATAATATACGTCCACTTTTAGTGTAATGATATTAATGTAATCGTTAAGGGTTACGCATACAAATGTAATCTTACTCTATTTCACACTCAACGTAACTCTTCAGCTTTCCGCGTCAGTGTGGTAACGTGTTCTGATAAACAACCCGTGCGACATCTGTGCCGTGTTCCAAACGCACAACACACGATACAGGAGAAACGCTCGTTATGTACAGAGTAAACGAGCACGGCTACCGTACCATGTGTTAGTTTAAAGTTTATTTTTGATCGCAATCATATATTTTAAATACATTACATTTTTATTTTCAATTTAAAACACACGCGAGATTATTTCCTGTTTAAGGATGGATACATTTAAATGTTTTGTAGACCTCACAAATATAGCACAAAAAGGCCACAGAAAGTACTAACACCCAGTGTGACTATCTATAGCCTACACTATATACAGGTTTCATAGACTTTAAGTTAAAAGAATTCAACACTAAACTTAAAGTCGCAATTGCCCACTCGTAACAGTGCCAAATATACAATTAAATCCGGAAAAGCAAAAAACGGCCAATAAGCAAATGGATCGTCAAAGCTTATATCTAATATTCCCGACACTGCAGAAAGTTTAGTGCTAGCACAGACCGCAGCTTTACGCGAATTATAAAAAAAAAAGACGCGTGTGCCTATTTGCCATATAACACCTCCACCCCTGCAGCAGACAGATGACAGATTTTAAATCATTCAATTTACATGCAACTCGGAACGTCCAAGCGTCTAACAGCTTTACACGGCGGAATAAGTGGACCGGACACATCACACTGGCAGGCAGTGCTTAGCTTAGAGAACACTGAAGTGGTAGACAGAGTGTAACTGATCGGGGTCGGGATGAGGTGGGTGAGGGTGGGTTGGGGGGGGGGGTAAGCCGGGAGTGGGGGGTCTGGGCTCGTATAAGGTGAGCTGCTCTCGGAGACAGGCGGCCGCGCGAGGAAGAGAGCAAGTGCTCGTTTGTGCCAGGGCTTGCGGTGGCGGCGTTCGTAAACGGCACGTGCGTGAACCACCCCAGCATGCGTGACCTACCCCGCGTGCTCACTTTTCACTGTCACAGTAGAAGCGCAGGAAGGCCTCCCGGAGCGCGACGGCACCAATAGGGAAAGCCAACACCTCCACGGACACCGGGCGATTCCCCCGTCACTGTGCGGTAATTAGCGCGCCACCGCTCCTACAAGGGGAGTACACGTCAGACTGAAAGTAATATGTTGAATAAGACGCCTTTGTTGCCGCGTCGCTGTGCGCGCAAGTGAGTGGCATGTTTGTCGTTAACCATCTCTGCGGTGCTTAACGAAGTGGGTTTTTCCGAAACCAAGTACACCCCCGAAAGTCTGCGGTCCCATCTCCAGTAGCTTTAACGCAAGCCGAGGACAGATCGAAAACAAAGGGGAGGCGGATTAGTAGAGTGGAGTCGTATTACGAAGCAAAACCGACCGTACGTTAGTTTTCGTTTAGTGACCACAGGGCCCAAAAGTCTAGAATACACAGTGGCCAAAAACTAACAAATGATAAAGTACTCACCACCAGAGTCAACGACTCCAGAATAATCAACGCCTCGACAGAGAAAGTGGTGCTACCCAGAGAGCTATGGCTCGAGCAAAAAAATGGCGAGACCGCTCTCTAGAAAGTTCTCTTAGACAACGTGGATCCCCTTCAGGTCACCTTTAGCAGGAGGTGGTGGCAATTCCTGCTGTCTATATCTAGAGCTGGAGTGGGGAATACTGACGAGAGCTCTTTCTCTGACATCCTCAACCACCACGCAACCACACGGGGAGGAGCACCCCTTGAGATCGCTACAGCAGAAGGTGGTGGCACTGCCCAGGGTCACCCTGTCTTTTACACCTGTACATAGGTCTGTTGGGCAAAAAAATATACACATCCCCTAACATTATCAGAACTGGATACCCGACCGTATCCTTACCTGGCCAAGCCTCCCTATCAAACGAGCAATTGCGTCGTTTGTCCTGAATGTCATCTCACCTGTCGAGACACTGTTTTCATGGTCCATCGTCTATTTTTATAGACAACAAACACCTTGGTCGCTACAACTCCTCACCTGCGTGTATTTCAGACACACGCTCTCTCCCACCGAGTGTGCGCAAGAGGGGCACTCAGCGAGCACACAAGGGAAATGACTGACGCCACACTATTGAAAACACAAATTGGTCAACGTTACACCACAGGCGTCTATCCTTTCTCTGCCAGGACGGAGCTCTGTTAATATAAATCCTGTTGAAGGTCGACTGGCTTCTACATTCGTATTCCTTCTACCTTAACGATCCGGGAGACCCTCTGACTAAACAAGAACGGCGTCAGGAAGGGCATCCGGCCGTAAAATTCTGCTCCTCCACGCCCACCATTCGGGGTCGAGGTGCCAACCCAGGTCAACCTGTAAACCGGCCATTTAGGCCGGCAACAGCAACAGCAGCAAGGAAGTGGGGGCAGCACAGAGCAGAGGGGGGAGCAGCAGGGGGATTGTGGGTAGGTGGGGGTACGTTGGCGACACAGCCTCTCACAGGCTGCGCGGGATGACCGTGAAGGGCACGGCCGGGCTGGTGGCCTCGAGCTCGAGGGCGGCCAGCAGACACTCGGTGGCGCCCTGGCTGTTGCCCTGGGCCTGCAGCACCTCGCCCAGGCTGTTCCAAGCCTCGTGCGCCGTCGAGTTGACGCGCACGGCGTCGCGCAGAACCTTCTCCGCCAGCCCGCCGCGCCCCAGCCTCTGCAGCACCAGGCCCTGCCGTGGACATGACAGCAAAGAGAGGGGAAGGGGGGCGGTGGTGGCGGCACTTCAGGGACGATGGCGGAAAATTACGAGAACCGTAACCGTTCGATTGTTAGAATGTACGCAGCTTGTCACCGTGCGTGGGTAATACTAAGTCATAATTATGTAACGACATATCTGTTAATAATAATAGCATTTATAGAGCGCCTGTCACTCGAGGGTCACAAAGCGCTGCACAGGGCTGCGGAGAGAACGACAAATCAACAACGACAGAGAACGGTAATCACCAACAAATTATTATTATTTTTTTTGGGTTTTTTTTTATCCGAGCTGTGGAGGGAACGACATATTAACAATCATATTTGGATTCGTTGAAAGAATAGATGGTCCGTGTACATTGTATGAAATGTGTATGTGGTTACAACCACGCATAGAGTGTGAACATAACCGAACGAAGTGTGCATAAAAACCGGGAGAAAACTCGTGCGAGACATTATTAACGAGACAGAAGGAATGGAATCTTAACTAGAATCTCAACGGCGAATTCCGATGATTCATCGAATCGCTCATGCAGATGAATCATTTCACAATCTACTTAAAACAGAAAAGCACATGATTCAAATATAACTTCCTAGATAAAGTGTTCTGTGATAAGACAGGGTTGATAATGCAGTGGTAAGTTTGTTTTGGGGGAATAGTCTGGCACATCAATACCAAGGCAGTCCCCGAAGTTTCGTCTGAATATTTCATTACCTTGTGGCAGCTTCCGTTAAGCGGGAACCCTGACTCGCTCAGCGCTGGGGTTTTATATCCTACATCAAGCATATTAAAAAGATGCAGTCGCTATTAAGTTCATAACGTAACTGATAACACCCTCTGGCCCTTTTTCCATGGAAGAGAAATAACTGGTTCAGTGAAATGGTTTTGAGCAACCCATGCATGTAGAATGGAATGGAAACAACTTAATGCTCAAAATGCGGAAAAAAACATAATCTGCCGCAAGGAGAAATTTCATATTTCTGAAACATTTTGGTGACGATGGCTGCAATAAATTAGTTTAATTTACTCCCGTTCAAAAGCAGACACAGTGTCGACTTTCACAAGTTGCAGCGGGACATCGGCACACGATGGGTCTAATCTTGCTAATGATTCATCAATATTTTAAACCAGATTCGGTGGCACCTTTGGCACTGTCTCACTGCTGCAGTTGACAGATGTTTGTCTCGCGTCATTTGCCATCCAGGAGGATGGATGACAAATGACGTGCAATCACCACTCACTCTCCTGCTTCGTGTCCAAACACGTACCGTCGCACAGTCTCTGGTTTTAACTCAAAATCTATCGCTTCTCGACTCGTAGGTGCCAGTAAAGTGGTAGACAGTGAGCTGTTAATTCACTACATTAAACGTATTATCTCGCTTTCCATTTCAGGTCAGACCCTCTCGAAAAAGCTGGACTTGCATTTTGGAAAGAGGAATTTACGAGTTACGAACAAAATACCGGATAAATGCGAATTAATAAATTGATATACAACTTCGCGTGACGCCTCCATAATAGCGCACGGTTCTCTTTGATGAATTCCCTCGGCACTACCAGACACGAACAGTCTTATGCAAACCGCCAAACGCTTAAGAGGCAAACAGACCAACTTCCAGGACCATCCTGCTGTTATCTAAAACAAAAAACACCCCATATATAATCCGTGCCATTTGGGCGGCACGCAGAGCACGGCAAATCGCCATCGTCACGCTGTGATCCCAAAACGAGGAGGAAGGACGCGGCTTTAAAGCGGGGAACGAGACGCTGGGACAATCAGGGTTCCGGCAAAATGGCTCTGTGCGTGGCAGGTGGCAGGATGTGCCATGGCGCAGCAGACGGCGCTTAAACTAGGGCGACTCGTAGCCAGGCACGCAGAGGCGCAGACGCGCGGAGGGGTCAGACGTGGCTGGAAAGGGGCAGGTGGCACCACAGGCCAACGGCGGCCTTTTAAAGGTGACTTTCTGCTGTTTTGTTTGCGTGTAAATACCTATCGCCCAGACCGCACTACTGTCGGTGTGTGTGTGTGTTTTTAAGTTGTGCGGAGAGAGAGTGAAGCGGCTAGCATGCTGAAATACTAGTCCAGCGACCCGAGTGTGATGGCCGCTCACGGCTAACACCAGTGATGATTTTTCTGAACCGGTGCTGGGCCTCCTCCAGGTCGACTCAGCTTCAAATCAGTAACTGGTGCGACGCGTAAATGTTGCCACTAGAAAGACAAATGCAGCCATGTATGGTGTTGGCCACGAATCCACCCCCTCGTGTGCCGTTCCAGCCTTCATTGGTGCTCGCGAACAGCACTTGACTCCTCAGTATTTAAGGATATACGGGGGATCTTTGTGTTGACAAGTGGATAACAAAATGAGCTTCACGAGCAGTATTATGCCTACAGTCAGTCAGGTGTCACGTTTAACTGCGTGTTACTGTTTCCTTTATGATTATGGTTAGGGTTTCGTCCTTGCACAATTTAATGCTGTAAATTATAAATAAGAATAATAAACACAATTTATAACGCTCACACATTCAATTTCAAACGTATTAATTCGCGGAGAGAACGACTCAGAGGTGCAAGGAAACTTGCAGTGGGGGAGAGTCAAGCAACGCGGTTAGCCGGCGCCAACCTGTCAAACACCGCGTCCTATATATTATGTTATCGGCCAATTAGTTGTGGGAGGAAAATGGAGAACCTGGAGGAAACCCACGCAGAAGACGGGGAGAACACAAACTCCACACAGAAAGGCGCGCAAGGCGGGAATCGAGCCGCCTCGGGCAGGACTTTCTTTTTACCAGGCGCCACTCTGCCGCTCATTTGCTATATTACCTTGTGATTTTGCATCTTGTTTGCATTGGTTAATTCGATCATTTGTTGTATCGCAGGCCTCTCTCATCCAGAGCGTGCAAGCTCGCTGGCTATTTTCCGACGCAATAATAACCATCTATCTTTCTTAACCATCACGATTCAGGCAAAACTGGCCCTGAGACAACCGTACTCGCTGCTAATCTACCACGCCTCACAGTCCAAACCGCCTTAAAAAATTAACTGCTCAGCGAGGCAATGACAAGAGGACGATTGCGCGCATCAGATATTGCAATGTGGGAGCAGGTCCAAGTATCGGTAACTCTAGCCCTGTCCCCCATCCCGTGTCGTGTTCGGTGGGCTCAGAATCAGACAATTACAAAGTTTCCACGATCACCAGACCCTGGCTGTGCCGCGTCGCTCTTAGTTCAACTCGCTTCTTGGCCCAAGGCTTCAAGCACTGTGAGGCTCCATGACCTCGGCCACTCCATTGCCACGCACCACTGCCGACCTTTCCCTTCGCGGCACACGAGGGAAACGACCGTAGTTGTTCGCCCCCCCCCCCCCCCCCCCCCCCCC
>JAZEWU010000019.1:5482725-5498420 GCA_036362915.1 Geotria australis | reverse complement strand
AACAGCCTAGACCGTATTACCAACGAGGGTTTGCAGTGCCATAAAACGTTGGTTTAATATAAAGAGACAAAGATCCCCCATATCGTATTAACAGGCTGCAGGGTCAAGTGCTGTTTGCGAGCATCTACGAAGGCCAGCAGCACATGAGCGGGTGGGTGGCCGGCACCACGCTCGGCCGCCTTTGTCTCCCTAGTGGAAATGTTTATACACTTCATCAGGTACTCATTTGAGGCTGAGTCGACCTAGGGGATGCCCAAAACCGGTTTGGAAATTCAGCACTGCTGTTGGCCACGAGCTGGATGGGAACTCGAGTCGCTGGGTTCGTAGCGCACCACGAACCCACGTACGTATATACACACATAGGTTTATACAAACACAAGTACACTATTCATACACATGCCCTAGTTTTCTGCTGTAATAATAAACATCTACATCATCTACATCTAGTTATATGTTATACTATATAAAGTACGCGTGGAAATAGAAGCACTGTATATCCCCACCCTCCCGAGAGGTAGAAGCAGCTAAAATTGAAATCCTATCCTTAACGCCCCAATGCTGTTCACCTGTTGGAATAATACAGTCACTGGGCAACCAATGCCCGCCGTTGCCAGCCAGTGGAAGCTGAGATATAAGCATTCCATTCAGGGCGATTGTTAAAGGTTTTCAACAAAACTAATGAATTATTCAGCGCATCCAACCCGAAGGTCAACCCTGTGCCATGCCAACCGCTTCATTGTTCACGAGAGATGCTGCTTCTGCTGCTGCTAGTGGAAGTCTGCGTTGAGGACACATTTGAATTTCACTTACGATTCTGCATTCCGTCTGGGGGCTGCGCCAGTGCGCGTGTCTGAGACTGTGCGGCGGAGGCTCGTGAAGGACGCTACTGGGCCAGTTGCAGGAGGTCGCCCTCCAGCCACAACCGTGGGCAGAGGAGGGGACGCTCACAACAACGGGCGGAGCGCCCGGGTCGGGCTAAAAAGCAGCAAGTTGGCACAGTACAGAGCACAAGCGATGCATGTGCCAGCCATCTCAGTCCGCCCATGGCACCTGGGTCTGTCCCGTGACCTGTCAGCGATCCTTCCACATTTCACATGGCCTCGAAGTGCACCTAGCCTGGCACAGGTGCTGTGATGACATCACAGTCACTTAGCGGTGGATGGCGGCTGCTGTGTTCAAGATACACGGAAATAAAAAAATCATTCCACTGTATCCCCCCTCTGCCCAACATTACATTGATGCTAGGTGCGCGAACACTGAACTCTATGATCAAGTTTCCGTTGTTAAAAAGAACTTTAGTCGTGCAGACCTAACGGAATAAGCCATAATAAAACCAACACCCCTTTTTTGATTGAGCTTTGAGCCCTCATAAACGAAAGTTGTTCACGAGTTGCTTGAATTACAGCATTGGGCACCGGGCGTGTCGTGGTACAAACGCCGTAAACGCAGTCCTAAAATCATATACTACTTTTCCGTTTATAAACTCGCGTATACCCCATGCATGTGTACGCGTGGGCGCGTACCAGTGGGGAATCGTTTGCGCACCACTCTACAAACCCTGCGATCCAAGTTAGGTACCTGGTCATGGCTATCAGTGGCCGATTATATCTGAACCGGCCTTGGGCCCTCCACTGCGCCCACTTAGCGTTAAATGAGTACCTAGTGTGGTGCGTGTCAATCACAGCACTGGGAGCAAAGCCGGGTGGGTGTGGTATGTGTGCCTTGCCAGCCTTCATAGGTGCTCGCTAACCGCACTGGCCCCAGTAGAGCTACTAAGGCTACACTGGGGATGTTTGTCTTTGTTTTGTGTTTGTGTGAATGTGTGGGAAATGGATTTCTGATCTAAAGCACTATCACTTTCCACTCCCACTCAAACAAACAGAAAACATGACACCCTCTCCACAGGCTTTACAAATCATAGCCGTATTTTTCAAGATTTCATGACATTACACCATTTGTATCGTGTAATAAATGATGGTAGCAAGCAAACACGAATTTAAGCAGCAGAGCTTAAAGTAAATTATAACACGATACGTTTTTACAACAGCATTAAACGTAATTTTTCACTTCTAAAAATGATATGCAGTGGCGAAAGGCACCACGAATTAATGCGTACTCAGACGCGTGGTAAGTAATGCCTCTGTGGCACGCTGGTAAAATTAAGAAGGCTTTGGTGGACTAGCTAACATGCAGAGTGTCTGGTTTCCAAAGCACACTGTGACTGTATGCCTGATCAAATTCCACACTCTAATAACTCTGTAACTGCATACATTTAAGCAGAACATCTGCTACAGTATTACGTTTCTGTTTGCGGTGGAGAAGAGGTCTCTAGTTGTGCAACATCCTGATAAAGGCCACCCCCACTTGCTTTCCTCGGTCTGAACCCATTAGCGTAGATCGAGCGATACAGGGGTCCATAGCGGTCTGGCCTGCTTGATAAAATATTGCACCCTGCACATATTCTCACACCACAAAACAAAAACAATACACAAGCACGACTGCAGTTGGTCAAGCTTACATTGATTTCGATGAAATTCAATTTTGCGTTCACGTGAAGGGCCGAAACGGAGACGAGTAAATAATAAAAATGGGCTTTGGGCAGGACACATTGCTATAAAGGGTGAAGGCCACTGGTCGACACTAACGATCGAGTGGCGGCCAGGGGAATGGGGACACGTCCACTGCGGAGATGGAGAGATAAAATCAGCTCACGCAGGTGTTGGATGGATCTTAACATCGCAGGACCTTGACAGGGAAGGCTTTCATTCAGCAGGTAAAGCATGGACGATTATGCGGTAGGACAATGAGTAAAAGTGAAAAGACTGCATCCACTTCGCTTGACAAGACCTCTGCGGCCTAACGGCCTGCAGTCCTAGCCTTAGCAACTCTTCTCACGAAAAACCCATTTGTACAGACTACAGACCCCTCACTTTCAGCCCAAATGTGCCCCCCCCCCGTTCTGCCCAGTCCACCGTTTGTTCTCTTACAGTGATGCAGTGCAAATAAGAAAGGGGGAAAAAAAAATGGGCCGCTGCAAACCCATTAATCCTTTTCAGTGTCACGGCGGCGCTGCTACAATTGGTGATGTGTCACCATTCCAAAAATAGCGCTATTAGCGTCAAACTGCAGGCAGGTTCCATCTGGCTACCCCTGTAAACACGAACGTTAATTTTTTAAACGGATCCTGATGTATTCTTCTCGGCGCCCCACCGACTGTTTTTGCGCGACGCTGTCATGATTAATATGAGTGGCCCTAGCGCGCTTTTGTTTGGCTCCGTTGAGCCTCGGGTATGCCCAGAGAATCACACCGACGCGCACCTGCCACCAGGATACCCCATCGGCAGAGGGCTGTGTGTCAAGACAAGCAATGCAGAAGTAGGTCTTAGTATTGAGTCACAGCTTATTATTAGGTCGGTAAAAGTACAAGGATATTCCAAAAAGTCACAGAGAACTAAACTCACGAATTGTTTAATATTAATTTCCAGAGGCTGGTGGGTTTGTAACCCCGATTTTAATTCATCTGACAGTCGTCTTGTTTCAAAACCATGCAGCAATTGGATCGGTTTAGTATTCTGTTAATAGCATCTTTCAATGAAGTCAGATCCTCGCCTGGTAATACATTGATCCAGATAGACAGTCTCGTCTCATCTTGTCAGAATCAGAGTCAACAGTATTGTTGTTTAACTTGATGTTCCATGCACTTAAGTGATTTTCCACACAAAAAGAAAATCAACAAAACAAAAACATACGTTTTGTTATTCAATGAAGTGCAAGCACCAGAGGTGAAACTGCCCTTTTAAAAACAACCTCAACACTGCCTGCCGCCACTGTGCCCATTCTGCACACACACATAGCAGGTCTTACAAAAACATCCACCTTTTAAAGTCTTCCAAGCGAACTTCGTCATTTGAAAGTTTATAAATTGTTTGCGTAACCAGCTTGGTGGTGCGGCGCTTGAGACTTAAAATAAATACGGCAACACTTGACAGTGCGCACACAGAGTAAACCTTCAGGTCTGGACAAGCCAGAAACGCTCCGCGTGCATCACTTTCCGACAGTTGCGATGCGCTTTTGCAGAGGGGAGTTTGAAAACTGGCACAAGCAAGCCGCATTCATCCATCCATCCATTTTCTAAACCGCTTTTCGTGGTGAGGGTCGCGGTGGCAGCAGTCCAAGGAGAGTGGACCTTTCCTCAGTAACAGATTTTAGCTCTTCCTGGGGGATTCCCAGGCGTTCACCAAGCAAGCTGTGCTCTATCATGGAATAACGACAATTTCCAGCTTTTTGCCAATCTTCCGCTGGATTAACATCTCACCACCGCGTGCGTTGTTTGACCACGCTGGACAGTGCGCGTTGGCAAAGCAGGGAGGAGGTGAAAGCGGTAGGTGGGCAGACGGGTTCAAAGTTCAGTGTGCTAACCGCTGCACCACTGCTCCACACCTTGTTAACAGGAATGACGTAAAATATCAAGCTAATGAGGCGTGTCTGGATGTCAGCTGCCTCCAACATTCTGTGGTCACCATATGTCGTGTGGCGTCAATGCCCAAATGGCCAATCAATGCGAATGAATGAGAGGGACAATGCAAAATAATGACACGATGCAGAATCTTGGCATGCCCATCACGTGACTCTGATTATCACAGTCACCGTGCAATAATTACCAGCTCCATTATCTCAGAATTAATAAAAAGGTCGATTAATTTGAATCTAATTAGGTGTTCAATGTGTGCTTCGTTTGGCGCTATTATCTTTCCAAATGGTCTTCTCAAAAAATGAATCAATTCATTGTTGTTCATCCAGCCAACAAACCACTGAGAAGATCAAGACTGTTTTTCACTGGGGACCTGGGTTACAGATATTTACGTCGCCACTGAGTGTGCAGGCGGTGCAACTGCCCGGTGGCTCGGAGGCACCAGTGGCCGTACGGAGCATGCTACATCACGGAATACTCACGCAGGCACGGGAATTTTAATATTATGATTTGATAAGCCAGTCTCATGCTTTAGAAAGGGAACTCGTATTAAACAGGGGCGACACGATGGCGCGGTGAGTAGTGCTGCTGCCTCGTAATAAGAAGGTTCCCAGTTTTGGTGCCTTTCTGTGTGGAGTTTGCATGTTCTCCCCGTGTCCGCGTGGGTTTTCCCCGGGTATTCCAGTTTCCTCCCACACCTGCTTCTCCACATTCACAGGTGGTTGGGCCGGTCTTGTAGCCCCATCTGACCAAAGCATCTTTTGATCGTCCCGTTCTAGTTCTCAGGCGGTTGAGTGTCTGCCACTGAATCCGTGGTGCATCTGAGCCAGGAGGGAAGTCTTCAGCAGGTGGGATTATTCCCATGCTGAAGACTTCCCTCCTGGCTCAGATCAAAAGATGCTTTGGTCAGATGGGGCTGCAAGACCGGCCCAACCACCTGTGAATGTGGAGAAGCAGACCATACAATGGAACACTGCCTTGTCTGTGCTCTACTGCCCAACCTCTGCAGTTCAAAACACCTTGCGGAGTTCAATGAAAATGCCAGGGGCTGTGTAAGGAAATGGGAAACTGTAATTTAACCATCGCGCTTCGAAGAATCGCAAAGAAGAAGCTTCAATAAAAACGGACTAAGTTCTTGCCTTCAAGCACTCCGTGGAACAAGAAAGATTGGAATGTGTCCGGGGGTGAGACAACCGTGTCAACTAAGGTGCGGTCGTTCACACCAGGTGGGGGTTATTTTATCCGTCAGACGGTACATCTCTACTGAAGGCATCATCTCCAGGCACGTGAGAGACCGCAAGAGCAATGAAGGCAGGAGGAAAGTCAAGCCAATCCGAGCCAAGTCCTTCCATGTGTGTCCCGACGCCGGGGTCTGAGAGAATGGCGGCACGTTCCGACGCAGCGGCTACACTCGGACCAAACACTACGGTGTCTTCATGTTCGTTTTTGTCGACGTCTTCATCAAGAAACAAGAACAGCCGTCGGTTTCTGCTGGTCATTTGCAGAACGACAGTAAACAACGCCGGGGTCTGAGAGAAATGGAATTTCGATCCTCTATATATCCTGTACATATGGCAGAATTGACGAATAAAGTTGGATGGAATTGAATGAGCTGATGGACGCAAGTGTGACAATCACCGCAACGAGGTGTGGTGGTGGAATAGGCTGAGGTGGGGAGCGAAACAAGGCAGGGCGTTAAGTGGTAGGAGGCGAGGATGAGAGAGAGCAACGAGCGAGGGCGAGAGGGAGGGTTCGGCTAAATGGACGCGTTCCACTGGGAACTTGCTACGACGTTAATCAATAACGAGCGGACAACAACCTCGCGGGTAATGCGAGGGTGCTGGTTGGTGGTGGTAGCGGTGTGGAGTGAGCTGTCCATCTTTAATGAGCAACGCCTGTGATGAACACGCATCTCCCACACATAAATAGGCGAGAACCATTTTAATTGATGCTCAGAAACCCAACAAGACACTATTGGTTGAAATGTAACTAGCGGATTTATTTTCGGTCAGCCCTTGTGGTGGCCAGGAGCAGAAGCGCGGGGAGTCAATCGTTAGTCAGTAATTTTTATTTAAGCTGAAATTAACTGTTGAGCTACGTAGCCCTTTTTAACAGGTGTCCAGCGAGGAGCGGTAACCTTACAAATGGCACAAGGTAGGGATACACCCCGGATGGGACGCCAGTCCATCGTAGGGCACCGGGGGCAGTTTTACTCAGTAAGCCTATTAACCTAGGCAGCAACAGCAGCATGATTTTGGACGGTGGGAGGAAAACGGAGTACGTGGCAAAAACCCACGCGGACGCGGGGAGAACATGCACAACGGTGGCACCCCGAGCCGGGAATCAAACCCGGGGCCCCTTTATTGCTGTGAGGCGGCAGCGCTACTCGCTGAGCCACCGTGCCGCCCTCATTAGGCAAACGCACCGAGCATCTGCCTCGGTATGAAAAACACGGCTATGGCACGACTCTGAGATATAATTAGCCCGAGATTCCCGTGGCTTGAGCTCTCCAAAACGACCTGGAGATGCCTCACAGTCGGCTTCAAATGGCGACGGATGAAGGAGCTCAATCAGTATTCATGAAATGGTAACAAGGCTCCACTTAAGGAGATCAGTGCGAGGGAGGAAGAAGCCAGCTCCTGTGCACAAGTTCTAGCACGGTGCCGAAAATATAATTTCCGCACCCATTCAGAGGACGAGTCCGACAGGAAAACGTTCATCGCTCTGCCTAAACGCGCGCACTTTTTGACTCGCTTATTATTACAGGGTGACTATGCAGTGGTAACATCTGCGCCGCAAAGATAGTCCTGCCCGAGGCGGTTCGATTCCCGCCTAGGACGCCTTTCTGTGTGCAGTTTGTGTGTTTCCTCCCGTTGTTCGCTTTGCTCCCACAGCTAAAAAAATACTCGTTAATGAATCGGCCGATAATATCATGCTACAGGCATACTTCGTTTAACGGATAGAATGCGTTCTTGAGTCGTGTCTGCTAAGCGATAAGTCCGTTAAGAGATGTCGTAATAACATGATTCATTATAGTTCTACAGTATGTATTAAGTGAATACTATAATAATAATATACTACTAATAATAATGCAGTATAATAGTAAAAATAATACCCTAAGCATGTTTATAAACAATGTATGATTCACAGGAGCCTTGGGAGTGCAGTGCAAGTGCTATATTTACTGTTATAGAATATTTCTAAATGAATATTTTGTTCTTGCGCGTTAAACAAAAAATCGTTGGCCGAGGCTTCGTTAAAACAGGTATGCCTGTATATAGGACGCAGTGTCTGGTGGGTTGGCGCCAGCTAACTGCATTGCCCTGCAGGTTACCTCGCATCTGTGAGTCACTCTCATTGAATGAATACCTCAAAAATGTAATGAACATGTGGCGTGCGATATAAAATGTATTTACTATTATTACACATTAGCAGCAGGCTGTGCAGGAAGTGGCTTTAAATGAAAGGCGGCGAGAACATTCCAATTCTCCGGGAGTGACGTCGCGCCGAAGCCACTGTTAGCTAAGGTACACTCATCCCTCTCACTCCACGCTCTCAACTGATTGGGATGTCAATGCCTGAAGATCTCACGGCTCACGGCAGCAATAGCGAGGGGAGGAGGGGGCAAGTGGGAAAGCGACAAAAGAAGGGAATCGCTCGTGTGTCAAACGGGGAGTGGTGGCGCAGCAGTTAACGCACCGCGTTACGAACCCGGCTACAGTCCAAAGACACGCTGCGTAGGTTAATTGTCCTTCTGACTAAGTCTTCCCCGTGCCTCGAAATGTTGTGACTTCCCCTCCCCGCTGGACGGCTGTTAAAAAGAGCAACACAGCAGATTAAATACAAACCGACTGACACTCCATTTTGATTCACGCTCACGGCCAACAGCAGTGACGATTTTCTGAACAATTCCTAGGCCTCCCCTCGGTCGACTCAGCCTCAAATGAGAACCAAGTGCGGTGTGTAAACATCGCGACGAGGGAGACAAAGGCCGCCGGGCGTGGTGCTGGCGGCCACGTGTGCCGCGCTGACGTTTACAGGTGCGACTCGCTGACAGCACTTGCCCCAACAGTCTGTTTAGGCTATGCGGGGGATCTTTGTGTTTGCGCGAACGGAGGAGGGCAGCGCGCACAGGCCGGCAGGGGAGGAGGATGGCGCGACAGGCTATTTGGTTTGGAGCGTACAGTCAGCCCACAGACGTGGCGAGACGGAGAGACAACGGTTTCTCAAGCCGAGGGAAGGAAGGCAGGGGGGAGACGGGAAGGCTCCCTGCTCGTGGCGGTTGAGTGTGGCTTTTCGTGGCCCCAGTGTTTTATTGATCACATGCAGCCAGTGGCGCCTCTGCAGGCCCTCCCAAATAAACGCGTGAGAAAGCCTCCAGCGTCCAGAGTTTGCAAGCTCACCGGGTATTTGCCGCTGTGATCATACAAATCTATCTATCTATCTGAGAACTGCTCTCAAAAGCTGTCCTTTCGGGATAGCCGTGCCTCCCTCGTTGGAAGCATTCTCAGCACGGCGTTCTGAGACCGTCTCAGTCGCGAAGGAGAGAGGGGCACGCGAGACACGGCTATCCCGAAAGAAGAGCTTTGGAAAGCAATTCTCATACACCGAGCGGTGAAAACATACACCACAATAATCTATCCACCGATTGGAAATGGGCCGTGTTAACGAGACGCATTGGGTCGTACCACTCAAATGAACGAAAATCACGGGGGTGGTAATTAATTATTAGAATGGATGATCGCACGTCCCACGTTATTGCTCGAAATGGACGGGGAGGTTCACAAAACGGGCGGATAATTCGTTGCGCGCCCCGTCTGTCGAGCACATTCGTCCCCTCTCTGTTGGAAGAATGGAATGAGCCAGCAGCGCCCCCAGTTATTTTAATCCTTCAAGGGAGCTGCAGAGCCATGCGCAAGCCCAGGTGTCACTTCTGCTCATTCACAATTAGGCCAATTCATTGTCCCTCGACTGAATTCTTCTGACGCAGGCGAGAAGCGTTTCCTTGCAATTGTCTCGTGTGCGAGTGGGAGTGCCGAGCCTCAACACTCGCTGAGATGCTGTCCTCGCGTTTAATGTATGCAGCTTCAACCGGTCTTTGGGGAGCTGGGTTTTTATCTATAGCATCTGCCTAATCAACTGGTATTCATGTGCCAAGCAATGTCAAGGAAACGAGCTGTTTGTGGTTGCATCACTAAAAACACATAGTGAGCCACGTTATTTGATTTTCATGAGACGCTGAAATGCGTTCATCCACCACCAATAAGTGTTCCACACCCTCGTGTGTCGAACGCACGCTTATTAATATTATGAACTGCTTTAGCCCAGGGAAATCTCACCGAGTCAAGATGCGCCTGGCTTTAGATGTTAAACGGATATGAGAGGAATGAGAACAGACAACATAGACTGGATGTTGTCTCTAAGCCAGCGTCTGTTTCTTCCTGTCCCCTGGGAAACGAGCCACTGGTTTTAGATCCTCACAAATATACATGTTTTTCTCTCAAATGAGCAGAGGGCAGTGGCTCGTCTCTTGTTCATAACCCTGAGCCAATGGAGGAAATTCTGCATTCCTATAGCAAGGGAGAGTCTGTCCTTTGGAACAACCAGCCCCTAAGTGGGAATTCAACTCACACTTTCCTAACTACAAGCCACTCACTACCAGCGAGCCACCTGGCCGGTTACATTTTTCAAGCCAGTGTTTACTAATGAGATGATGGTGGCGATGGGGTGGCGGGCGGTGGGGGGTAGTGAGATATTTACCCAAAATATTTATATTTCCTCGTGCGCCTCTACACGGCTGCCAAGTCCATCCACGATATTTTATTTTAACTTCCGAAGAGATCTGTGGCTTAATACAAAATACGAACAACAACAAAAAAGGGGCAGCGCCGGTGTTTACATCAGGAAGCGGCCTGGCAGGATTAACGCCGCGAGACCGGGCATTAGTGGCGTCACGGCGAGCAAACGGAGCCTCCGAATCCGTTGGCTTTTTCAAGCTGCCCCAGACCCCCCTGCCTCGACATCCGGCACAGCCTGTTCTGGCGATGGAGGAGAACAGCTATTGCGCATTCGTTTTGAGTCACGCCACTCGTATGTGTAACCGGCCATTCACGTGGATATCACTGGGTGCTAGGGGAAATTGATTCTACCGACAGGTGGGAGGGGGGGGGCAACGTGTGAAGTAAAAGAAAGCCGTCTCTACATTTGCATTCGTATGGCCCGTTAGACTGCGACGTCCACTAATTGGATAACTTTTACTACACCGAATATGTAATTGCGAATTAACGCGTGTGTTTGTATGGCTTTACAATCCGGAAGTGCAGCGGGAGATTTTTTTTTTTTAAAGGTGGCTCGATAGCCAATTACTGTAATTAAGCGTGCTGCTCAGCCAATATATAACGGTTCAAATCCTACAGCCATAGGAAATACCACGGTGCTCCATCTGTTATGAGGTGCCTGCAAGAACGAACTAATTTGACAAAGTCTCTTGTCAAGGGTCAAGCCCAACATATGAGCGTTCAGATCTCACCCAGTCTCCCACCACCTCCATATTCCTCCTCTCCTAAACTGATCACAGAAATGTATTTACGGGCAAGGAATAGCCCAACCCAGGCAGCACCATTATTGCTGTCTTGCTCACAAATGATTAAACCTCCCAGTGTACTTTCTCCTGGGATCCAGAACTCTGGAGGTCAGGAATGGTGGCTCACACATTTATGAAATTTCCAAACCCACTGGGCTGTGAGGTGACCAGGATGTGGCAGCAGATCTGTCATGTTTTTAAATGTGTTTGCACGGACCTTACAATGTTATTGATAACTGTTTTCCAAAGCTGTTCTCTCGGGATAGTGCTGTCGAGCGCTCGACATTATCATCTTTATAACAATGCTATAATGCGTAAAGTTACTTCTAGGTAGCCCAGTACCCTCCCACACACAGGACACTCAATGAATTGGAACTACCCGAACGTCCCAACGCAACATCCTCTGGAGAGTCGGTAAAGCGGTGTCAAAAGGGGTGTCAAAACAACTCGCACTCTCAATTCTGCACGAGCATTCTGCGGGTGCAGGGTTAGCGACGGGGGGTGGTGGCGGGGCGGGGTTTGAGATTTTGCGGGAACTTAAACGCGCCATTAATGAGGCCGACGACGGCCAAAATAGCAGCTTTGCGCTCGCAAGCCCTCGCAAGCCCCGAGGCTGACACCGAAGCTCCCCCCGGCGTCGCCACCAAGGGAGGGGACCCGCAGCAGACGCGGCAACGCGGCAACGGCGGGAGACGCCGCTGACGGCGCGGTGGAACCCGCTCACACCGAGCGACGCACACCGGGGAACGCCGCCGGGAGGAGAGGTGGTTGCGAAACACCACGCGCTCTCTCCCGACGATGCCCGCCCGCAAAGACCGGCCGCGCGGGGCGGGCAGTGCCCCACGCTCGCTCCCTAACGCATTCCGCGCTATTGTTAGCGGCAGCGGCGCAACCTGCCGCGTGGCACCTTCACAGAGCGCCGGGTCGAGTTTGTTGATTTGACCGGGAGGGTCGTTAGCCACGGTGGAAAAAGACTGCCATTTGTTTTCGTTTCATTTCCCAAAGGGTCGTAGGTTGAATAATGATCGTCATCAGCCATAATCTGTGCACTGCCGGATGGAGGCCTCAACACGCAGGATGAAGGCTTTTCTCTGCCCAAGCTGTCGCAACCTCTCTGTCTCTTGCACGCAAGGTGATCTGATAGTTTCATCTCTGTGGCGGACCTCCTGTCGCGTGTGTTCCCTCCTTTGGCTGCCACTCCGTAGTCAGCCTTGACCACCGGCCATCATCCCCTTCCAAAGATGTGTTCTGCCCAAGCACACTCGCTTTTCTTAACAGTCAACACAATGTCTCTCTGTAATCTACGTATGTTCAATTAACGCAATTAACGCACATTCATATGTTACGATTCACATAACCCGTGATTAATCGTCACAATTTAGGGTTGCACTTCGATCAAGAATCAATTCTTTCTGTCTCATATTCATGGTCTAGTTTGTATTCAGTCTTTTTTCTCTCTGTTGATTATACAGTTTCCTTCACTCTCTCAGCAAGTGTAATATTTGCATATCACAAATGGTAAATACAGTAATCAATTCTCATCAGAGGCAAAATACATTCCCACGCGCGCAACTAAACGTACGCATCACGAGCGTAACAAATGGTTTGAATCTATCAATCGATGGACGTGTCGTCGCGCGAGCCTCGTGCGTTACGTAACCACTGCCCAAACACTCAGCGCTTACCGTCAAATTGAAATCAATTAAACGGATCATCACAAACGCATTCGATGCATGCATTAAGAAACGTTAGAAAAAGGTACAATTAGGCTGTACAACTAAATGTACGTTTAGCACCGTCCCTGGCATTCATCGGCGGTCATGTCCTGTGTTGCTTCGTCACGGTGTGTCCTTGGTATGGTGTGGCTGACTGACTGCCTGTCTTGTGAGTTGCCACCAGTGCAACATGCTCAGGGGAAGCACATCAAGAAATCACTTGACAAAATGCTCTCAAGAGCTGCCCTTTCTGGATAGCCGTGTCAAGCGTGTCAAGGAGACAGAAATCATTGACACGGCTATCCCAAAAGAGCGGCTCTTGAGAGCAATTCTCAAACATTGAGACGTGAAAACCTACGTCAATACAAGAGGATGGGTTTGTGATGTGGTTTTGGGTTAGCGTCGTATCCGTCGTATTGCCCCGTGTGTTGGGAGATTCCATTTCCCGAATTATCGCCCAGCACGTGGAGCGAAACGTTGGGCATCACGCTGTACAGCAATCGGCACTACGCAAAAAACCGCATCAGACCGAGAGCTATACAGTGCAACGCGAGAACCTACGCAGTATTATTCTAATAAGCACGCGAGAGAAAAAGAAATACAACCCGATCCCGCTCGACTGAACGTAAATTAAGAGAGATAAAGCCAACTGCATAATTTATACCGCAAGGCCACTTAAGCCGTATTTCATCCACTGCAAGGGGGTCAAGGTAGAAGCGTTCACGTCGCGATCCCTGTCAGGTAGTACTTGGTATTGCCTGCGAATTCTACCAAACACTTCGAAGCCAAGCTGAAAGACGACGATGTCCAGAAGCTAGCCATCGTGCTTCGAAGAATCGCAAAGAAGATCCACTGCAAATGGTTGTTGAATGAGCATAGTTCACGTGAAATATGGCGCAATATATATCTTATATTTATAAGCACATTTGGAAAACAAATAGCAGCGACGCTTACAGATTGCCCCAGAAAGCAGCCCTTCAAGCTCACGCGACTTGGGAGTAAAGAAGGCTTATGTAACGTGGGCCCAGCTCCCCGACGCACAACACAACGCGTTGTGTCACGGGTGTGCAACGGTTACCGTGATATCAAAAAACAGGAAAGCGAGCGTTCCTGTTCAACCCCCTCCCGAGTGCAAACACCTTTCGAGGTTTTCTTCAAAAGCTCTGGACGGACACTGAACACCAGCAGGGGAGTCTCGTTTTATTCTGCACATTATTCGAGCAAGTACAGTGCAAGATATGACACGCATGCCTCCGCAAAGGCAGAGAGGAGGGCGATGAGAAAGACAAAACGGGTCAGTTGGGGGTACGACGCGAGAGGGCCGACAGAGACTCTCCGCGAGAACGCTGATGACCGAGGAAGATGGAAAGTGCCTGGTCCGTGGACGGTCAACCCTCGGCTGTAAGCGACGACATGAAACAGGGAGAGAAGGTGCAGCGAGGATGGCACAACCTGTGCAGGTCTCTGGCTGGCAGATGTGAACGCGATTGTGCGACAGGACAGCAGAAGCTATATCGAGACTGGTGGACGTGCAAAGTCAACATTTATTTATGATGCGGCAATGCCAGTAGTGTTTTCAAAGTGACTCGTAATGCCTCGTGTGTGTGCGATAAGCTCGTAAACGGCTGAGCACCAGCACATTGCTCTGTTGATGTGTCATATTGTGGCTTGGCGGATTCACAGCATTAAGTGTGCATGAACATATTTGCACTGAAATATATTCTGAAATTGATCTTGCTGTATACGGGTGATATACTCCTCTATTTACACAGGGTGTCTAAATATACCATCCATTACAATACAAGCATGTCTAAAGGGCAGTGTGAACCTATTGGTTGAAATGTTGGTAAAGCGTTGCTTATATTTTTCCAGTCATTCTTCATCTCAATACGTCTTTTTACCACGTATCACCACGCTGGTTAGTATTCGTTGGTAAAGCGAGGGGGAGGGCAGGACTAGTTCTCGTATTAATTTCTAATTGTTCGTGTTGAACGGAAACACTTGGTCGACTTCAGCAGCACTTAAGGTGCATTTTAAACGATCGGCAGGGATGTCATGGATTACCCGGGGCTCTCTCAATCGTGGAGGTTAAACGGGACGAAAACGCACGCGATAAAATCTTCGCGTGAGTTTTATTTACATAAGTCAAACAGCTGTAGAATTATATTTCCTTCGTAATAGACAACACCCGTATGGACTCATTCATTGCCCTACAATCCCCTGTGACTCACTGCCAATTTTCAGCCATGCGTGGCGACGGTGACTAATGTCTGGATGTGGCCGGGCCTCCACCGGATCAATTCGGCTAAAACCGGGTGTCTGTGCAATGTTCAACGGCTGCAAAGGGGAAAACAAAGGTGGATGGGTGAGTCTGGCGCTCCTACCATACGATGCAATGCGGATTTGTATGACACCTACACGCAACCGCATCTGAAGACGCTCTACCAAAACGGTGGGTAAATGTACGTTAGAAACTGAGAGGAATTATAATAATAATAATAATTTTACATTTATAACCCGCACATATTCATTCAATGTCAAAGGTATCCATTCGACGAGAGAACGACTCAGAGGCGCCAGGAAAGCACAGAGAGGCGGAGGAGGCAGCCAGGCGGTTTGCCGACGCCATATTGCCACACACTGCTTCCTATATATTATGATGTTATCGGCCTGGAGTTGAACACGGGCAGGGAGGGGGTCGACAGCACGGACGGACGGATGGATGGGTTGCAACAGTGGCTAACGAGCGGCGTCCCAACTGCGCGAAGGTTAACTTGGCGGCTTCCACAACGTTGGCTCCTGCAGGGCGCTAACGGGACGTTGTTTAAAGTCTGCGCTGGCTAAGAGTCAATTGGGTATCGTTGTGTAGAATATCCCTGCGCAAGTCCATTTATTTAGTGATGAATTTGGAAAAAAATGTACCGCT
>JAZEWU010000019.1:5423153-5452883 GCA_036362915.1 Geotria australis | reverse complement strand
GTGAGCCGCCGATGCCGCCTCCTCCGCGCGTGACGGCGCGAACCGCGGGGGAGGCGGCAGTTTTTTACGCCGACCCGCAACCGTGACCGTCGCCATCGCGATGGCGATACGCCGTGAAGAGGCGGAGGGGTGCGTTCCCGCCGCAACACCCCGCCCGCCGCCCGCCTCCCACCACTAACCACCATGAACTCAAATGGCACGCGTGCGCCGGAGTAAGATAGGACTCAAGGTGTACACGGTTCTCACCAGATCCTTGTGCTCCTGATGAAGCTGATTTTGCAACTATAGGCGAAACGTCGTTCCTTCGTTGTGAATGCTGTGGGTTCGCTCTCCAATATAATTCCGGTGTGATGCTGAGGTAGTAACGAATTGGCACGTTTTGTTCACGTTACAAGCCCTTTTACTGGTTGGCTGTGTTGGGTGGAGGCGGGTTTGCGACGCTTACATTTTACGTGACCTAACTCATAAACGAGGTCAACAGGCAGTCCCCGGGTTACTAACGAGTTCCGTTTTTAAGTCTTTAAGTCGAATGTGTATGTATGTCGGAACAGTTACGTGCGGTTCACATCGAGCGTCAATTAGTCAAATGTTTGTCTTAGTATATAGTATGTATTTTACCTAAAACATCTTAAACATGATAATACAGTAATAATAAACCGCTGAAAACGCGCAGTGTTTTGAGCGTCGCGCAAAGTAGTCCGCCGGTTCGTTAGTACGAACCAGTGTATGTAACTCGATTTTTTTTAAATAGTTTGGCTTTACGGAGGTCGGCTGCGTTTGAGTTCCCACCGAAATTATCAGTCCTGTCGTACCACAGCGCTCGTGTGAGCGTGTTCGGGCCTGTGTGGGCAAACATCGGCAATGGGGAGACAAAGGTGGCCACGCGTGCTATTGGCCGCACCCACGACCCCTTACGTCTCGTGCGCCATTCAGGCCACACCGAGCACTTGTGCACCTAGCCGACTTTAATAGGCGCTCGCTAATCGCACTTGGACCAACGATCTTTGAAATCTTATGCGGGGGACCTCTATCCCTGTGTGCCCCTGTGCTCGCACGCGTGTGTTAATAGCAACACAAATTGACGGCAGGTGCGTGTTTGTTGGGCTGTGTGGCGTGCAGACCACCGTATACATTATTCCGCAGTCTGGCAAGAAGCTGACATTCAGCCTGAAGCAATTTTTGTATTTTGGCTTAATTCCCCACGTGCCTCGGAATATTCCAAGAAACTTTGTCGCCGGTCCCAGCGTTGGAGAGCCATCGATCGGCAGACGGAGCGGGTTACACTCCTTACCTACTTATACCTGTGGCTTCTACTTATACCTGTAGCTGTTTCTCCCCTAACAGCCGATACTTTAAATACGGACCAATGACTCATCGCGTAATACATTCAGCGTGCTGAGTTCGAAGTTAACCATCCTACATCTGTGTGACTACATCACACCGTATATTCGTATTTCTGGCCTTATGGTCTGCTTACTTACTCCTTCCGCGCCTCATTATGTTACCCAGTTACCGCATTATATGACCCAATTGTGATTGTGCGTTGAGATATTTATCTATTATTTTCATGCTAACTGCATTGCGTGGTTTTTTTTTTAACAAAGCGCCATCCGAATTTAACCCGTGCGCAGGGCTGCGCACCGATGCAGCTGCTGCCGGTGCTGCGATTATATACAGCTCTAGCTAACGACCGCGGTCGGTGGTGGTAAACGTTATAGATTGACTGTGGCTTGTAGCCCGCTCGGAACAAAGAAAGGTATCGGCTTAATGCTTAAAGTGTTATGCCAGTGTCGATTCCAGCACAATCTAAATTCAGGCACGCGTGTCTGCGCACACGGACACTCGCCGCAGCGTGCCGTGCAGCCGAACCTTTGCCCTGTGTGCACGCTTCACGTATGCGTGCAATCGGCAATACACACGCCCACCAACAAAAAAACACACTCGGCTATTGCAAAACACAAGCTAAAGCACACACATGAATGCAAAGATCGCCCCCCCCCCACAGAGCCGTAACAGACTGCAGGGTCAAGTGCTGTTAGTGAGCGCCTGTGAAGGACAGGACGGCACACGAGGGGTTGGGTGGCCAGCACCATGCCCAGCTGCTTTTGTCTCCCTTTCTGGCAACGTTTACACACTGCACCGTGTAGTCATTTGAGGGTACGGAGGCCCAGGACGGGTTCAGAAAATCGTCACCAGTATTGGTCGTTCGCGGGAGTCGAACTCGAGTTGCCAGGTTCGTGGTGTGGCGCGCTAACTGCTACACTACTGCTCCCTTCAAAACTACCGCTCCCCTCAAACGCGAGCAAAGGCACACACACAGGCACTCACACTGCCCTGCTGTGTGTGTACATTTCCACAACCGTCCACTGGTTTGGAAAAATCAGGCTGGCCGCCTATTTGCCCGTGCTGCCTATAATCTCCTTAATTGGTTAGCGGGATAGAGAGGCTCGTGGCTTTTAGGCGTTTCACATTACGTGCTCGTTCCGTAAATCAATACTGTGGCATGCAAACTGCATCGTCCGACTTGCGCGATCAATACAATTTAATACCCGCCGTTATTTGTTTAGCCTTGTGCCGGGAACCACGAATGTATCTCGGCCGATATGGAATCATTCAAGCTCTCACCGTGATCGCTACAAGTGTAACGCTGCTTGGCACTTAATCACTATTAATAAAAACAGGAGTCCACTGAAACTCATATTTGTTTCACGCTTTTTTCGTAGTGGGACAACGCCGCTTGCAATTTAAAGTTGTCGCGCTAACATTTTGTGCAGTTTTTTATTAACCGCTCCGGCTCCTCGGCTCACGCTATGCCGCGCGCACCGTCCACGACGCTGACGTTACCAATTGCACCTTATTCCACACGCTTGCGTGAAACAAATAACCCTGAATATTGAAATTCTAAAACCAAAATTAAATTCACGGTGTTTTGCGAGTGCTTGTTTCCTCACATGAACTGCATTCGGCATTTCTTTGGCAGCGTCACGAAGCGCAGCCAAGTTCGTCTTAAAATGGGAGCATCGATGTTTCCTCGCAGCATTCGCGCCGGACCCTATTACGCAAAGAGTGGCCATCAATTAATGACCCATCCCGCGCCACCTCGCGCCAGTCATCCTGGCCGCCCGGGCCAGGCAGCGCTAACGATGCAGCATGCTCGGCGGTGGCGGCAGGGAGACGGGCAAGCGGTGCTACGGGGGCGCTGTTAGGACGAGGAGCGAGTGGCGGCGACGTTAAAAACCCGCGGAGTTGAGTCGATTCGCCGCGATTCACTTCAAAGCGCGACCTTAACAGCGATCTATTTCGCAGCTTCATGGGCAAATTCTCTGTCGCCGCTCGATCGAGGGCACGAAACCTATATTTAGATTTTTCTCAATGAAAGGTGCGAAGAGTTCCCTGTTGAAGCGCCAGTCCACCTTTGCCGAGTGGGAGGTCATTTTTCCTCTAATGTCCCCACAGTGTTGGAAGTCCTTTCCGTCGGCCCTGGGGGGTGCTGTCAATTGCCCGCCCCCATTTCAGTCGAGTCTCAATACCGTCATCTCCTCCTCTGCCCCTCTCTATTAAATATTCCCACTGTTACTGCACAACAGCATGGGATGCAGCTGCATTTAGACGCTAGGCAACCTCGAATTGTTGCTATTGTTCAAGTGACCCCTAACAGTAAATAATAACTATATACAATGTATAACATTATCATCGAATCAGGTATTGATTCGAAGAGAAAACGACTCAGAGGCGCGAGCAAACCGCAAGTGGTGTTTCGCATGAGCCCTGGTGGTAAAAATGAGATGTGGTCCCTTAGCAAATCTTCTCTTTTCCATAACCCAATGCCTAGGTGCCTCCAAACCATGAGCCCCTGTGCAGTTTTACTGCCTGCACACTCGATAGCTATGCCACTGGGTACAGAGGGAGTTACCACAATATAAAAAAGCAGCAGTTTCACTGCAGACAGCTTCATTACAATGCAATTCCATAGAGATCACTTAAATTCCAGTAAATAAACTCCAGCGAGAGTGAACAGTGATCACATGAATAGACCTTGTTGGAAATTAATAGTGATCAAATAAAGCGGTACATGTCATAGATTTTAAAACGATCCCCTGCTAGCAGTGCACTCCCGCTCCGGTCAAAGGCCTCGCTAATTGGCTGTTGCAGGACGCAACATTATAACAGCATCAACCGTTTGAGAACAACAATTTGAAGACATTATTTTTTCTCTCTTTCTCCCCCAAAGAATTGACATCTTCAACAACATGAGAGTAGTCTAGCGCTCTTGCATGACTGTTTTTGTCGTATTTTCGTGGTATGTTGGACTAAAAAAAACCGCTGTGTTCTGCTTTATGGCTACGATTTACAAAACGAATAAAGGGTTGACTGAGTGGATTAAGTGGATAATTGCCCTAAGATTCTGGATTTGAATTCTGACCCTTCCAGCCGTGATTAAACCAAGCTCATGGGTCTCAGCTCGATTACCAATAGCTGCACCAAGGCAAATGTTAAATCTGGGTTGGAACATCATTTTGCACTAATATTCCAGTTCTCAGAACAAAAACGTGTCAGTTTGTCATCAGACGAATATTCTTTGCTGGCCACAAAGGTAATACTGGTAAAATATTCAGAAGTAATTATGTCACATCATCTTTCCTGGCCTTTCCCCCCCACGGATCGCAACCTTATCATGCTGAAGGGGTCTCCGTGTTTCAATGAACCCCAGAGGTATGTCACCTGGAGTCTAGCACTACTGCTAGGGCCTCCCTTGGTGAACAGATCTGGGTGGCGTTTCCAGATAAATAATGATCTAAAGACCCTCCAACTAAAGGAGGTTGGGATCAGGAAGGGCAACTGGCGTAACTTTGCTCCAATACCCGCACTGTTGGGGGGAAACCGAAAAATCCCGGTCAACAATACTCGCTGTTTATACCAGCAATAACATATTTCCTGGCTGTACCCTAGCACGATGCGATGCTTGCCAGCTGTGCAATGAAGCATCAATTAATCAATATCGATTCAGAATGTCAAAATGCACGTGTGTAAGAATCCACATTTTTGGATTCATGTTCGGTTGCGTGTAATGAGTTTACATCACCCCTACAGCTAATAAAGGCCTTTCCGTTCACCACGGAATTGACCCTTGAATCATACCACAAGCATGAATCAAGAAAAGTCATGGAATCGTTCGTGGCGTACTGCCAATGGCATTATTTGGATATTATACTGCACAATCCAACAGCTCTTTGTCAATCCACTGCAGAATGACGGCTCCTCAACACACTGTCAGCCGTCACGGTTGTTTGACAATACTTTATCAGTCAATTTATTTTCAGTAAGGCCCACTGAGCTAAGAAGCTATTTTTCAAGGTTAATACGGCCAATGCAGCTGAGCACGTGACATCAGAAGAGAAAGGTTTACACAGGCGTCCGTAGATTTAAAAAAATCAGGGAAGTTTTAAAACAACACTACTACGTAATTATAATAAAACTACATCACATTGGTCAGTATGGGTTGGAAGGTGCGGCCAGAAATGGAACCCATATCAACAGGTCCACAGTGCAGTGCACGAAATCACTCTGCCACCGCTTGACTTGAGATGTAATTGGCGACTATAAAACAAATTGTGTAGGGGGGGGGGGGGAAAAAAAAAACCTAAGCGTGAATTTATAGCGCTGTGATGCAAAACACAAGTTGCACCGCAAAGCCTGTCAAGGAGAACACCTGGGATGGCGACACTTTGGTGAGACCGCACGCACATGAGACGTGCGAAGCGATCGAGACAGGGAACGAACCGTGAGAGGGTGACAGACAGACACGGCGACACACTCCCAAGGGCCCTCGAGTCAGAAGCTGCGCCTGCCATCGCACTCCAATCCATCCGCAGCGCGAGTAATGATGATGTCTCTTCTCCGCGACCCGACCCATATCGCGCCGCTCAAAAAGCCGTTTGTCATAAACGCGTCCGTTATTCACCCGCGCCTCGGTCGCTGCGGCGGGCTAAGGTTTTATAATCTCTCGCACAGCAACGATCCAGGCTCAATGCTGACTTAGCTTTCAAGATCGGGCGCACACAAAGTGACACGGGCATTAGACGTTCCCCATAATTGGAATTTAAATTGACCAAGCGAAATGAGACGATCCGGTTTTAATTCTCTCACGCTCAGACGGCACTCTAATGCCCAGAATGTCAGCTCACAATTTATTTGGCTATTGTTTAAGGTGGTACCTGTTAATCCTCCGAGGTAGATAATATAGCTACCACTTTGTCGCGAAGATTAATAGCCCCTGCGATAGAAATTAGGAATTTCCAGCATGAGATGAGCACCCAGCTCAATTCTCATTTCAGCAGGGAAGGCACTGACTTAAAATATATATTAATAGGGGTTGATTGATTAGCTTACTATACATGTATGGAATCGCATGTTATTTTGATAAGTACATGCTGTATGTAATGGGTTCACGATACAATTGAAGCTACTCGGAGTGCTACACTTCACGGTAATGCTTAAAACGAATCGAAACCACGAGTCGTATCACAGCCCTGAGTTGAAAAATTCACCGAATCGCCGGTGAATCGCTCCACCACTTTTTCCCCACGAACGGTGACGGTAGCACTGTATTTGTCAGCTGACACCAATGCGATATTGTCACGTTTGCTTGTTGGACAACTGTTAAAAAGAGCTACATAGAGCTACATAGCTCAACGGCTGATTCCAACTGCTTCCAACTTCAAAAAATGATCTCGAGCACATTTTCCGTTCTCTGTCATTGTTGACATGCCGTTCTCTCGGCAGCCCTGTGCAGCGCTTTGTGACCCTCGGGTGAAAATCGCTCTATAAATGCCATTATTATTATGTAGGCGCCCAACGCAATGCACATAAAGCGAGCCTGTTTACGTGCAATCTCTCCGCCAAACTGGACCCACAGTTGGACTTCTAAGGACATGCCGCTGACCGAGGTTTGCTTATCCCCGCTTGGCTCTAACACCAAAAAGGTCAAGACATAAGAGAATCATAACAAACCTGACTCTGCCTTACTCTACCTTCAAACAGTTAATCAATGATTTACACTTCTTTTTGGCTTGTGGCCAAGAGAAACCATCAAAGCCGACTCACCCACCGCTCCGTGTGTATTTTTCGTTCGGCGGTTTGATACGTTGGCTTTTCAAAAAGATGCAGACGAAAAAGGATTAAGCGTTTTATCTGTTAAGGGCAGGGCAACGTGGCTAATGCACGTTAGGGCTTGTGTGTTTACATAGTGCGTCTACAAAGTTATTATTTCGGAGGCGAAAAGTTGCAACAGCTACATTTCTATCGCTCGGCTTACGAGTTGGTCAGCTGTCATTTGATCGTGTCCAGTCGCAATCTACGAGGTGCTTCGACGGTCTAGAATTTTATCAGTTTGTTAATTGAAGTTGTTTCAGGTGTAGGCGGCATGTGTGCAAGACGCTGCAAACCCAAAAGCAGGAACGTGCCAAGATCACGGAGGAGAAATTTGTAAATATTTTACGAATGGCACAAGCGTCGTCAAAACATGTATTAAAAAAAACATGAAAGGACGCGTACAGCATTTTAGAGGTGTCCTGGAAAAAAACTCGATAACCCACATGTATACGTGAAGTAAAAAAAACTTGTATCCTTGCTGGCTTCATCACAATTCATCACGATCCAATTTTGACATTTTTAATTGTATCATCTCTATATAGGGTCACACAATAAATTTGAGCATTCTGATTTTTCATCCACTGAACCTGCGTACTTGCAACCAAAAGGTATACTTTATGGACAATGAGCCTTTGTGGGTTATCAATGTTTTTAATCTGTACACGCTAATGTATCACATGTGCCTAAAGCTTTCAGACTGCTCTACTTGCCCATTGCCTTCTATGGGCATCTCACAGTAGGCAAGCCGCTGTTGAACGGTGAAACTTACAATTAACATTTTTTTAACGCCTGACACAGCGTTCGTTCAATATCAAAGGTGCTCCTTTGAAGGCAGAAGGACCCAGCGGTGCGAGAAACCGCAGACGGAGGGTGGTGGGGGTGGATGCGTCCGCCACTCGGTTATCTGGTACCAACCCGCCAGACACTGGGACCTAGATATTATGTTATCGGCTAATTAATTAACGAGTGGCTTTCTTTTCTCTTTTAAAACATGGTTGGAAAACCGAAGAAACCCAGATTAAACCCACCTCGAACAGCGGGGAGAACCACACAAACTGTACAGAAAGGCGGCCGAGGCAGGAACCAAACCGCCACGGGCAGGACTTTCTTTCCGTGACGCCGCTCAGACGTTACCGCTGCGCAACCCTGCTGTCCAGGAGGTGTGCGGGGGGGGGTAGGGGGCGTGTGGGGCGGTGTTGGGGGTCGTGACTGGGGGCGGCAGTGTGAGGTCACCTGAAGCTCTCGGGGTATTCGCTGAGGGCCATGTCGAGGATGTTGAGCGCATCCTGGTGGTGTTTCTGCGCCGACAGCAGCAGCGACAGCAGGTGCAGCGAGTTGAGGTCGTCGCCCTGCAGCTGCAGCGCCTGCCGCACGTGGCCCAGCGCCTCCGGGATCTGTGAGAGGCACGGCGGCACAAAAGGCGGCACGGTGGCACGGAACGGTGAAACGGTGGCACGGTGGCGTGGATGGTGGCACGGTGGCACAGAAATTGGCATGTGGCAGAGACACTGACACAGTGGCACGGCAGCATAGTGGCGTGGCACGGTGGCAGGAACGGTCGCACAGTGGCAGGAATGGGGGCATGGTGGCACAGACAGTGGCACGGCAGCACAGTAGCATGGGTAGTAGCACGGTGGCACGATGGCACAGAGGCACGCAATGGTCACAGCTCGTCCGGCGCGTTTCCCGGCCCTGGCTATTTAGCCGTGATCGATCGAGTGTGGGCGCGCAAGCGGGTGATGCCATTTAACGGCCACCAAAAGGTTGTAGTTGTAACGCTTAGCACGGTGGGCTTGTAATCCGGAGGGGGGATGCAGATGTGGTGTAACGGTTAGCACGGTTCACTTGTAATCCCTAAGGGCGGCATCTGCTGGGGCGTTATGGTTAGCGCACTGGAATTGTAATCCAGGTGGCCGGTTCTAGCTCCCAAGGTAGGCGATATGGTTGCATGCATCGTGAACTTGTATGTGGGCATATTCTCTATCTGTTTGGTGAATTTCATATTGTGGCATGACACTAACCATTGTTGCCATGTGACTGAATGAAAAAGATAAAAATAGGGTGGCTTTAGGGCAAAATGCTAGCTCACATTCACAAACGTCTTGATATTCAGTAAGCGGTTTTTCAAAGCTTTGTGAATAAAAATACAAGAGAGCTATCATTCCCCAGGGGATGAGCAAATCTGTTCTTGCCGTGGTGAGCAAGACAAAGCGTGCGTACATAGTCAAGTCAACATGAGTCCCTGCTCAAATGGATATCAAGGTCATGCTCATCTCCAGTTTACACCAATGAGGCAGTGATACAAGTTCCACATTACTATGACGGGGGCTACTCTTTCTATAGGACAACAATTATAGACTCACAGAAAGAAGGGCCTGCCCGAGGCAGTTCGATTCCTGCCTCGGGCAAATTTCTTTGTGGAGTCTGTGTGTTACCTCCACGTTCTCTGGTTTCCTCCCACAACAAAAAACAAGCAATTGGCCAAAACCATGATAACATATAGGAACTCAGTGTCCGGCAACTTGGCGTCGGCTGACTGCGCGGCTATCTTCCCTCCACGTCTTCGCAGTTTCCTGCAGCGTCTTGGGACCTCTGTGTGAAAAGCGCTATAATGAATGGAATACAATCTTATTGTTTTGTTGAGCCCAGTGGGACGATGGGCCGAGTTGACACCCGAGACCAGCATTTTAATTTGCAAACATTTCAATTGCGAGCCGCTCGCTCTACCGCTGAGCCACCTGGCCGCTTGCATTAATGTTGGAGGTCAATGCAGCGGGAAGCCCCTTAAGAGTTACCTGTCTGGAAATGGCCAGCTGTAGAGCCAGGTAGAAGGACGTCTGGTGGTCATCGGGGGCCAGGTTATAGGCCCTGCACACCACAGCACACAGAAAAAACAAAGACAAAGATCCCCCAAATAACCTTTAACACAATGTTGCGGCAAGTGCTGTTAGTGAGCGCACACGCGCGCACACACAAACACACGTGGAGAATTATTAAAACAAAGATGCAAAGGAGACACAGATGCAGAGGACAAGCGATGAGCAGACAAATACAAAGTTTAAAAGGGAAAAAGAGTTAGATTTTTGCATGGGACAAGGGAAAAAAACAGAGGCGAGGAGAGGGCATATAAATGGAAATAAAAAGAGGAAACGCAGATGTTGAGATAGAACATCAGTAGAGCAGCCAAAGAAGATCAAAAGAGGGCAGAGATGTTCAGATTGAGGGATCAATTACATGTTCCTTTTAAAAATGCTTTATGATTGAAACCACATTACTAATGCATGGACTTCCAAGCTAAGAAGCACTTTTTCAATATTTTTAATACATTTCCACGTAATTTTTTCCCCAGTATACTCAACATCAGCAGAACGTGGTAGAAATCGGGGAACAGGGTATTTCATTGGCTCTTCGAAGGCTGGGTTCGTGACCGCCACAGATGTAACCACCGCATGGATGGGTCGCTCACCTCTCATCGTTACCACCATGACCTCTATCTGTAATTTGGTGATTATAAAATCAGGCGAGCCCAATGAGGCTCTAAAATATTGTTTTTAAGAGGCACCTGGTATGCGTCAAGAATGCGAGGTGGCCTGCAAACGGCAGTATAGCAAGTAGGTCGCTGGCCTGCCAATTGATGCCCGCTCCTGAAAGTTACTCATCCAGAGGTTCCCTCCAGATGAGAGGCGAAGTGAAATTACAGTGGTTAATTACATTTACAGTAAATAGCCATCGTGAAATGTACACGTGACCACAATTAGCATGATTAAAGCACAGACTGCACTCATAAACGTTATAATTACGTAACCATTTTGTATTAAAAAAACACTAAAATTTGTTTAAACGGTACCGACTTAGCAAGAATTTCAGGAATACGTAACTGAACAAGGTCTGTATTGTTTTACTACACGTTAATAATTGTAATCTATTAAAGCCAGGCGGTAATAAAACGCACCGCACATTTAAATGAACGCCGGCATTAATGTTAACATAAATTATAGGCCCCTCAAGGAGGATGTAGTGTCAGCTTGATCCTTTACGCCAGAAAGTAATTTGTCGGTTAAAACTGCGTGTGAAGAAGCGACGGATTTCACGAGTGCCCCCACCGCTATTAAACCATGGACGCTTGGCCAAAGACACGAGGAATTAATGGAGGGGCGATGATGGGCCAGCTACGTATGAAATGCAGAGCAGCAATTACTGAGATTTGCCGGCAATGCTCTGAGGCCCAGACCAATTTCCGTCAAATACAGTGAACACTAGCCGGCACGGCAGCCATCCCAAAAGCCCCATTATTCCAGCGATCGCTCAAAGAGGCACGGGGTTCGTGACGGCAGACATCCCTGCCTCCCGCCCTGGGTAGGCCGTGTCGCCAAAATGGCATGTCAGGCGGGCAGCCCCCCCAAAACCGGGTGCATGCACGTGGTCGCCGGCGCGACGCGGCCCATTCAAACCGTCCTGCTCGTCAAACTAGGCCCGCAACGGCATATATTCACCAAGTCCCATCGCCCGGCTCAGTCCCATCGCGGGGCTCCACGCTTCACGGCGCAAAGACAGGATAAACCGGAACTGCGTTTGAGAAATAAATGAAATGCGCTCCGATCCTGTCACCGGTCGCTCCGTTTCCTTGCGGGAGCGCGGGTCGCACCGCAAATCGCTCGTGAGCCACGCTGCGGCGCGAACCCTTGGGTGTAAACGGTCCGGCCAGCGCGGCGGGGCGAGCTTAATGCCCCACGGGAGCCGCGATGACACGAGCTGACCTCTGCTCACCGTCACTTTGACCCCATTTCGCAGCTTTGACAAACCGTGCTGGACACCAACAATGTTAAACCCCGTTCAAGGCCGGTGCTTTACAATGCACATTGTGTAGTTGCAATTGCACCCCCACTGCCGGCTACATTCACCTCACAAAAATGTGATCGATTTCTCGACCGATGTTAAGGACTCGGCTGAGCAGATTGACGGGTTCATTTCATCTACCACGCCCTCAATCACCACGCACTACAGGTAAAAGTGCTCACCACTTTGGCTTTTTTCCTCACAAAGCTCGACTTTCAAATTCCGGCCCGTCACATGTTTTTCAAAACTCTTACAACCACGCTCATTTCAAGAAAGGCGTTAACTTTTTATCTGCTACACATTCAACAGTGCTGCTTTGTTACAAGCCACTTAGCAACTTGGACCTTTGGGCATGTGGGCAGTGGTCGTATTATTTTTTTTTTAATAAAAATCGAACCCCTCAACGGGTGCACTGGAGTCTATAAGGCTATTCCCACAGACGTCTACATCAATGATTTTGTTTCAGCGTCTCACCAGGCTGGAGCCTCCAGCACCCAGGGCAATTCACCTTAACCGTGTGTGCACTGCGCATCGCTCTCACGGGCGGCGGGCAGCGGCAGAGAGGGAGTGTGGGGGCTCTAGGGACGGTAAGGGCAGCGGGAAGATGAAATGGAACCCGCGACGATTTTGAGCGGCCAATTCTTTTCGGGAACGGTCAATTTTTTACAAGCAAAGCAGCCATGCTTCATCGGTGCTCCGCCAGGGTAATTGCACTCATCTGTCTGGGGCCCCTAGACGGGAAGGGGGTGTCCCTTATTAAATGTGCACCTTATCTGGAATTAACTGTGCCACGTATGCTCTCGGGATGGGTTCGGATATTTGCTCTAAGCCCAGGTTCCACTCACGGGCTCCTTGTAAAAGACGTAAAGAAATGTTTACGTCAACAGGCACACGGGAGGAATTTAAAGTAAAATGACAATCACGTGTGAAAAAAGACACACGCTTTCATTCCGAATGCATCCATCTCGCTCAATTTCCGTACGAGATTGCTTTCTTTAACTTCTTCCGTCTCGGCAGGACGCACGGCCATGTCGCAAAAACCTAAGATGCACGGCGAGCATTAGGGCGCGTTTCGCGAGCAATATAGTGCTCTGCTTTAAGCTGGCGAGCACCTGAATGCGATGACCGCATTGCTCTTTAGACCTCGGTGTTGACAAAGCACCAATCATCATTATTGTCATCATCATCATCGTGAGCTCATTGAATTTTGCTCTCTAAATATCCGTGCGTTCAGTCACATGATATTTAACATCATTGTTAGTCAAGGGCTAAAGCGATTACGACAACAATCCGCCGTGGAGATAGAGCGATTAATTCGGTTTAACGTGCAGCTGCTCAGCAGTGGATCGATCAAGACCAATGATGAGAGTCATTAAGTGCCTCTGTAAAACTACACATGCCATATTACTCCCCGGATCCTACAAACACAACAGAGCATTCATCCACTATCATAACGGGAAGACTGTTTTTTGTTCTAATAAGTTTGGTGTGTTACCTCTGGAATGCGGACAACGCTTTTCTTTGAAGCTCCTCGCGCGTAACTCGCAATGTCGCTGCAAGAAAGAACGAGAATATATATTTTTAAAGATCTATAAACAAAGCGACTTTTGGTTTATATAAAATGCATATATACAAAAAACAATCAACATATTGCATAAACCTGCTCCTGCCTACCTCTCTATCTTATCTCTCTCGACTCCCCCTTCCTGTGTTGTCCAACAATAAAGACCCCTCTGTCAAAACCTCAAACAACCTTCGCTCAGTGGCAGGAGATTCCTTTCTCCTCCGGTGCACCGTTACTCTGGAATTCCCTTTCCACAGCCACCTGTGCTGTTCACACGCAGGCTCAAGACTTGACTCTCGTCCTCCCAATCATAGTCTGTCTCTGTTTTTATTAAAAAGCCTTCTTTTCTTTGTTGATGCGCGTCCCGCTGTTTTTGTGGAGCGCTTTGAGAAGCGCTTGCACTTAGACGCTGTATTAAATCCGCACTGCAATGTCGATTACAAACACGCAGAAGCTGTGCGCATAAAAAAGCCGTTCTGCGGAATTCACATTCTGGACACGACAACAAAGTGATAGACATTTCCATTTTCACGACGAACTGTGCGAATGAAACCCATCTTTCGCTGTAACCCTCTCTCTAGCTGTAACACACAGGACACTTCAAACGCGAAAAGCCCATCATGACTCGTGAATAAACCTGCAGTGATTTTCTTTTCTTTTTTTACATAGACCAGTCCGGTAAAATGTACTTTGTGCAACCTTTTGTGTCGCCTAAGAATAGGCGGCTCGCGAGAGCGCTTCTGTTGGCAGAGATGTCACACGTCTCTCAGGGAGCATGACAACCTCCCTCCTCGTGCATGCCACCACGAGCCAGGCAGCTGTCCACAATAACAACAGCCGACCTGTAATATGCCACGCGGCTATAAAACCTTCGATCATACGGAGTCGTTTTTTTTCGGTTTCGTTACGTGAGCGCTTTTTGATCGGCGGCGGAGTGGAAATAAAATACTTATTTTTAAACTAACTCGTCTCACGTGCTTCTTCCTTGACCCGGAATTCCCACCGAGAATGGAATCGTGTCGCGGCCGGGAGTTCGCAGTGCGGGCACCCTGCGCATTAGTGCCGCGGCGCTTCACAGAGGGAGTCAACAGGGCGTAATGTCCAGGGGGTTCCGGCAGAATTTCCGCCGCGGGCTCGGACCCGCCAATGGAGACAACGGGCACGAGGACCGCCCAACACGCACTTGAGCACGGGGGAATCTTTCTCACTGATTCGTGTTGCATTCACCTCTGTAGCCTCGATCGTGCTCGTCTTGTGTCTCTGCGTTGTGCCTCAGACCATTTTTATTTTACGTCATTTAATTAACGCTACTTAATCGTTAGTTAGGGGGTTTTATCGTTGATCAGCCTGCGTGCTTTTTTTCCCTCCCAATATTAGTTTTGGACAGCACTTTGCGACCTTCGGGTTAAAGGCGCTTTACATTTTTAAAATAATTATTCTTGATGTTAATGTGGTTCACGATGTTCAACGTTTTGAAAAGCAATGTGCATGAATGATGCTCTATGAAATAAATTCTAATAATATGTCATGATTCAGGGTCAGATTTGAATAAATAATTATTTATTTTTCTCCTTTTTATAGCGTTTTTTGTCGTAGATTTTTTTCTTATAAATCATACGGTTTTTGGTTTTTTCTCCTTTCTGGGGGGGGGGATGCTTGTTAACCACATGCACGATTACACGTAACTAACTTGAGGTTAAGTAAAACATTTTTTACAACGAATCGGCCTAATCGGTGCACATTACCAAGCGCGCCATTTTGTCTGTGACAACAACAACACCTGTTCAAACCCCCACGACCGCAGCTTGCTCACCGTCCGTCGCCTGGAGGCTGTAAATGAGGCCCAGCGCCAGGAAGCCCTTGGCCTGAAACTCTCCCGCCCTCTCTTCCATGTCCACGACTGTGTTCGCAAAAAACTCTCCCTCCTCCAGCTGCCACACGGCCAGAAGGGGCACACGAGGGGGGCACGCAAACACACAAGTCACACGTCCGCGAGAATCAGCCGTGTGATAGTCGTCGGCCAATCATCGGCCACACTTAATATTCCCGCTCTCGCTGTCAATTTTGTTTCGTAAATGTGTTTTGTTTCAGACCGCCCGCAACGACAGGTGTATATGTCAGTGATGGCACGATTCTCCATTGCATGTGGCATATCACGCTCAACTCGCCGCCCAAAGTTTCTGAACAGGAAACTGTTTATAAGCGACAGCGCCCAGGGACTATTAACGTCGCCTGATTTACGCCGCGCGACCGTGCGCGTACGTCCACGCGGAAGCTGTGCGAGGCGAAGGTCTAATATTTCACCGCAAGTGGCAGCGATTGAGAAATTAACTCTGCCGCCTTCACTCTCACCTCCAGCCCCCTCCCTCAAGAGGGCAATGCTAATTACCGACATTAATCTGTAGACCCAGTATTATTCGGAAGGTAATAAAGAATCCGGCAAAACCAGGCAGGAATTCCAATACTGGTGCACTCCTCCCCCCCCACCCCTGGCACAGATGCAATATTCCAGATGAATCATCGTGAATGCACGACGATAGTGCATACGGCTGCTGTGGATGTACCGGTTTAGGGTTGCTCTTGTTGGAACGTGCCACGCCACTAAAGGGGGGACGTTGGGAGTTTGACTCCCTGTGGGTTCAGTGTTCGATGTGCACACCGGTAATGTAAAGGGGAAAGGAGTAGGTTCACGAGTGAGAACGCACAAACGTTGATTAAAGTAGATTTATCGACATGCCCGGCTGATACACCAATCTGATTAGAATTACTAGCATTAAGGTGTATAAATATTTATAATCCAGTGTCTTAGCGAGCACGGATACCGCAAATCTGCCAAGGAATACCGTTCAATCTTTAATGAAGCGTTCACTAGGTGGCATTATTATCGGTCACAGCGTGGCTCTGGGATGGGGCCCTTGGAAGGTAGGGATTATTGGGCACGATGTTTTACTCATTCATTCATTCACACGCTCATCCCGGCTAAACGTGTGAATGACAGTTACATTTCTTACAGCAGGTAATCCAAATGTAAATATTTCTCCACCGAGGGTGTATTTTTCTTATTTACTGCAGAAAACAACCGAGGAAAGGGGCGTTGTTATTTCACTTGGAGAAAGCTAGTGATTTTCAGGTCATTTTAAAATTTGGACCACAACGTCTGGCACATGGGTTGACCTACTTGTGCGAATGACGTCACGGAGCCTCTAATGACCATCTTGTGACAGACGATGGGCGCAGTCACAGCAGCAGATTGAGGGCTTTCAACAAACAAACTCTCGCGGTGCGTTGGCTTAGTGACAAGCATGACTCCCCTCTTAGCATACCTGGCAGCCTAAATCTAACTCAGCTTGAAAGGTCACAACACACCCTGCAGTCAGGTAGACATACAAGCCCTCAATGATGTAAATTATATGCACAGTTATGCAATATAGCAGAGGACTGACAGAAAGCTGTACATTCAATTATGATTTTAATTATCCAAGAGTCTGAAAGCGTTTTTCTTTACATTTTTTTACTTCTAGAATGAGTGTTATTTGGCGTGGTGTGGGAGCAACCAAGCAACAACAGTTACACATCGCTATGTGATATAACAACCATTGCCTCCTTGTGCAAAACCTCAAAGAGTCAACCTCATGGAGCACAACGGTGATAAAACACTCTTGCTCAGTGTATCAACATCAATGTAAAATACTGAGCTGCAGGCGTGCACCAATATACCTATGAATTGATAATAAATACCACAATGGCAACTTTCACAATGATGGAAACGCACGCACATTACTACCACCAGCTTCACCGCAGTGCGAGAATTAATCCGGAATGACAGCCAGGGGTATCTAACGATGCCTCATTTCCACAACCACCGGGAACTCTACTCTGCTGGCCAAGAAGCAGTCGAGGAACAAGACTATTGCCCCAGGTCCAGGCCTCCAGGAGCCATGTGAACAGGGACTCCTCCAGCTCCATCCCCCCAATCCGTCTGCACTCAAGGGTGGAGGTTAGAAAGTGAAGTGACTAGGGTTAATTGGTTAAGAAGTGTAATGCATGCGTGCGTGGGGAAATACTACATCAAGTTCAAATTTACGCGGTTTGGAATCTTTTGCCGTGCACTTTCGATACGAACTTTGTGTGCGAGTTGAACCCAGCGAGTGACGTGAACGCCGCACGCGTCTCAATTCCGTCTTGGCTCCGTCTGGCTCTAAGCCGTGAAAGTCTGCTGTCCATAAAGAGTCTCGGCAGCCCTGCCGTGGGAATCGATGTTGATCGGAACGCCAGTCTCCATGGGGACACGAGCTCTTTGACCCAGCCTGGTGCAAGCAGCATTCCGTCACTGTAACCGATGTGGAGTTACTGATACATCGAGACAGCAAATCCCCACAACCCAGCATCCTAAATGCTAAGAAACGCTTCGAGATCAGTGCCTTGAGGCATTTGTCAGCCAGGAGTCATCGATAGCTGGCGGTGAGATATGAAGTCAGCCTGAGATGTTCATTAACAAGGCACCTAATTGAAGAGCAAAGAAAAGCACTATCTAGGCTTTCCTGGTCTTGAAGACACTGGACGGCACTTAACCATATAAAAGCAACACATGGGAAGTGCAGCTACATCCTCTGTGCATATGTAATTAAATGCTAGCATTTGTTTCCAGTGAAGCGTAATGCCTCCCTTACATCACCAACCGTAGCCCACAAGACACCTCTTTTTTTAAAGGCGGTACAAATGGAATCCATCTGGCAACCCCAGGTGTAATTCAAAGGCTTTTCCAAACTCAATATACGTTTCTAAGCTCGGTTTCTTTGCTTTTAATCTGCCACAAGAATGAACGGGTACAGAGTATGAGATTTCACATCATCCGTGACTCTCCGCGCACCTGCTTTTTCCAAGCCACTGCCGCCACCACCACTGGCTTCTACCTTAACGACACGGACTCGGTAAACACTGCGTCTCTGAGCAAAACGGACAGGCTTTCTACAGCTCGCACACTACCTCTCCCACACCCGCCGCCCCCCACTCAACGCAGTCCTGCCCGCTCCGAGCTCACAGGCTGCGGCACCCTGGCCCCCGGCGCACCGTGTCCCACTAATCAGCTACGAGTCCATCCAATTCCCTGCCACGTGGGGAAGGTCAACGAGATATACTGGTGCTGCCTCCCAGCCTCTGCCTCTCAGGATGAGACACATAAATTGGCTTTCTTAGGGACCTCTTTTAACCCGTTTCTAACACGGCGTGTCAGCGCAGGGCAGCGGAGATGACCTCGCTGAGCTGCATCCTCTCGATAAGGAACACGTACAAGACAGACGGGGTAGCCCGTTCTGAATGTGTGATGAACAGACGGGAAGTCCGCATAACGAGCCGCAAGGCGCTCCGCTTCAAACGCGTGATGAACGCACGTGGAACCGTTTAAAATATTGAAAGAACAGACGGGAGGTATATTGCCAATATGCAATGGACAGGAGGCCAATGTTGAATGTGTAATAAGCAGACCGGAAGTGCATTGAACATACTTATAATTAACGGACATTAAGTCCATTGTGAATATGTAATGAATAGACAGGAAGTGCACTTCAAACGCATATAATGAACAACATGGATGACCGTTTCAAATATTTAATGAAGGGACAAGAAGTCCGTTCTGAATATTTAATGACAGACGGGAATCTGTTTATTCAGCAACCCAGCAGCACCAACAGGCCTGATTCTGGTGATGAGGCTGACACCTGAAACTGGTCCAGATTGCTTGCTTGCATGAAATGCTTTTGCAGAACATTATCGCAGAAAGCTCATTAAATGATGGATACACATTTAATGTTATTTGACGTTGAGAAATGCGTTTCCTCTTTGTTTATTATACATTAGTTACCCATTATCCTAGACCACAGCGCAGCGCGTTTAATATATATTCTTGCGCCGCTAACAACAACGACAGCATTATAGACTTTAGTCTGCACAGAGTACGAGACAGCCTTTTGACAATCCACTGCTGGATGAAGGCGTTTACCTATGCCACAGGGATAATTTGACCGTACTTCCCCACACTGGTTAGTGAAGGCAGGGAGTATGTACGTGGGAGCATAAACGTACAGTAAGTTCAGCAATTGAGTGTAAAGCACTGCCTTCTAATACCCACAAAATAAGCCCCGCAGCCTATAACACCTATTTCCTCGTGGCACTCGCCCACCAGAGCACTTTCCGCTCTCCAGGCTCAGCACGACTTAGCGTGAGAGATCTGATGATCTCTGGGTGAATTAATAGCCACTGTGTCACAGTCTGAAGAGCGCACCGCTGTAAAATATAAAAACGGAGAAAACCCACACAGCGGGGTGGGGCATAACGCGGCGTAATTCACGTGGGATTAAATAATGCCATCCAATCTTTGGTGAAAATATGGCCACGTCTCCTGCACCAACGCATCGGCCCTCGGGTACGGGCACGGGACGTTTTCCGCTGGCGGTGGAATGATCGGTGCATCCCGGCGTGGTCTGACGGACCGATCTGAGATCCGCAGGCTCGACCACAGACACGGCAGGTGGTTTTATACTCGATTAAATATTACAATTTACAAAGCGTGGCACAGTATTCGTTTCATGTCGAAAGAATAGGTTCGAAGAGGGAACGACTCGTTCGAAGAGGGAACGGGGGTCCACGCGGCAAGCCGGCGCCAACATTTGCAGGACACCATATCTGATATATTATTATGATGTTATCGGCCAATTAATGATTGTGTTTGAGTTATGGAGGGAAACTGGAGAACCCCGAGGAAAACCCATACAGAACAGGGAGAGGACACACACACTCCGAGTAGATTTGCGTCAGAGGCGAGAATTCAGGGCCTAGTTTTTGTGAGGCGCGGATATTACCACTGCGCCACCCTGTCAGAAAGAAGGAATGGGCACTGTTGATGTAATAACAGTGATTCTCTTCAATTTTATTCTCTGCCATTTATGTGTTTCCTTGGCGAGGCGGACTTGCTGAACGTGATGAGTGTGTCGTCGAACAACACGGCGCCACCGAGAATAGTCCAGTACCTGGGCTTCCCAAGTCAGTGTTATTGTTACTTTTCCTCACGGTGGACTTCATGAATAACACCAACAATGCGGCAAAATCACTCGGGTGATGAACTTCGGCCATTCCGCACCGATGTGAAGCTGGCCCCTGAATGCCACAATACGTATAGCAATGACGGAAAAAAGAGAAAAGGCTTTACCCTTTCTGAAAGGGTAAAGCATTATGTCGTTTTCATCAAATGTACACTGGCAAAAGGATTCAGATAGTTACCTATAGCAACGTTAGGTCAACCATTGCCCAGTAATGGCTGCTGTGCTGTTGAGGAATAAAATAAACGGTATTTGCCCAAATTTGGACAAATATGACCCTGACTTCCTCTCGTGGGCAACTGGACAGGCAACGTCCAATCAGGTCGCAGAGGCTATGTCCTTTCGAAACCAAAGCCTCACGTTATTCAACAGACTCTGTGTTCATTGGCTCGACCAAACTCTGCCGCTCCAAGCCAGTGTCGTACGCAGCCGCCAAAGTTGCACATCGGAAATGCGTTGCAGGTGCCGATCGCTGGCAACACCTGCATCATTTTCGCTATCCTTGGCACAAACGGGTAACCAGCAACATACTTGTTGTACCGCCTCGTGTAACTTTTCTGAGTGATCTTTGCTTGTTGATCCGACAAGCCTGCCTCTCAAGCTGCTGTACAAGAGATGCGCTTTACCACCGGTCTCTGCCAGCGCGTGGGTAGGCATACAACCCAGTCATAATGATGGAGCGATGCAGGTGGGAAGAGGGGGTGCAGGGGTGTGTAGGGGTAGCGGGGGCGGCGGGCGGAGGGGAGCAACCTGTTCCAAGAGAATGAGCAGGTGGTCTCGTTCCAGCGAGAGAGAGAGACAGGCAAGGCCTACTGGTCAAAAACGGGAGGGTGTAACGGGTGGCATCATAAATAATCGTACTTCTCCATCCGATGTCACCGAGCGTGATCTGATGCCGACCCAGTCAGGCCAAAGTAAATGTAATGCTTCCGCAGCACAAGAGAATAAGGTCCTATTTTATAAGCCTGTCACGGGCGAGACAGAGATAAACATCTTGGAACATGGTCTGCGATCAATCCAGCGGGCTCGCCGCGCCGCCACGGGGCGCCGGGAAATCCGAGCGTTATTTCGTTAAGCAGAAACAAAGCAGGCCGTGTGTGAAGTTCAGCCGGACGAACAAGAGTATGACGGTTTTAGCTGGGGTTTCATTATTTAATGTACAGTGCTGCATAAAGTGCCGTGAAATTTTGTGCTGCCATAACGGATATATTAATGTCAATTTAGCGTCCTAACATTTTAAGGGAAATCAATAATGGATGATGTTTTAAAGGTGATAACTTGCCATAAATGTTAATAATAATAATAATTCAATTTATATAGCGCCTTTCACCCGAGGGTCACAAAGCGCTGCACGAATAAGCGATAATCTATCTTTATGTGAAGTGGGATAAAACATTTATGATTCGGTACCTATCAGGCGGGGAATGATTGCCCCCGTTTCTCCCCCAGTGATTGTCAATATTCTGGGACATCAATGTATGCATAAATTATACTTCTTGGTCTCGTGTATTTGATGCCGCTTAGTAGTGTTTTGTTTACTGTTTGTTAGGTCTCGTTTGTATTTTACTTCCATAGAATAAAATGTACATTTGTCATAACAAGATTTGTCTGGTGCAACGATTGTGATCATAATTGCTTTCAATCGGTAAATAAGTGCGGCGTTACTCCAGGCCTAGTACATATATAACTATTGAAAAATTATTTCTTTACCAGGCATATCCTCGATTAATTTTGAGCATTTGTATGTGAGGGAGGTAAACCAGAGTGCCTAGAGAAATCCCAAACATAAACGGAGAGCTCTTTTAAAAGGTGCTACATCACTTTATAGAAACAATATTTGCGTAAGCTTTAAGGCTGCAAATAACCCAAGGAACCAAGAAGTACACAGCAAGAGCGTAGGCCAACAACCCCCTGGAAAGAACCACATTTACTTTCAATTAAAGACTGAAAACAAACTGCCACTGTTGATAGGGAACCGGTGCTATCCAAACTAGGGGCACACTGGAACCCTTTGCTCATGCTCTCGTTCCTCACGGCCGAGAGAGTAAGGTCTCAAAATGTGTTCACTCATTATCCTTACAAAGTCATTCTCCGCCCTGAGGGAGCATGCCCCATAAACCTCATAAAAGAGCAGTGAATGTACTTAAAACAGCCTTATAACGACAAGATGACGAAAATGAAACTCAAAGCACAGGCCGCACCAAAAGCACATTTAAAATATGCTAGTTTTAGAACAGTCAACAAATCTCTGCCCTATAAAACCTCAAACAGGGAAAAACGTGGACATGAAAAACCCTATTATTGGTATTTGTTATGGTCAAAATAAATAATGGAGTGTTTGGCAAACAGGCAGATGGTAGAATAGCCGACCTTTGATGTAACCTGCACATCACAACATACCTTACTTCACACTTCACTGGGTGCGTCACGACATGGTGTATATATTAAACATGTCTTGTTGTCCGAGATTTCTTGAATAACAGGTCAAATCTGGGTGGGTCGGGTTGAGCCAGCAAAGTTTTTCAAGTCTATTTTATATAACCAGGTGAGGGACTCAAGCGACCAGCACGAGTCTCATTTGCAAGTGATCCTGGGTCTCAAAGCTGCCAAACTGTGTCAATTCACAGTTGGCAAACTGCGTGGCTCGGAGTTAAAGTATTAAGCCTAGAAGTCCAGCTTGACGATAAGACTGATAGTCTCCTCTTTACGCAGCGACGGACTTAAACCACGGAACTTTGCGCTTTCCACGACCGGTCTCAAAGAAGAACCATTTGCCGAATCCTCTTCGGGCCAAGCCGCATGCATATTTTCAGCGATGACAGTAAAAACTAAAGAGGGATTCCACCGACCTTAAACCAGCTCTTATTTTTTGACGAATAAAACGTGGCTGCAACACATGCAGTAAATGAGTGCACTTACCACCATAACCAATTTGTTAATTTTTTACGACCGTCATGCAAGAGTCCAAGTTATAAAACGTGAGCAGCTTTAATAGGTTATTTTATTTTCCGTCGGCCTAACTGCATCATGCACACGCACGTCCGCTCATCTCAAAGGTAAAATGGCAAAGGCGCAGCCCTGGATTTGGTTATTCAAGTTATTGCTGGTGGAAGTTCCTCCACTCGGGCAAGCTAAAGACAGCCGCTCTCTCTGGGGTAATTTTCGCCTGCTCTTCCACGATGAGCAAACATCTCGAAAGAGGAGCAGGCAACCACACTTTATCTCACCACACGCGGCCTGCCGATCGACTAACTGTGGTTGTACCCATTTATACCGTCGGGTGGACGAAGGCTATGCTTAGAGGTCAGGTCAAACCGGCGACTATCTGCGAATTGCGGCTCCAGTGTGCTAACCCATAACATACAAATACTCTCATGCATTACATTGCTGTGATGCACCGGCTTCCAATTCAGGGTGGTGCAGTGGTTACATCTGCGCCTCACTGAAATAAGTTCCTGCCCGCGGAGGTTCGATCCCCTCCTCAGACGCCTTTTTGTGCAGTGTTTGTGTGTTTTCCTCCGGGTTCTCCAGTTTCTTCCACAATAAGAGATAATGATTTATGAAATGGCTAATAACATCATAATACATAGGACGCGGTGTCTGGCGGGTCGGCACCGGGTAACCGTGTGGCTGCCTTCCCCCCCTCTGCGGTTTCCTCGCACCTCTGAGTCGTTCGCTCCTTGAGCAAATACTTTCGACATTGAACGAATACTGTGCACGTGTTAAATTACAATTCTTATTTACTATTTTCTTCAAACAGGAAGGATCGGCGTTCCCCTGCACCAATTTAAACTGTCCCTTGTGCCCATTTTACTCACAAGCACCAGAACCAAACGCACTTCGAAAAATGGGCATCTTCAAATGAGGACGTCTCTGTCAGTGAACGTCACTGAGAATGACGTAGCATGGCCAGCAGGCATCACAGACACACTTGCGAACCGTTGGCATTCTAGTGCTGGACATGACTGTAGGTTAATATATATATATTTCTTTAATGAGGTCCAAAATGTAACACAATTTGCATATTCCCTGAAGAACGTGACCTTTCTGAAACATTTCGCACTCGAGAGCGCCGTGCAAGCAGTAAAACTCCAGCCCTGCCGACACAAACGCTTGCCCGTTTGTTAGTTGTGCAATATTCAGCAAGGATCCTGTACTCGTTCTTTCCACTCTTGGTATTTTTGCTGCTGCTTCTGTGTTCGCACACCATGGATATTACACGTACGATAGCTGGGCGACTGGTTAAACGGGACCATCCGTGTAACAAATCAGATAAACTCACAAGAATTTCACTGAAGCCTTCTTGCAATGGCATAAAACACGGCCACAACGAGCAATTAAAACAGAACCAATTGCTCGATTCTCAGCGGCATCAAAGTGACAAAACTGGTGAAATTATTTTTATTCCCGTGTGCAGCCAGTCATCGGTGATCCGGGCCGAGATGATCAACTCATCGACTACACTTGACGACTCGGTGTAATCGTGCGCTGCTGCCCAGATCCAGACCCAGGATTCTCAGCAACCCTGGCGCAGTGTCTCTGAACCCTGAACCACCGGGCTGCCCGGTTAATGGATCAGGGCGTCTGCCAAATGATAATAAATAATGTACCGATGTAGGTTTTCACGGCTCGATGTATGAGATATTCTCTCCATAGCCGTTCTTCGAGGATAGCTGAGTCGAGTGTTCCTTCTCTCTCTTTCGCAACGTTCACGTCGTGATCCCTGTCAGGTAATACTTGGTATTGCCTGCGAATTCTACCAAACACTTCGAGGCCGAGCTGAAAGACAACGATGTCCAGATGCTGACCATCGTGCTTCGAAGAATCGCAAAGAAGAAGACCTCCCACATCATCAGGCAACATCATCAGGGAACTCACTAATCCCTTACAGTGCGGCGTCACGTACCGACGCGAGTGATTTGGGGACGCGGGCGCGTGTCCACGATCTTACCCAGTGCAGAGGGCCCATGCACAGCTTCGCGGCCATCAGAGGGATGCTGGGCTCCTCCAGTGACAGCTTCATGCATTCCTTGAGCACCTTCACCGCCCGGGCCGACTGAATCACGCAGAACACGGCATAGCATCACTGACAGGTCAATAAAGCTATGAAAATACAGGGGGCATGGTGGCACGATGATCAGCGCTGGCGCCTCACAGCAAGAAGGTTCCGGTGGAGTTTGGATGTTCTCCCCGTGCCCGCGTGGGTTTTCGCCGGGTATTCTGGTTTCCTCCCTCAAGGGGCAAAGATATGTTGCCTCAGTTAATTCTCCGATAAAATGCCCCCGGTGCCCTGAAATGTTGTTACTTGCTTACCCCTCCCCGTTGGACAATTGTTAAAAAGAGCTACATAGCTCAACGGTTCTTTTCAGCTTAAAGAAAACCTGACTGTTTTATTCAGATTGCAAGACGCGCTTTTCCCCCCTGCTGACGAAAGGAGGGTAGCGTCAGGAACAGCATCCGGGCCTAAAGTTATGCTCCAACACCCTCAATATTGGGGGCAACCGGACAACTCGTGACCAGCTGGCTACAGGACGTTTAAACGAGCAGCAACAACTTTCCCCTACATCCCCGTGTATTTAGTAGCAAAAGGAAGCGTCTTCTGAGGAAAACGATGCACGTTGCAATGCGGTAGGTTTGTGTGTGTGTCTGTTAGACCTGAATTGTAGAACTTTACTGATGCCGAGCATGCTTTTGGGGTGCGTCTTATTTTCCGGAGCAGCTTATAAGCCGGAGAATATGGTATTATCACACAGCTGACTGCCTCCATGCACACTAATGTATACGCTGCGGTGCTACGTGGTGGGCAGCAGACAGCAGTGCGATAAAATCGATATTTTTATCAATCTACGCTCCTCACCTTAACCAACCGCCAGACTCATCAGTGTGTTGAAGCGTGATAAAAAACAAACCCCCATGCCCTGCACGGCATGGGGAGGCCCTCATCCAGCAGTGGAGTAGTGGAGTGACAAGGCTTGTGCATGTATACATGTACACAATACAACACGAGGGTAGACGGAAGGTGGCTGCAGCTGTCACAATAGTAATAATTTGAAATTATTAAGCGCCTTTCATAACGTCTCAAAACATGAACCCTTGTGAAATAACAAAGGAATGAACACGTAGATTTGTACACGTTTCGAAGCACGTATCATGAACATGCGAGTCGACATTAATTGAGGACTTGATGAACTGTTCCACCGGTAGTGAACAGTCGCAAGTCTCTTCCGAACGTCACGAACACAAATACGTCGTCTATTAGAGTAATTACAACAGTAAAAAAAATCCCTGTATTATCTAACAGTTGTCGAAAAAAATATACGCCGAGTGAACAAAACATTTAACGGTAAAATTCCCTTGTTTGCGACTACATTTTTTTTATTTCTGTTATGGTCTTTACAATCGTCCATTGCTAAACTCTCAAAAGTAACTTAATCATTCATCAAAATGCGCACACAGGGATGAAACTTTTTAGGCCCTGCGGTAACCCTGTGGCATTTCCCCTACATCCGCAACTCCTAATTGAAAGATTCTGATAACATGAGCTATACATATGCACATGTTCAACCTACCAAGCCTGGGGCAATGAGAATATGAATATTGCTAAGCCAGCACTGACTCCGCCGAAAAATGTTGTAATTCCGAGGAAAAAAGAAACCAAAATGGGAAAAAAATGTTCACCTCCCAGACGCAAATCACTCCCGCACACGAATTTTACTCGCTCTTAAAACATGATGTAATGCACATGCTGATGGCCTTATTTAAACGCTTGTAACACTTAACCATGCCCAGGTGAACAGTCCATGCCAGAAATGCGGGTATTTTTTTATGGAACCCTCTCACCCACCGAGTGGACCATAAGATTCTTCCACCGCTGGAAAGTTACGGAACAATAAAAGGCAACTGGGTTTGTAATGCTGTCGTAAATCAAAAGCAGGACTCTGGTGGCTGAGTGCCCTCCCACTAATAGCCAGCCTGAGACTAGTGTTTGGCATGATGCGAACTCTGGTGCCAAGTGAACCCTTTGGTGCTCGGGCAATTGGAAGTGAAAGGCGATGGGATTAAAGACCTGCTGACCAGCTTTAGAATGATGGTCTGTTTTTCAGAAGCAGCCAATTGTACGGGAATCAAACTCTGATGGTAGCGTTCGTACGGGGGACAAGGGGTGGCTGTGCGCTGACCACTGGAATTTCTGAAACGCCTGATGGTGCCTTCAACGTGGGAGGCAAAACGTTGCGAACGACAAGGGCCACTCGACACGGCTATCCCGACAGAACAGCTACGGAAAGCAAGTCTCAAATTAAATCATCAGCACTGTTATCATCGGGCTACCACTCACTGCAAGGCACAGTTCTGTGCGTACATCACGATGGGACGGTGGTGATGCCACTCGGTGGTCGGGTCCAGGATTGTCCACAGCAGCTCCACTACACAGGAGGCCTCTCAGCAGAGCGAGCGTTCGCATGCGGCATGCGTACGCACGACTGCTGCCCGCGAGACAAAGCGCTCGGAGCGCACAGATACACTCTGCGAATCGTGAGCAAACACATCCCCCCTCCTCCAGACCCCGAGCACGTGAGCAGACATAGCAACAACGCGGCAACTCGCGTTTTAAACTCAAGCGGCCGCCTGCAACAACACCCAGTGCGGCGCTACGACAAGCTTGTGCCACCTGCAGTGATGTACAGCGCGGCACTATGATCAGACAGTGCCGCCTGCAACAACGTCCAGTGTGATGCTATGACGAGGCGCTGTGACCAGCTTGTGCCCGCTGCAATAACTGTCCAGCATTGCGTTATGACTGGTGGCGCAGTGGTAACATCCGCGCCTCAGAGAAGGAATGGTCTTGCCAGAGGCGGTTCGATTCCCCCCTTGGGCCCCTTTTTGCGTGGAGTTTGTGTGTTCTCCCCCTGTTCTGCGTGGGTTTCCTTCCTCCGGGTTCTCCAGTTTCCTCCCACAACTTAAAAAAACACTCATTAATTAGTTGGCCGATATCATAATATATAGGAAGCAGTGTGTGGTAATATGGCGCCGGCAAAACCGCCCGGCTGCCTCCTCCGCCTCGCTGCGCTTTCCTCGCGCGTCTGAGTCGTTCTCTCGTCGAATAAATACCTACGACATAGAATGAATATGTCCCACGCGTTATAAATGTAAAATTATTATTAAATTTGTATTATCGCGTTGACACACAGAGAGACTGCGAATGCGCACATCTGCCTGCGCAACTTGCTCAGGGTCGGCAGCGGTGCAAGCGCACGCGGCGCGCGTCCCCGGCAATGCATAATGCAACACGTGGCGCGGCGGTTCGTGCGACGGGTGACGGTGCGATTTACAGGCAGGCTGCCGCTAACGACGCGTCAGTTACAGAATAGATTTCCGCCCCCGCGAAACAACTACACGCATCGATTCGTCCACGTGTGGATTTAGTATTTTATCCTTCGTTCCAAAAATTGCGCGCAAATCGATTTAAACAACAACAAAAAACACGCAGGTCAAAGACGTGATTGTTGACTGCGCATGAACCGTAAGTGGGCTTCGGCAGCACACGCCGCTTAGAAGGGATGATGGCTGGTGGGAGAGCCACCGAGTGACAGCTAAAGAAGGGAAAGCACACCCGAGAGGATGTCCACCATAACGATGGTGATTAGATTGCTCCATCTCTGCAATTGGGCGTGTTCTCTGCGTCGGCTACCATTCCACCAGCAGCCCGATCGACTGCCCATTCCTATCGGTGACGTGTCCGGCTAGAGCTCGCGTATTTTTTTTTGAGTCAATACGACGTCTCTGCATCCGTCGCCTCCGATTCCCGAGTTCCGTCCTCCTCTCGGCGGCGTCATTCTAAGCGTTGCTTCTCTCGGTGCTTCTCTGTGTACTTTTCAGCTTCTGTTCCATGTCATCTGTCAATGACTCAAATTACGGTTCGCGTTATTTACTCTGGCGACGCATAATGTCCGTCCGCGTGACCACGGTCCGCGCGTGGTGGGGGGGAAGTAATAATAGCGAGGACAACAATAACACGAACAACCGCACCGACGGCACCCGACACACTCTCGGGAGCGCCGCGGGCACACAGCCGGTCATGCCAGC